>CM035814.1:33355881-33955881 GCA_020458035.1 Magallana ariakensis | reverse complement strand
GTTTGATGATATACGCCATGTTGTATCTGTCATGATCTGTTTGATATACACCATAGTTGATCTGTATATTGTCTGTTTGATGATATACGCCATGATGTATCTGCACATTATATGTTTGATGATATACTCCATGGTGTATCTGTCATGATTTGTTTGATATACGCCATGGTGTATCTGTACATTTTCTGTTTGATGATATAAGCCATGTAATTTTTCTGTCATGATCTGCTTGATGATATACGTCATGGTGTATCTGTACATTATCTGTTTGATGATATACGTCATGGTGTATCTGTACATTATCTGTTTGATGATATACGCCATGGTGTCTGTACATTATCTGTTTGATGATATACGCCATGGTGTATCTGTCATGATCTGTTTGATATACATCATGGTTGATTAGTACATTATCTGTTTGATATAATTATGCCATTGTGCATCTGCATCTGTTATGACCTGTTGTCATGGTGTATCTGTACATTATCTGTTTGATATACACCATGGTGTATCGGTCATGATCTGTTTGATATACACCATTGTGTTTCTGTTATGATCTGTTTGATGATATTCGTCATGGTGTATCTGTACATTATCTGGTTGATGATATACACCATGGTGAATCCGTCATGATCTGCTTCGTTAGGACTTTTAGCCTCACGCCTTGGTTTTTTGTTAGGATACGTCGATGCTGTTTCTGGGGGGACTGATCGTGGCGGTGGCGGTGGAAGAGTGGAACCTCCACAGGAGGATAGCTCTGGCCATACTCCGCCTTGTCGGCGCTCAACCCAATCTGTGAGCATCTCAATTACACAGTCTTATAACATTACATCATTTAGCACTGCATTCTGTATTACACTTATTGCTAAAACTATGCAACAACTGTTACACTGTTCAATTTAATTGCTGCATGTTTTCAGCTTGATGTTGGGCCTCATGTTGCCCACTTGGTTTTTGTCGATGTGGATCAGCAACACAGCAGCAGCCGCCATGATGATTCCCATTGTTGGAGCTGTGACGTCACACGTTAAGTCTGTTGTAATAGAAGGTGATGCTCTGACAATCATAAATTGATTATTTTTTACTTACCTGGTTTTATTAAAATCAGTGTTCATTGGTTAAAAGATTAACAGAACATCAAAATAATTTTAAAACCTTAGAATCAATCTACTTGATCGTATTGATCATTGAAAGTATTTCAACTTATCAGTTAAAAAATAAATTTCATTATTATGCTGCAACGATTGCATATGATTCTATTTCGAAATAACAATTTTTTTTCAATATTCAGGTGGATTAGAAAACGCAGACGACCTTTGTCTCCTAGCAACAAATGACAAAGATGTACACGTAGAGATGCAAAAAGGAGAGAAGGTTGTTTTAACTTCCGTCAGCAAAACGTCGGATAAAAAGGAGAACTCGAATGATGGTAACGGCACATCACAGAACGCACAGTACAATCGGTAGGAGTTGGGACTCGTATGTATGCATGTAATTAGTGCACTGTAAATAGATATTAATCGTACCGAAGCTGCAGGTTCCACATGTCATTACTGCATATTTTTATATACAGACGCAGAAACATGTGTTCTACACTTAATATCAACCCAGAATTTCATAACATTTTGAGTAGCTTAAATTGCGAATAATTAGAGCAGAGGTACGTTAAAATTTCAAGCAAGAAGTCATAATTAATACAATTTCAAATAGCCGACTCGTATCAATAGATGATAAGGCGGCTAATAACTTTGAGTCATCAACTTTTGTCAGGTTTCTGATTGCCTACATATACTCATTGAAGATGAAATCCGTTCATGTTAATTTTTTCATAATAAAAGGAATAAAGCACCAAAATTATTAGCGCAAACAATGTGTCGTTTATGTAAGTTTCATGCCGTACAATTGAAATTGTATTTTTGTGAGTATTTTTAATTTAACTTAATTGTTTTTTTAACAACAGCTCACCCTCAAGGAGCAGTGCAAGTCCAGAGGCCCTCCGAATGCACAGCAAACTGTCCAAAGCACTGGCGCTGTCTATAGCGTACGCTGCCAACACTGGCGGCATTGCCACCTTAACCGGAACACCACCGAACCTCGTGTTTAAAGCAGTCATTGATGAGTAAGGATTTACTTGATGTAAAAGTCTGCCAAAATCGCTTCAGACACATAATTTTACAGATGCTACGACGAAAACATCGGGTTTCGTTTGCTTATTTCGTAATTAAAACATATTTTTATTACTTACATTGATGCTGGTTGACATCGATTTTGCATCTGCTTTTCGCGTTTTGTTTACATCAGACGTCATCATCTCACAAAGTAACAAGGTATACTTGAGTTACAATTGTCGGTGTTTGTTATGTTTCAGGGCCTTTGTTCAGGCAGGGAAACAGTACGACGGCCAAGAATGGGACTCCGGGGTCAACTTCACTTCCTGGCTGCTGTTTGCCCTCCCAATCTCATTTCTTACCCTTATACTGGGATGGTTGTGGCTTCAGATGTTTTTCCTTAGATGCAAGTATGACAGCACCTCTTTTGAAAATTCCCAGTTGAAAACTTGAATTTCTAGTACTTTAAAATAGTACTAGTATATTAAGTACGCTATATTATTTATTATCTAACAATTTTTTGCCCTTATTAAAGGGACTTGGACACGATTTTAGATCAAATTTTTATTATATATTTTTTATATATAAAATGGTTCACTTGCACATTTTTGAATGATTGACCAAAATTTGAATGTTAGAATTCAAGTTATAAAAGAGGTACAGAGGTAAGAATTCATTGTTATGTAAACAAAGCTCGAGTCTTATATTTGTTTACAAATACTGTAAAGTATGGAATTACCATTCCTTTGACAAAATGACTCATGGAAAACAATGTAAACATATTAAATGTGTTTATAAATAATATTATCAACAGAAGAAAACAACATTAGATTGAAATTTATACCAAGAAAACACAGATCTAAAAAATTACATGGCTCGAGGTTTGTTTACAAAACAAAGAATTTCAAACTCTGTATCTTGCTTATAACTCAATATTTGACTTTCAAATTTTGACAATGCATTACAAATACCCATATTAACAATTCTAAACATTAAAAATGGAAAAATAAAATTCAAAATTTTGAGCTCAAATCGTGTCTAAGTCCTTTTAATACGTTAATCAAAATACTAGTAGATTAAATAAAGTCAGTGTATATCATTTTGAAGCCAACCCTGCGATTGCTTCAGGAAAATAAAGTCAGACCGAGAGAAGGAGGTGCGAGAAATCATCGCTAAGGAGTTCAAGGCATTGGGCAGAATAACGTAAGATAGGAAAGACTTCACATATCAACAGTAACATACATGTTCATTGTTTGTAAAATTGGTTTGATGTAGTACTTGAAATGACTGTGCTTTGATATATATTGCAAGTTAACTTAGATGTTGCTGCTTTCTTTGTTGGTTTATACAGTTGTATAGAAAGGGGACCTTGCAATAATAACACACAATACAAAATACGTAATTTTTACTTAAATGATTGCAAACGCAATATACGTTTGAACCAACGAAGAATGCATTTATAGTTTGTTTATACTTCCATCTGTAACTTTCTTTAAGTGGAGGGCATATCAGTGTGTAATATAAAGTGTTTTGTAATTAAGTTTTAACCGAAATAATCCAATTAGAAAATTTTTCATCTTCTCATAAACAAGAATCGGAATTAAAAAAAAAAGTGGTTGTAATAAAGGAAATATAACTTTTATCCATTTCGTCGGTACATTAATTTGCTTCAAATTTGGACTTGATTAATACTGGTTTATTTGTAATTGTTTTTGTAAGTACATATATTATAGTCGTCGTAAAGATGGTTGAACAATTCTGGAAGGTAGAAAAACCTTGATTCGTATCACAGTTTCATCAAAATAGAGTCCTTGACATAGATAACTTATGAACAATTCGAATTGAGCATCAGAGTCATATCATTATAACAAAATGATTTAATTGTAAATAATGCATACACAAAGGAAGAACATAGATGAATAAATTTCTATGTATGAAATATATAAATATAGTTCCTTTAAAATTCCTCAAAAATGCTGGTAATGTTAGAATATGTCTTGACTCTTTGAAGATAAAACTATTTCTTTCATCGATTAATATTTTAATATAAAAGTAAAAACGAATGCTTTGATTCAGATTGCTTACCATTTTCTACAATTGACATGCTTGAGGAGAATTTTTACTGAATTTATAAATATCACAACTTTAATCACATATTAATTTATAATCTATTCTAGGTTCGCCGAGTGTCTGATTTCCTTTCTATTTATAAGTCTGGCATTCTTGTGGATTTTCCGAGATCCACCCACTATCAAAGGTTGGGGAGATTTTTTTCCAGGCAGGTCAGTCAATTATCTCTATATAGTATTTGAATGATTATACGAATGCCATGTATACATGTAAGTCTAGATGTTAGAAGATGTTTAAAGTTTCAATCGTTTGTTATAATATATTTTATCTAGAATTGTTTACTTGAAAATGGTAAGATTTTTGCCGTAGTCTGTTGGATATCATACATAAGCTTGATGTTTTGACGTGTCTGATTTTACATTGTAGATATGTGAGTGATTCCACACCAGTGATGCTGATTGCTGTATTATTGTTTGTTCTACCTGCTAAAATACCAGCGATATTTTGTGCACGAAAAACAGGTATAGTATACTGGTACTTTTATGTTGCAGAATCTATATATTAACGCTATTTAGCTATTTTTTTTAAGTTTAGAAGCATTCACCAAAAATTTGTTTTAATGTTGGAGGGTAGTTGCATTGATCTGAAATAGGAGAGGTCCATCGTTTCACGGCTCATCTCTTTATTACCCGGGTCTAAACCTATACATTCTAAGGGCATACTTATTTAATCGAGCTTCACCAATTAAATTTTCTACATACCAGTAATCATTCTCTGTACAAGGTTACCACAGTATACCTTTTGTTACAGATGAGGATCGTTACACACCTTTGCTGACCTGGGAGAAAACGGCCGAGAAAGTCCCGTGGGGAGTCATCGTTCTGCTAGGGGGTGGGTTCGCTCTCGCTCAGGCCAGCGGGGTAAGATATTGATCTCTGCAATGTTAGAAAATTCATATTTAAGTTAATTAAGCGCATATATTATTATGCAATGATAATTAGTATTTGTATAAGTGTAAATCTGATTGACTACTATAAAAAACAGTATGGAATTCAAAAAAAAAGGTTGCAAATCAACATAATCACCCGGCGTAATCTCTCTTGAAACATTTTGCCGTTCCATTCTAACCATTAACCAACATGTTTGACCAAAGTTATCTCTCTTAAAGCACCTTGCATAAATTGAAGCAACGCCTTCGATTAAAAACATAAAAAAATATCGAAAGTTGAAGCTCGTTGCATTATGTAATCTGTGAGCGGAAAAAAATGTTACCTCCATACTGTAGGATTTTGGATGAAAAAATTTATTTTTAAGACATTTGGTAGACTATCGAGAAGTTCAGGAAAAAGTATTTCAACCTGAGAATTATATGATTTTTTCTATGCGAAAGAATAAAATAATGTGCTTCAATTATACAGAGATAAACTCTAATATGTTGCATGAACACCTTAATTAAACAGGATATATTTCTGAATTTTTTTTAGCTTCAAATCTCATGTGATTCACAGAAGTAAATATCATGTTCAGTAAAGTGTGTACATCTACTAAATGTTTCAAAAGTATCTTTAATATTCCCGTCATTTGTGATGCTTCTAAATGCCTTTTTCCAACGTTAGCAATTCACTTGCAACGTCAAATCATTTTGTTCTGTACCTGTAGCATTCTGGTCTGTCAAAATGGTTTGGAGACAGCCTCGAGTTCTTCGCCAGTTACAGTCCATTTGTGATGTGTTTGGTGGTTAGTCTGTTGGTTGCTGCCGTCACAGAAGTCACTAGCAACACAGCAACAGCAACGTTGTTGATGCCAATATTACAGGAACTGGTATCTATAAAACATTATGTCAACATCAATAAACTTGACCAAATTAAAATCATTTTCAATCAATATTATTAATAAGGAAGGATTTAACCATTATTAAAGAATTCGATTTCCTTAAAAAAACTGAAACGAGATTTTTGTTGTATGGTGTGTCTCTAATCTACAGTCGATCTCCGCTGGTATGAACCCTTTATATCTGATGATGGCGGCCGCTGTGGCATGCTCATTTGCCTTCATGTTGCCCGTGGCGACCCCTCCCAGTGCAATTGTGTTTGCCCATGGATATCTTACCATACCCGATATGGTATGTAGTTCATACATTTTTAACGTAACCTAAGCGGGTTGTTTTACCGTCACAAATTACATGTACATGTATACGTTGGAATTTAGTAATTTAAGCGGCTGGCTGGTCTTAGGAATACGAACATTCTTAAGCTAAGATTTTTTTTTACAGAAAATCATTTTATCACAAATAAAATGTCTGTAGAATTCAAGATTTAGAAAAAAGAGTTCCAATAGATTGCTGTTTGAATTAGAGAATAGAGGATGTTCTAACCTTTGATGTTGAGTTCATGAACTCTTTCGTTTTTTTCAGGCCTCAGCAGGACTTGGCATGAACGTGATTGCAGTTTTTGTCTTGACGGTTGGCTTAAACACTTGGGGGAACCAGCTTTTTAACTTTGACACCATTCCTGTGATTTTCGAGGAAATAAAAAAGAACAACACGCTAGTTGCTCAACCAATAGTGTCCGTGTTTAATGCATCCACACCTCTCGTGTGATTTGTCGTCCAACATCTGTCTGATGATCCAAACTCAAGGGATATACGTACATGTAACACTGTATTATATCACTACACCCATAACAAAGGGAGAATCAGGGACAATCGTTTGCTCAATCCGTGGAGGTCCTGTGTATTTTCATCAATATGCACATGTATCCATTACTATTGCATTCACATATTCGGATAATGTATGATCTGCTGTAAAAAACCTTGGTTTTAGTTTTAATGATCATATCTCTTGTATTTTGAGACTTGAGTTTAATATAGAACTTTAAAAACTAACATTTTTTGTGTGCTAGTGTCAGTATTGGACTATAATACTTGATATTCACACGGTTTTTGGGTTTGCTGGAAATTTTTAAAGTTAAAAAAAAACTAGTAATGTATCCTACATCTGCAGTTATTGTATAATGAAAAATCAATGGTTGTAAACTGAAATACTTGTAGCGACATAAGCGCACCTGTCTGATAGCCACGGCATTTTCTTATTATGGTGTTGTAATAGAAATATAATTATTTCGTCACATTATGAATATTTTATTACATGCACCTTGGATTAAAAATTGGCAAGTGACATAGCAATTAAGAAATACTAAAATAAAGCATCTTACCAATATTCCAATTAATAATTTACTAAAAATATGAACACAATAATCTAAACATATGATTATGGAAACCTTTTAGATAAAATGAAATGTAATATTGTAATTTAAAAAATGATGGATGAGTGTGTAAATACAAAATTAACATCATGATAAATAAAATCACTTTTCAATAAGACAGAAAGGTACAGTTGAAAAAAAAAAACCCACAAAAAAGTTCAATATAACTATAATATGCTTTTCGCAGTACATCACACACATTTGGTGTTAGTATAATTGACGTAGAGTTTTTTCATCTACAATACAGAATTGACAATCCAAACATTATAGACTACACTGGACTGAACCTAGACATAAGATTAAAATGGTCTTGGACATTTTTATACTATTTTAATCTCCCAAAGAAGAGGACTATAATACTTGATATTCACACGGTTTTGGGGTTTGCTGGAAATATTTAAAGTTAACAAAAAAAAACTAGTAATGTATCATACATCTGCAGTTATTGTATATTGATATATCAATGGTTGTAAACTGAAATACTTGTAGCGACATAAGCGCACCTGTCTGATAGCCAAGGCATTTTCTTATTATGGTGTTGTAATAGAAATATAATTATTTCGTCACATTATGAATATTTTATTACATGCACCTTGGATTAAAAAATTCAGAATGGATAACTCCATAAAGTGAAAAGAATGTACAGAACAACGAACTTGAATGTTGAAAATAGTTTGTAGTTTTCACAGGAAAACATGAATGCGTCCCCCCTCCAACGATATCTAACATAATAAAAACCAAAGAAGAAGAATGATTTTTGTAGCAGTGCTGAAACATGTTTAATTAATAAAGACATCAAAACAAAATGAAAAAGACTTTCTATTCCCCTACCCGCCCAATTTTTTAGGTAAAGGACATAATTGGATACAAAAGTAATCTTAGAAGACTGCTCCTTATAGGTTCATGTATGATCTAATGAAATTTAAGATATCTTGTTTTTTAATTATTAAAGTTTTGAGGATTTTTAATAATAAAATTTACACTAATGAGGCATATATTGATGTCTTCTTTATACTTTTCCTGCTAATTTGGGTTACTTCTTGATCGATCAAAGCTAAAGCTACATGTACACTGAAAGTATAAACACCACGGACTGAACTCAGACTTCCAAGTAGACAGTAGTTACCGCGACAATCTCCATGCATATGGAAAATTAGCTGCTCCTTCTGTGTAACATTTTTACTCGAGAATAATAATTTGCGTTCTTTTACTAACTTTTGATGAAAAATTGATTAAGTAATTCAAAAGTAGATGTAAATAATAATACATTGTTTTTTGGTACTTCATTCGGGTTATAAATTTAGGTAGCATCGCAGAAAAAATTAACATACTAGTAACCCGTTAACGCGGGTTATGTATTTTTTTCTGCAATTTAGCTACAAAGTATATTCATACCCGCATGAAGTACAAAAGAGCGCATTTCATTGTTTAAGTATTCACACAAGTTTTTTTTCCCTTCTTGTGTAATTTTCATAATTACAGAATACATAACACCTATCGCACAAGGAGTCATGCAATCAACAGATTTTCCCAGGAGATAAACTAATAACGGGGTGTTTTTATAAATACTGGTAAACCAGAGTTTGTATATTTAATTTATAAGACACAAGATTGTCGTTAAACGACCATTTTTCTGCTGGAGTGAAACATTAGGGTGACCCAAAGATTAAGTAGGGGAGTGTGGGGGGGGGGGGGGCACACGTTGCCAATCTATTACTTGACAAAAACTTTTACAAATGAGTTATTTTAATATTAATACGCTCTAGGTGAAATCTATTTAATGACACTTGTACTTTCAATATATATTAAAATCTAGGTCAAATGTCGCGGATTGTGACACTTCCGCTGATGAAAAAAGGAAAGATAAAGCATCAAAAATATCAAACGCTGTAAATCGTAAATCTGGTTCACTTGAGATAAACATGGCGTGTTGCCGCATGCTCAAATGTCAAGGTCGAGTTCAAGGACCAACGACATCGGAAACCTAACGTATGTCGTAATCCGCCTTGTATTATACACATTGTCGAAATGATTGTTGTGAACCCTTACTGCAAAATAGAGTTATGTACAAGTCAGGCATAATATTTTAATAAAATGGTAATTCGATGCTATCTGAATTATGTCCTATTTACATTCATATACTAGTATTATTCAGTTTATTATTGCATGGATTTTTTTCCGGTTATTTATGGTGTTGTATATGTAAATTCAAAAAGGAGTTTAAAAAAATGTTATACAATGTATTATACATGTATTTGAATGTATGTGACTTTTTACTTTTTATGTATTTCATATTTTATTTATTTATCAGCAAATTGACATATTTTGGATATAATATGTGTCACTATTGGCAAGTGACATAGCAATTAAGAAATACTAAAATAAAGCATCTTACCAATATTCCAGCTAATAATTTACTAAAAATATGAACACAATAATTTAAACATATGATTATGGAAACCTTTTAGATAAAATGAAATGTAATATTGTAATTGAAAAAAATGCTGGATGAGTGTGT
The DNA here is from genome assembly GCA_020458035.1 of Magallana ariakensis. Lineage (NCBI taxonomy): Eukaryota > Metazoa > Mollusca > Bivalvia > Ostreida > Ostreidae > Magallana > Magallana ariakensis. The sequence continues at coordinate 33,945,922 of CM035814.1, read as the reverse complement.
AAATGCAAAATTTACAACATGATAAATAAAATCACTTTTCAATAAGACAGAAAGGTACAGTTGAAAAAAAAACAAACAAAAAGGTTCAATATAACTATAATATGCTTTTCGCAAATACATCACACACATTTGGTGTTAGTATAATTGACATAGAGTTTTTTCATCTACAATACAGAATTGACAATCCAAACATTTATAGACTACACTGGACTGAACCTGAACATAAGATTAAAATGGCCGTGGCCATTTTTATACTATTTTAATCTCCCAAAGAAGAGCTTTGTAAAAAAAAAGATATAGGAAAATGATCAAATTTTAAAGCTAAATTAATTGGTTTTCTTCTTTACTAAGTGTTAGGTTATGGCTAAAAATAAAAATATCACATGTCAAAGTGTAAGGTTGGTCTGATGGTTTATTTGTTGACCACCCCCCCCCCCCCCCCCAGCCTCTGAAATGAACCACTGGCAATGCATATGTTTATTCGCTATATCTTATTTGCTTTGGTTAAAAAAAAACCTAAAAGGCCACAACAATGAAAGTTCAAGCAAAGTTAGTACCGCGTATTACTAATATCTATTGCAAGTCGTCTTACACCACGATCAGTACTGTCAAGATATATATTTACATGTAACATGCTTGGATTATGAGCATTTGGTACTTTATAGATAAGAGTTCATTGCCCTGTGGTTTGTGAAAAGTTTAAACCAGGTCAAACAACGGCGCTGTGTTGTGACGCTTTGTATAGTACCTTGGTTGTTGTTTTTGTTATAGCTATTTTTAATGTTACGTATTAGTAACCTAGATTTGAAATGATGCATAAGTACTATCACTAAAATAGGTTTTTGGTTTTATAAACAAAAAATATCAATGTCCAGAAAAAACTTATCTAGATATAACTTTGTGAAGCATATTCTTTTACCAAAAAAAAAAGTTCCATTTTTTTCAATTGTCTTTATTATCTTTCCCAATGAACCGCTTTTCATCAGACACGAGCACTTGCAACAACTTGAAATCATGTCCACTTAAAGATTTTCCCGTAAACATTTTATACCAGGACTTGGGGCCCTCGTAAACATAGTATGCCGCCAAGGTCTCCAGATAAACAATTCTATGAGCTTTAAATCCCCGCATTGACACTTAATTGACCGCGGTTAAAGAAAAGCGGTTTCTTTCTGTGGACAAGAAGAAAGCAGATGTTAATCGGTACCAAATGTAGCGCACGGTCACACACTTAATGCAGGAGGAGGCGATGCGTGTCGACAGAGATTCTGTGATACAAACGACCCAGATTGTGTGAGTAATATAAAACACTGCTACTGTTTGCAAACAAACTTACGAGGATCATACACTGGTTTATAAACATGGCAAACGCACGTACCAAAGTTTGGAACTTTATAAAAGACATCTGGTCACTGAAGCCCGTACTGCTGCCTGTGTTAGTGACCCTACTGCCTCTGCCTATGATCGCAAACTCCGAGTCTAAGGTTAGTAGTGGGTTGCAAGTTCTTGGTCTTTATTCCTTTCTTGATAAGTTTTTTACTACGGATGTTTAGCAAAATACGATAGTAAATTAAGCTACGTTCCTTTTAATTAACATAACCAGAAAACCATAAACAAAAAACTAGATATGTAGTTAATAATATGCATATACATTCCTTTATAAGCAGTGTTTTGACATATATACATATTGTACTGTTATATCAAACGCACGCAACAGCAGGAGCTGTAATCAATGCATGGTCATATCAAATTCTGGCCGTTCACATTATTGAGTTAGATGATATCTTTTTGTGAAATTTAGAATGTAAATTGGTTACAAATACTAAATAGATTTTTTTTTTCAGATTACATTTTCAAATTTGAAATATGCAAATTAAAGAAAAATTTGAATAGAGGTCAACTTCCTATGATAAGATTTATGGCTTACAAACGGTAAACCTCACCCCACGCTATCGGCCTGTGCGCCAAAACAAAGTTAATGGCCACATTAAACTTAATCTTTTAGAGTCTATAATATTATAATCATATTACAATTTCATTGAGTCCTATCTGTTGGCAGTAGGGTGTAAGATTTACATTGGTGTGTCGTGCAGGCTACACGATGTGGATACACTGTCATAGTGATGGCGGTCCTATGGCTGACGGAAGCCTTGCCTATACCAGTGACCTCCCTTGTGCCCATTTTCATGCTGCCCATGTTAGGCGTGTCCACGGCCAAGGAGGTCAGCAGCAGTTACGTCACGGTAAGGACAAATCCACGAACCCACACTTGTATAATAACTTTTACAATTTACCCCCCCCCCCAAAATAAATAAGGCTTAAGTTCTTTAGTTTGCAGAGTTATATATACTAGCGGAAAAAAGAAACTGTGCATTATTTAATATATGAAAAAGCATTTAAAAATTACAATGAACAAATTTTATTTTTTGTAATACTGTTAACACATGTATTCGTACATGTAACAACATCTCATAACACATTAATGTCAACGTCGAATAACGTCAATTTCAGCACACTCGAAAGTCACTGTTATTTGAAATTGAATTAACAAAATTAATAACGCGTGTGACCACCATTTGCGTTGATGCCACTAAAGTGTTCAGAAATGCTTGAGGGATGTTGTTCCAGATGTTGGTTAAAGCCTGGCCTTAATCAGCCAATGTCACTGGCTGATTTGGTAAACGGCGTAAACGTCTTTCCATTTCATCCCAGACGTGCTCGATCGGCGACAAATCGGGGGAAACAGCTGGCCAAGGCAAGACATCGACATTCTGTTGAACAAACAAGTCCCTGACTACACGTGCAACGTGTGGCCTTGCGTTGTCTTGCTGCAGAGTGATGTGGTTTGATGTCTCTGTATAAAGGGTATCACATGACGCTAAATAATTTCATCTCGATAGCGTACGCCGGTGAGATTTCCATTGAAAAATTGTAGAGGGGTCCTTCCACGTGCTGATATTCCACCCCACACCATAACGCTACCTCCACCAAATTGTCGACGTTGCACAACGCCAGCGTCCTGGTAACGCTCCCCAACACGACGATACACCCTACAACGGCCGTCACTGCTATCCAAATGAAATCTGGATTCATCAGTGAACAGAATATTGGCCCAGTCCTGTATTCTGAATCGCAGATGTCTTGTGCTCCCCGCTAGTCTGGCGATGCGATGTCGTTGAAGCAGTACTGGGGGCACCGCTGGACGTCTTGGTCTGATGTTTTGCTCGCGCAGACGATTACGCACAGTTCTTGGACTAATTGGTCGAAGCCCTGGAATGCTACGGGCAGTCAAACTTGCTGTCTGGAAACGATTTCTCAGATGAACAAGTCTAATGTGGTTGTCCTGTTGACGTGACGTCACAAGAGGTCGCCCAGAGCGCGGTCGATCCTGGGTGTTGCCAGATTGTTGAAAACGTCTCTATAATGACTGGGTGATGTTCCGATGAACTCCAAAGTGTCTTGCTACAGTATTTTGAGCCATTCCAGCTTGCAGCATCCCAACAGCACGATTACGTTGGTTTTCGTTGAGTCGTGGCATGACATAGGGGTAAATTTTGTTGAAACTAAAGTGATTTCCTTAACAAAAAAAAGTTTAAACAAATCCTTTACAGTTCTTATTCCAAACAGTATTGGCCCGTAAAACTCGTGCGTACAAATTCTTCAATAAACAACAGGTGCTCACTTACCATGAAAAAGTCCGTGCATCCGGACGGTTACCATCCGATATTGTCAAAAACAATACCATTATCGATTGTTTACATTTTATAAATACAAACAATAGATAAAGAAAAATTATACTAAATTTTATAATGCACAGTTTCTTTTTTCCGCTAGTATACTTGGGCATGCATTTTATCTCCACACGCTTCTCACATATTTTGCCTTTTCAGTAATTCTCATATGGAACCAACCGTATGATTAACATATATTAGCTTGCACATATCACATTAGTATTTATGGTATTTTATTTTAAAATTGACATATTCTGAACTCTCCTAAAGCCACAATTCAGAAGAAATCCACAAAGCCACCTTGATATATGACCAAAAAGTAAATAATGTCGTTAAAATGGAGACGAGGTCAAAATGCTTGATTAAAGCTCTGTGGAGAGGATAATTTTTCTGGTTGATTTAATCCTTGTGCAACCTCATTTAGTGTTATGACATCACTGTCAATTTTGTCATAGGGCTGATTATTAACTCTGAGTTACCATTCTGTACAATGTAATATGTTTACAAGGGTTCCAAGGCTTTTTTTTGACGAACATCATCATGTTTGGTATGGCACATGATATGATTAATGATATACGCCATGGTTGATCTATACACGATCTGTTTAATGATAATAGCCATGGTGTATCTGTACATGGTCTTGATGATAATATACGCCGTTTGGTCTGTACATGATCTGTTTGATGATTTACGCCATGGTGTATCAGTCATGATCTGTTTGATGATTTACGCGATGGTGTATCTGTACATTATTTGTTTGATTTACGCCATGGTGTATCTGTCATGATCTGTTTGATGATTTACGCGATGGTGTATCTGTACATTATCTGGTTGATATACGCCATGGTGTATCTGTACATGATATGTTTGATGATTTACGTCATGGTGTATCTGTACATGATCTGTTTGATGATTTACGTCATGGTGTATCTGTACATGATCTGTTTGATGATATACGCCATGGTGTATCATTCATGATCTGCTTCGTTAGGACTTTTAGCTTCACACCTTGGTTTTTATTTAGGACACGTCGATGCTGTTTCTGGGGGGACTGATCGTGGCGGTGGCGGTGGAAGAGTGGAACCTCCACAGGAGGATAGCTCTGGCCATACTCCACCTTGTTGGCGCTCAACCCAATCTGTGAGCATTCCTATCGCACTGTCTTATAACATGACATCATTTAGCATTACATCGTGTTTTGCACTTCATTAAACAGTGAAATAGTTACTGCATGTTTTCAGCTTGATGTTAGGTCTCATGTTGCCCACTTGGTTTTTGTCGATGTGGATCAGCAACACAGCAGCAGCCGCCATGATGATTCCCATTGTTGGAGCTGTGACGTCACACGTTAAGTCTGTTGTAGCAGAAGGTGATGATCTGGCAATTATAAATTGATAATATTTTACTTATCTGGTGTTATAAGTCATTTTACACCAAGTATACGATTAGTAGAAGCAACAATTATCTAAAACCTTAATATTACCCTACTAGGGTCTATGTACATTGTAAGAATCTGAACTTTATCAGTTAAAAACATATTTCATCATTTTGCTGCAACGAATGGATTTGATTCCATTTCGGAATAATATTTTTATATGCAGGAGGAACAGAAAACCCAGACGACCTTTGTCTCCTAGCAACAAATGACAAAGATGTACACGTTGAGATGCAAAAAGGAGAGAATGTTGTTTTAACCTCCGTCAGCAAAACGTCAGATGAAAAGGAGAACTCGAATGATGGTAACGGCACACCAAAGAGCGCGCAGTATAATCGGTAGGAGTTGGGACTCATGCTAGAAGTGCACCATAATATTAAACGTGCCAAAGCTGCAGGTTCCCCTTGTCATTATTGCATACTTTTACAGAAAACTGTAGAAACATGTGTTCTACAGTCAATGTCGACTAAGAATTTCATTCTTTTTAGAGTAGCTGAAATATGCAAATCTAAGGGACAATCTGTACATCAAGTGTATGGCTGCCATGTTCCAGACACGAAGTTATATGGTCAATTCGTAGATGGAAAAGCAACTAAAATTGTTTGATCATCCGGTGTTCTTAGCTCTTGCTAATTCCAAGCAAATGCTTAATATGAAACATGTTTCTGTTAAATTGTTTAAAAATATATGAAAAAAAATCACTAAAATTATTAGCGCTTTAGTCATACATTGTCACTGTGTCGTTTTAAAGATTCATGCCATACACACTGAATTTGTTTTTTTGTGACATTTTGCTAATTAATTTTCTAATAACAGCTCCCCTTCAAGGAGCAGTGCAAGTCCAGACGCCCTCAAAATGCACAGCAGACTTTCCAAAGCACTGGCGCTGTCTATAGCGTACGCTGCCAACACTGGCGGCATTGCCACCTTAACCGGAAGTCCACCGAACCTCGTGTTTAAAGCAGTCATTGATGAGTAAGGAGCTTTTTTTAAGTTATAGTCTGCCAACCTCGTTTCATACATTGCGACTAAAACGTCGGGTTTTGTTTTCTTTATTTCGTAAAAACATATACATGCATATTTATTATGTACGTTATTGCTGGTTGACATCCATTTTGCACCTGTGCTTCGCTATTGTTTACATCAGACGTCATTATCTCACAATCTAACAAAGCATACTAAAGTTACAATTGTCGGTGTTTGTTATGTTTCAGGGCCTTTGCTCAGGCAGGGAAACAGTACGACGGCCAAGAATGGGACTCCGGGGTCAATTTCACTTCCTGGCTGCTGTTTGCCTTCCCAATCTCATTTCTGACCCTTATACTGGGATGGTTGTGGCTTCAGATGTTTTTCCTTAGATGCAAGTATGACAGTACCTCTTTTGAAAATTCCCAGTTGAAAACTTGAATTTCTCGTTATTTGATATATATCAAATACGCTATCTTACTTTATTAATAGCTAACAATTTCAATCCTTAATAATATGTTGACCAAAATAGATTAAATAAAGACGGCGTATGTCATTTTGAAGGCAACCCTGCAATTGCTTCAAAAAAATAAAGTCGGACCGAGAGAAGGAGGTGCGAGAAATCATCGCCAAGGAGTTCAAGGCATTGGGCAGAATAACGTAAGATAGGAAAGACTTCACATATCAACAGCAACATATAGGTTCATTGTTGGTAAAAGTGGTTTGATGTAGTACTTGAAATGATTGTGCTTTGATATATGTTGTAAGTTAACTTAGATGCTGTTGCTTTCTTTGTTGGTTTATACAGTTGTATAGAAAGGGGACCTTGCAATAAAAATACACGATACAAAATGCGTAATTTTTTCTTCCATGATCACAACCGCAATATACGTTTGAACCAACGAAGAATGCAATTTTTGTCAACCAAATTTTTCCATTTATATAATATATATAAGCATTTCCAAGAGAAACACTTTATATATATTTGCCCAACTTTGAGCTTTGTTGCTACAAGTAATTTTACTTAATACAAGTACCTGAATCAAAAATATTCCAGTGAGTCCAAGTTCATTTGCAATGAAATAGAACGAAAGATTGCGTTAAAAATCGTTTATTCAATGAAACAAATTTGTATTGTTTAAATTGAAAACAATAAATTAAACAAGAAAAAATCATTGAATAAATGACAAATTAATTTGCAAAAGTGGGGTTAAAAACCGCCAACTCGCAATAATTCAAATACTCAAAGGAAAGTTAGAACAAAATTTGACTATGATATAATGTGCGTGCGAATGTAAAAGGGTGTAGGTGGGTGTGTAAAACAAAGTTCATGGAAAAATTTACGTCCAGCAGCAAAATCAGAGAAATTAAGAATGAAAGAATTAACATCTGCCAGGTTCTGATAAGACATTAATTACCACAGGTGAATGCATGTTTGACATGTTAATTGATCTATTATGTTTAACAATCTTGAAACCTACCCCCCAGTGACCCTGCTTTGCACAAATGCAAATTACCATCAGTAACTTTACAAAGTATTTTGACCATTGTTGTTAATGATTATCTCTCTTACATGCACACAGTCATTATTTTACAAGCTTGACTTAAAAGAGATATTAATAAAACACACACAAGTATATTATTACAAAATTTGTCGCCAAAAATGTTTTTATTTACAATAAAATTAGTTTTTTGTTTATACTTCCACCTGTGATTTTGTTTTAGTGGATGGCAAATGAATGTGTTATATAATTTAGTTTTAACCGAACCTATCTAATTGGTCAATTTTGCAATAAATAGCAATAAATAAATAACAATCGGAATTTAAAAAAACAAAAAAGTGGATGTAATAAAGGAAATATGACTTTAATCCATTTCGTCGGTACATTAATTTGCTTCAAATTTGGACTTAATTAATAAATGTTAATTTGTAATTGTTTTTTAAAGTACATATATTATAGTCGTAGAAGTGGTTCAACTGATCCAATTAGACAATTTTTCATGCAACTTCTTATAAACTAGAATCGGAATTTAATTATAAGTGGATGTAATAAAGGAAATATGACTTTTATCCATTTCGTCGGTACATTAATTTGCTTCAAATTTGGACTTGATTATTACTGGTTCATTTGTAATTGTTTTTGTAAGTACATATATTATAGTCGTACAAATGGTTGAATAATCCTGGAAAGTAGAATAGCATTGAATCTTATGACAAAAGTTTCATCAATATGGAGTCTTTGACATAGATAGCTCTAGAACAATTCGAATTAAACATCATAGTCATATCAATGTTACAAAATATTTTGATTGCTAATAAACATTCAAAAAAGGAAGAACATAAATGCACAAATCTCTGTGTATAAAATAATTAAAGTTGCTTTAAAATTTCTCACAATAACTTACGGTAAGTTTGGAAAATGTAAGAATATGTCTTGTATCTTTGAAGATATTACTCTATCTTTAATCGATGAATATTTTACAATGTAAAAACTAATGTTTTGATTCAGATTGATTACCATTTTCCACGATTGACATTCTTGAGAAGAATTTTAACTGAATATCATACCTCTGTAAATCTTATTTGTAATATAGTGATGTAATCTGTTCTAGGTTCGCCGAGTGTCTGATTTCCTTTCTATTTATAAGTCTGGCATTCTTGTGGATTTTCCGAGATCCGCCCAATATCAAAGGTTGGGGAGATTTCTTTCCAAGCAGGTCAGTCATTTTGCTCTGTATTGTCTCAAAAGAATTATATTAAATCAGAACCAATACTATGTATAGATGTAATGTGTCAGAAATGTTTCAAGAGGTCTGAAAGGTCACTGCTATTAAAAAAAAACAAACCAATATTAACCTCCTTTAGAAGAATAAAGATATAGAAAAATGTTCTAGTTTTAGATCTAAAACTAATATAAGGATTTTTTTAAAAACTGAACAATAGTTTATGGCAATAGAAATCATTTCTAAAATTTTTAAGATAGATCTTATGAATAATTTGTTGATCACTCGGCCCCCTTATTAATATTTATCCATTGAATTATCTATCCAATTTAGAGTGGTTAAGATGGTCTTAATCTGTTTGATATCTTCTTTGGGGTTGATGATTTGACGTTTCAGATTTTACATTGTAGATATGTGAGTGATTCCACACCAGTGATGCTGATTGCTGTATTATTGTTTGTTCTCCCCGCTAAAATACCAGCGATATTTTGCGCGCGAAAAACAGGTACACTATACTAGTACTTTTATGTTAACTATTATGTTCGATGCCGTGCGGCGAACAATTCATTGTTAACCTGGCTGCAAAGAATAAAACACACCCGAAAAATGTAGAACTACTATATTGATGCTATCTAGTTATTTACTTTAAAAACATTCACTAAAAAATGTCGTATAATGTTGGATAGTAGTTGCGTCGATCTGAAATAGGAGAGGTCAATTGTCCCACTGCTAAATACGCTTCGTTCCTCTCTCCATTACCCGGGTTTGGACCTAAATATTCTAAAGGCATACTTATCTAATGGTAATTTACAATTTGATATTTTTACATGTCAGTATCCATTCTCTTTACAACGAGTCCTTTAACTAGAGACCCTTTGTTACAGATGAGGATCGCTACACACCTTTGCTGACCTGGGAGAAAACGGCCGAGAAAGTCCCGTGGGGAGTCATCGTTCTGCTGGGGGGTGGGTTCGCTCTGGCTAAGGCCTCCGGGGTAAGATATAGATATGCAATATTAGGAAATATTTTCAAATTCAACATAAAAAACCAATACAGAAACATTATGCTGAACAATTTTGATATAATTTAAGGAAAAGTTTATGCAAGCATAATAAGAGTAGGCCTTTTGATCTGCTCACGAACATGTAGATCGCTAAAACATTTAAATAAATCTGACAATGCTATGAATATCAGATTTAGTACAAGTATTGTATAATCATTTTATAAATCAAGTTGTTGAAATACTCGTAGCGAAGCGTTGTTATACATACATGTATGGTACACTAGAAATATCAAACCAAATATGCATCAAGTTTCTGAAGAGTGTTTGATTGTTTTAAAATGCACCTATTAAAACACTGGCATTACAAACTTGGTTTGCATATCGATATTGTGCTACAATTATGAATCTCAGTTACCGATATACAACACCGATAATCATCCTTTCCAGTCTCATTGAAAACAGAGATTCAATCTAAACATGTTTAACAGTAGATATCTCTCTTGAATCACTTTGTTTTTACATTCGAAGACGTGTTTTAAAAAGGAAATTCAGAACCACGTTTAAAATTCAATTTAATTATAGAGGGAAACTATCAACAAACATTCATACTTATCCGAAGTTATCTTTCTTGATACACCTTCAATTGATCATGTACAAAATGCAATTCTAAGATATGGGTCTTTTTATATTTTTTTTCTATTGATCTAGTATCACAGATGATTTATACTAAGATTTTGCCATGTGATTCACGTTATGCTTTTTTCAGCATCTTCTATATTCCCGTAATAATATGATGCTTCTATAAAGTAAATTCTATATAGCAATACACTTGCAACGTTAACTGAATTTGTTCTGTAACTGTAGAGTTCTGGTCTGTCAAAATGGTTTGGAGACAGCCTCGAGTTCTTCGCCAGTTACAGTCCATTTGTGATGTGTTTGGTGCTTAGTTTGTTGGTTGCTGCCGTTACAGAAGTCACTAGCAACACAGCAACAGCAACGTTGTTGATGCCAATATTGCAGGAACTGGTACATATGAAACATATTATATCAGTATAAAAATACAGGCAAAAGAAAAATTACTTTTCAAATAAATATTACAACTATCAATGTGAAAACCTGCAATTTTCTGAATGTACACAGCATGTATGTGTTAAACAAGGTTTATGACAAGAATACTTGTTTGCTGTATGTTGTGTCTCTTATCTACAGTCGATCTCCGCTGGTATGAACCCTTTATATCTGATGATGGCGGCCGCTGTGGCATGTTCATTTGCCTTCATGTTGCCCGTGGCGACCCCTCCCAGTGCCATTGTGTTTGCCCATGGATATCTTACCATACCCGACATGGTATGTAGTTCATACGTAACTTGATTGGGTTATGTTACCACAACATGTTACATGTATATCAACTATAACGTAAGAATTAAGTAATTTAGTTGTTCTTAGGAGTATGAACATATTCAGTTCTAAGAAATTCAACAGAGAACCGTTATATTACAAACAAAATGTCTGCAGAATTAAAAAATTTGAAAAATCCCCAATAGTTTGAAGTTTGAGAAGAGGCTCAACATTTTTTTTTTTTTATAAAAAATCACTCTTCAAATAAATATTAAAACTATCAATGTGAAAACCTGCAATTTGGATGTTGATTTCATGAACTCTTTCGTTTTTTTCAGGCCTCAGCAGGACTTGCCATGAACGTCATTGCTGTGTTCATCTTGACAGTCGGCATAAACACTTGGGGGAACCTGATTTTTAACTTTGACAACATTCCTGTGATTTTCAAAGAAATACAGGGAAACAATACGCTTATTGGTCCTGAACCAATAGCGGCATTGTTTAATGTATCCAAACCTCTCGTGTGATTGGTCGTCCGATTCCTCGAGAGTGAAGATGATGCAAACTCAAGGATCACCACAGCACTGTATTATATCACTGCTTTTTATAACGGAGGGACTATCAGGGACAATCGTTTGCTCAGGATTGGAGTTTCTGTGTTATTTTTATTAACTTGTAGATGTATATATTACTATGGCACTCACATATTCGAATAACGTATGAACGGCCATACAAAACCTTGATTTTAGTTTTAATGACATCTCTCATTTATTGAGACATGCTTTAAAAATAAAATAAAAATTATGTGGCAATTTTCATATTAGACTATATTATACTTGATATTCACACAGGTTTTAGGTTTACTGGAAATTTGTAAAGTGATAAAGCCCAGTAATGTATTCTACAACTGCAGTTATTAATGATACGATGATTGTATCAATCAATGAGTGTAAACTGAAATTATTTGTAGCGACATACATGCGCTTATCCAATAACCACACAGGTGATGATTATCATCATTAAATTGTATTTTGTATCAAATACACAACGTAACTACAGTTTATGTACCTTGTGATTTTAAAATGATTTCCAAAGTTCAAATGATTAGCTACATAGAGTGATAAGAACAACATCTTGACAATGAACTTTATTCTCATAACTGAATAAACAGTGAAGAGAAAATACATATGCACAGTATGTACAAATTACAATATGATAGATGAAAATCATTGGTACAGGCATGATGAAGGGATAACAGATATAGTTTAACCAAGAGAGCTAACTCTCTCAAATATAGTAACTAATAGTTTACAAATATTGGTAAGTTGGTTTTTGTTTGTGACATTAAACAGTGTTTCAAATTTAACAACATTTGGATTTGTTATGAAATATTTTGGTAAACATATAACCCTTGAGTTGGATATATATACATCAGTACATTTAAAAAGATAGTGAAATTCATCACCAATTTCATTACAGGCACATAATTTACAAATTCTGTTTTCTCTAGGAATATTAAACCATCTACCTGTTTCAATAGGTAATTTAGCATTACCCGTTCTAAAATTACAATATTTCTTGCATAATTTTATTGGCAAAATCAATAAATACTTTTCAAAATCCAGTGATTTTTTAAAAATCCTATAATTTAAACCTTTTGGAGAATTTTGTACCTCGCTATACCATGATTGCTTAAATTGGTCTAATAAAATATTGTATACTTTAGATTTTAACCAGGGTATGTTTATTATGTTTTCATACCATATATATGTCAATCCACATTGATTTAAGATTTTCTTAATGGCTTCGCACCATGGGTTATTAAAATTCTTCAATACATTAAAAAGTTTTGCTGACAATTGTGAGTTCTGGAAATTAACTAATTTACCCCAGAAGGAAATCATTCTAACTTTAACATTAATTGATAAGGGGTATCTTCCAAGTTCCCCATATACCATAAGGTTTGGTGTCGAGGCTCTTAAGTTCAATATATGTTTACAAAATTTTAAATGTAATTTCTCAAGGAGATTAGTGTTATGAAAACCCCAGACCTCGCATCCATATAATAATATTGGTTTGATAATTTTATCGAACATGTCTATTTTACAGTCAATTGCTAAATTATGGGTTCTGCACTTCCCAATAACACCGTACATTGCTTTTGTAGCTTTGTCAAACAGTTCTTTAACATTAAGATTAAAAGAGTTGCTTTTACAAAATGTAACACCTAGGTATTTAAAGTTGTTAACAATTTCTAATTGGGAACCTTCAAAAGTAAAACAGTTGGTTTGGTTACCTCTACCAAATATTACAACTTTAGTTTTTTTACTATTAACCTTAAGACGCCACTCTTTACAATATCTAGAAAAAACATTGAGTAAGTGTTGAAAATCTTCTGGATTTTCCGACAATAATATGGTATCATCTGCATACAATAAGACAAAAAGATTTAAATAAAGATTAAGATCTTTCTTAATGTTCTCAGACAGGCGTGACAAACCTCTGACATTGTTTGTATATAGATACTCCTCAAGGTCCATCAATATTGTTCAATAATACCTTGTTCCATAAGCCAATATGCCAAACAGTATCAAATGCTTTCGATAGCCAAGGGTTAACGATCCACTCTGATCCTTTAGCAAAGTGGATCGTAAAGCATTGACTAGCGAAGATGACAGAACAACGAATTTTCATGTTTAAAGAAGTATTATAGCAACTTTTACTTTATCAATATCTGTACTGCATTTTTTCCCAAGAACATGAAGGCGTATTTTTCGTCGCGGTATCATAAAAATTAAAGGCGATGTTTTTTTTTTTTTTTTGAAATTATGATTTTTGAAGCAGTACTGATTTCAGGATTCAATAAAGACACTATAAGAAAGTGGATATGACTTTCTATTTCCACACCCTCCAAACTTTAAAGGTCAAGGACCGAAAATGAATACAGTAGGGATGACCAGCACCTCCTGGGTGGATGAGTGATCTACAGCGAGATCTGGCCCCGCCGTCACCAAAAGTTTTACATCACTCAACTCAGTCCTCAACTCAAATCGTTGTAAGAAAAGAGCATGAATTTGAGGTCAAAACTCAGACTTTAGGCTGAATATTGACTTGAGGAAAGTTGGTGACGGCGGGACCAGATCTAGATCTCTTAAAATATTTACAAATTAAACAAAAGTAGCATGTAGATACATGTACTTAAACACAAGAAACAAGAAACATTTCCTAAACAGTTTTCCAGCAAATGTTTAATATGTGCAAGTTAATTTAGTTATTCGGTTCAAGAAGGAAAAAAAGCTCTAGAAATTGTCATTGATTTAATTATTAAAATCCGATTTTGTTCACAAACTTGTAGTTGTTATAGGTCGTGTTTAAACATCTACAGTATGCCATATCTAACACTTCTAAAATCTACTTTTCGTGAACTATTTTTTGATTTAGCCATGACGAGATATTGAGTGGCACAACTATATGTAATGTTTGGGTGGTTTTGTTAAATATCAAAAATAAAAGATTAATCATGTGCTAATGATGGATGACCGTGGCCAATATATCTCCTCTTTACCTATGTTAAAATCTAAGTAAAGGACGTTTAGTGCAACCACAGATACAAATAAATCATTGATAAAAATTGAGAGTTCAATATATCTATCAATTTTCTTTACAAAATAATCATAAATCGTTATTTTGTGTGGCTATCTTTGTATCACATTTTTCACCCTCATGTTTAAGGTTTAAGCCAAATATTCCATGTTTTTTAGAGTGTTTTATTAGGGTGCTGAAAGAACAGGACAAGTGTTTGCCTTATATAAGCTACTATTTTCTATGTACATGAACATTTATATGTATTCTATATTTTCAAAGACATATAATTTGTACGCACAGTATAGAATTTCATAATATACACATATGTGTGACTGTATGTAAACAGTGCTAGTATAATTGACCATTTTACGTACAAATTTGTACACTTGTATAATTGTATGCTTAAAGTTCGAAAAAATTTATATATATTTATTTTTGTCTCCATTTTTTTTTTATTGCAGAAGTAATATTTCTCAAAAAATATTTTTAAAAATGTGAATTTTTTAATTATGATAACTTACAATAGAATAATTTCTTACAAACATCTGCTTAATGCAAAGACACACTTTCATGCATTTTAACATATATGATGAGAATGGCAGTGCAGATGAAAGAAAAATGTCTTAATTTTACAGACAAGAGTATTTTCTCTGCTTTAAAATATAAAATGTAATCTTTCCTAGACCACAAAATCAAATCAAACCGGTGAATGGTTCCACCTAGATATCTCAATCTTGCGCATGTACATGTACATGTATGTAGTTTTAAATATCCAACATATGAAATATGTCGTTATGATACGAAATATGCTGTTCTCTGTTATTGGAGCGTGTATCAATTATTCATTAATGCAGAAATCAAAGGATGTCCTCTAGTAAGAATAATTTCTAATGGAATATATACATGTATATATATACATCGCATTTACGATAAACAGCTAATTTTGCCTGTTCACGGGTATTGAATCAAAAGGTGTCGGTACACACCTTCAACCTAAAAGCGTCAAAAACAGGATAAATAAATCTCACAACATAAAGTACCACAGCAATTAGGATATGGAAATGAACATCGATTCTGGTGACAAAAATGACAGATGAATATCAACATCCATTAGAAATCTGTGCGGTCACGCTCCGCTTAAGGGGTCATTAAGGGGTCACTGATTGCATGTCTATTAAATGTATCATGAGCTCGACAAACAAGACGGATTGAAATGTCGAGGAGAAACTGTTTACGCGTTCTGAAGAATCTTCTGGCCATACGCACTCTGTTTTTGGTGCCAATCGCTTTCCTTGCTCCACTGAAAATCTTGGAGGACGGGGAACCAGTAAGTTAAACCTTTTAATAGTAAAATATTGATCACTTCAAAGGAAAAAAAAAACCTTACATGTATTTGTGAAAAGAAGATAATGCCAATTTACCTATAAATAAACAATTAAGATTTTTTTTGCAGGAGTGTGTAACATTTAATTGTTTTGCACACAGGGTGCTGTTATCACATTTTAAACTATATTACGATTAATGTTTTTAAGAATAAACGGCCACAAGCACCTGCCCTTTTTTTCTAGTTACGAAAAAATATACCTAAGTAACGTAAGGGTGCCCATTTTTTTTTTCAGTTTGAGAAAAATGAAAGACTAGGTGGCTGTGTAAACTGCATAACGTTCGCTTTTGACAGCGTCTTATCTGTACTTGATATGCTCTATATATGATCAATAACCTTTAATGTGAAAATACCATCTTTCTTTTTCATTACTCTTATTACTTTTTTCTTTAATTCTTTTAAAGGAATACAGGTACTCTAATTTTATTTTCATATACACAACAAAACCGCTATAGAAACTTCCTTTTAACCCTAAAGCGTGTGTGGCAAATGATTTTCTGGGTAATAAAGAAACTTTTTTTTTGAGAGAAAAAAAACCCAATTCAACGAGATCTGGTGCGTAAAACACACAAAAAACACACAAAAATATCATCAGTCCGAGTGAAGGCAACCATATTATCATTTTAACCTTCTATTTGGCAATGTCAATATTTTGAAGTTAGTCATAGAAAGCAGAAAGGTAATTCGACGTTTTTACAAGAAATAAATTTTTACCTGTGCAGCAAACAATCCAAATACTCACAGGAGAGTAAACAATATTATGTCACAAAATATAGGTCGCCTTCGTAAGCCTTCGTTGATAACGTCTGGTTAAAACCTTGAAAGTACTACCCAAAACAGTTTTATTTCAAAATATTTATCTTTAAAAAATCGAATAGCCTTGAACTAATTGAACTTATCCTACTATATACTAGTACATTGCTTACTGTCTCAGTGTTAGACACGAAATAACACTTCTCTGACATTTGGACAATTCAACGTTGCTGCGAGTTTGAAATAGCAATAAGTTTGCAAACAATATTTCAGAAGTTTGCACTGGTCATAAAACCAATTTCATTATCTTTAAAAATAATGATAAACTCCTAGGAAATGCATTACCTTGTCTACACTGTCTCAAATAATTCAGACTGTATATAAATAATCACATTGACGTAAACATTATAACGTTGTTTCGCATGATACATCCGGTTTAGTTGGAGTCTAACAAAATCTAGAAAATGACGTAACAAACAAAAGAGGGATATTTGTCAAATGAACACATAATCTTTGTATAAATAAACAGGTGGTGTTTTTTTTTTATTTGCAGGAGTCGCGATGCGCCTATGTGCTGGTGGTGATGGCCATTCTATGGCTGACGGAGGCCCTTCCTATCCCGGTCACGGCACTGATGCCGGTGTTCCTCATGCCCATGTTGGGAGTGCTGCCGGGACCAAAGATATGCGCCGCTTACGTCAATGTGAGTGTCCTCTCTCTCTCCACGCATTGGTTTTTTGTTTTTGTTTAATTCATTAAAGGATCTCACTAAGAAATCACAAATATATTCTTAAGACTCATGGTCTGAGATACTTTTTTATGCGTACATGGATCTTGAATTTCGGAAAAGATAATTACCTATGGGCTTTTGTTGTTTAGAATGATTTTGGCTTTTACTTGTGCATGCACTTGTACTTTTTAGAACAAGACGCATACGAGTGTGTCATTGTATGTTGATTTGATAAAGCGCAGATATATAGGGTAACGATGACAATATCCGAGGGCTTTATTAATTGATAAAAAGAAATAATCCTACAACCATTGTTCTTTTAATTTTCTTTGATTTTGGCGATTTTAGTAAAAATACCGTTTAGACCAAGACACATATAAAAAATACAAGTCGCCATTACTTTGCCAGAAGCTTTATTACTAGAGTAGCAATTCTGCTTTTTTTTATCCAAAAATATTCATAAATATCAAATACAATTGTGTGAAAAATCAATGACCGCCTTTGTCTTCCGGCAAAGACAACAAAACACGACTGTTTAAACTAGATGTTTCACAAGGTAACCGACAGTTTATTGACCATATGTGACCAATCAACAAGCACTGGTGTTTAATCATTGGGTGAGATTTAAGTTCATGTAACGTTTTAACAGCTATAAGTCGTTATAAGACTTAGTATTCATTTTACAGCTCTGTCATGGATTACTAGCATTTGATTACAAATAGCAATGCGACCATGATCTTCACCCAATAATGTTACATCGCGTTTCTTGCACCTTGTTTTATCATGTGTTGATTTTACTAAAACATTGATTGTAATGAAAGGCTCTAGAGTATCTTTTATAAAAGTTATGAATCAAAAAGTAGCCATGTACTACGTATCTTACTATTCCTGTATATTGTAGGACGCCTTGCTATCCCTGTATATTGTAGGATGCCTTGCTATTCCTGTATATTGTAGGATGCCTTGCTATTCCTGTATATTGTAGGATACATTGCTTGTTATTCCTGTATATCGTAGGACACTTTGCTATTCCTGAATATTGTAGGACGCCTTGCTATTCCTGAATATTGTAGGGCGCCTAGCTATCCCTGTATATTGTAGGACGCCTTGCTATTCCTGTATATTGTAGGATGCCTTGCTATTCATGTATATTGTAGGACGCCTTGCTATCCCTGTATATTGTAGGACGCCTTGCTATTCCTGTATATTGTAGGATGCCTTGTTATTCCTGTATATCGTAGGACGCCTTGCTATTCCTGTATATTGTAGGACGCCTTGCTATCCCTGTATATTGTAGGACGCCTTGCTATTCCTGTATATTGTAGGACGCCTTGCTATCCCTGTATATTGTAGGACGCCTTGCTATTCCTGTATATTGTAGGATGCCTTGTTATTCCTGTATATCGTAGGACGCCTTGCTATTCCTGTATATTGTAGGACACTTTGCTATATCTGTATATTGTAGGACGCCTTGCTATTCCTGTACATTGTAGGACGCCTTGCTATTCCTGTATATTGTAGGATGCCTTGCTATTCCTGTATATTGTAGGATGCCTTGCTATTCCTGTATATTGTAGGATGCCTTGCTGTTCCTGTCTATTCTAGGATACATTGCTTGTTATTCCTGTATATCGTAGGACACTTTGCTATTCCTGAATATTGTAGGACGCCTTGCTATTCCTGAATATTGTAGGGCGCCTTCCTATCCCTGTATATTGTAGGACGCCTTGCTTTTTCTGTATATTGTAGGACACTTTGCTATATCTGTACATTGTGGGACGCCTTTCTATTCCTGTACATTGTAGGACACCTTGCTATTCCTGTATATTGTAGGGCGCCTTGCTATTCCTGTTAATTGTAGGACATCTTCATATTTATGTACATAGTATAAAGCCATGCTATCACTGTATTTGTTTGAGAGTTTACAATCATTGTATATTGTAGGGCACTTTGTTATTCCTGTATATTGTAGGATAACTTACTTTCTATTCCTATATTTTGGAGGATACCTTGCCATTCCTGTACATTGTAGGACGCCTTGCTATTCTTGCATATTTTAGGGCGCCTTGCTATTCCTGTTTATTGTAGGACGCCTTGCTATTTCTGTATATTGTATAAAACCTTGCCATTACTGTATTTTGTTTGATACTTTACAAGCATTGTATATTTTAGGGCACCTTGTTATTCCAGTATATTGTAGGATAACTAACTTTCTATTCCTATATTTTGAGGACACCTTGCCATATTCTTGTACATTGTAGGACGCCTTGCTATTATATAAATAGTGCCTGTTTGGGAGGGTACCCGTTGAAATTGACACCCCGAGAAAACCATTGTCAACCGACGCGAAGCGGAGGTTGACAATGGTTTTCGAGGGGTGTCAATTTCAACGGATACCCTCCCAAACAGGCACTATTTATTTTATTATACTGAATGTCTTCATTTTATAGCAAAATTTACTGCTTTTATATAGAAAATACGTGAGTTCTACAACGAACCGTACGCGCATAATTTACGCGCATGTAAAAATTCGTTCTATCGGCCCGTTGCCAAGTGTGTTGCTAACGCTGAGGGTATGAGAACGGATTGTCAACTGCGTCTAAACCAATCAGATTTTAGTATTTAACATGAAAGTATAATAATCCTGATTATTGTAGGATAACTTTCTATTCCTGTATATTTTAGGATACCTCGCTATTCCTGTATATTGAAGGACACCTCTATATATGATATGTGTATGATTGTACCTGATATTTCTATATACTGTAGGACACCTCCATGCTGTTTCTAGGCGGTCTGATAGTGGCGGTGGCGGTGGAAGAAGTCAATCTCCACAAACGTATCGCTATCGGGATCCTCTCCCTGGTGGGGTCACAGCCTAACCTGTGAGGAAAATTACAAAATATCATCAAAAGCATATACAAAAGCTAGCAGAATATTATGATACATTATAAAAAACGTGACAAAATGTGCTTTATACACAATATGGTTTTATTACCAATGGAATCAAATCAACGAAGTGTTATGGACATCCTAACCCTCTAAATTTATAATACATATACTCGCATATTTCTTTTTTATCTTATTTCAGAAAATAAACCGATTCATTTCAAAAAATGTTCTAAGCACCTGTTTTCAAATATACGGCATCTGATAATTGCGTCTATTTTTAGTCTGATGCTGGGACTGATGTTACCCACTTGGTTCCTGTCAATGTGGATCAGCAATACCGCCGCTACGTCCATGATGGTTCCCATCATTACAGCGGTGGCTTCCCAGATGTCGGAGCTGGAGCCCAATAAGATATCTCGTACGGTTTGTTGTCGTCTAACATAGATTCCTCTTTAAATCTGAGATGATTGTTATACTGTATACAGGGAAATATTCGCCCCCGTTTTATTTTCGCCCTTTCGCGCCCCGTTGTCAGCGGGTGAATTTAAGACTGGGCGAATTCCAATGTCTCAAATCATCTCATAGTAAACACAAACGTGTCTGGGCGAATTCAAGACGGGGCGAAACTGTTTGCAAGTGTAGCAGGGCGAAAATTACACGGTGCGAAAATAACCCAGTATACTGTAACAGAAATAATTACAAAGACAGTCTCTCCTTGAACAGAGAATGACGGTGTGAGGAACAGTGGTTTTGACGACGTTGAAGACTCAGTTAGTAATGCAGATACCGATGTGGCAATGACGAATGGCAATGCTGGCAGGGAACACGAGGCTGAACCAAAAGATGAAAAAGAGAAGTATGAATACACTTTATAAATAAACCTTCTCAGTTACAAGTCCTATTTTTTTTTCGCATTTTAGATAAGATAAGATCTATTGGATCCAATTGGGGCCCCTGGTGGCATATAAGTACATGTACAACTGTACAGTTTATGAGAATCAACATTTAATATATACCAATGTTTATATTTGCAGAAAACGAAGAGAAGAATCTATAAAGAAGATGAGCAAAGGTTTTGCCTTGTGTGTTGCCTATGCGGCCAACATTGGAGGCGTAGCGACGCTCACTGGAACACCACCCAATCTCATCTTGCAGGGACAGGCCGACAAGTAAGTAAAAGTAATGAAAGAGTTAATCAGGAGTTAGAATTTTGTTCACATAAACCTAACTCTTGCATTTATCATCATTTTTGTTGTTGTTGTTTTTTTAACAGATTATACTCCAGTCGAGTATCTGGAGCGGACAGTGGGATCACATTCGCTAAATGGATGGGATTCGGTTTGCCGCTTTCAATCATTGTCCTTTTGTTATCCTGGATCTGGCTCCAGATCATGTTTTTAGGATTTTCGTAAGAATTTTAGAGCACTGATCTCACCCGATTTATACATAAAATAATATATAAATCAAATCTTAGTGTAGCCAATTCCAACACAATTTCCTACTTGAATTTTTTTCTTTTATTCCCATGCAGGTGTTTCAAAAAGCAGAATCCCAAAGAAAGGAAAGCAATTAAACTAGTGATTGAAGGAGAAAAGAAGAAACTTGGAGGAATCACGTTTGTGCATTCATAGCAATCTACCACAATTTACTAAAGAATGTATTTTAAGCAATAATATTTTATCTAAACATAGCATCCATATATTTTGTTAGATTCGGAGAGGTCGTGGTAATGCTACTTTTTGGAGCACTGGCATTATTGTGGATCTTTCGCGATATTCCGGGATTTGGAGGATGGAAAGTCATATTTAAAGAGGACACTAACGGGTGAGTATTGTGTTACAATTCTCAGGACAAGTTATCATATATCATAACGACCAGTTTTAAATGTCTTTTCCCGTTTGTTTAGGCCCTATGTCAAAGACTCCACTTCAGCCATGTTGATAGCAGTGTCTCTGTTCTTTTTACCGACCAAACTTCCCAGGGTCTTCTGCTGGAACAAATACGACGGTACCTATTTCACTCTTTATATACTGAAAACCAACTTTTATTCGCGTGAGAGAAATTTTCGCGAGATTCGCGAGGGCATCGTCGTCGTGAATATTTCTCACCGCAAACCAATCGTTGTCGTATGGTTATTAACAAGACGGGTCTTGATAAGGCTGTGTCGCGAACATTAGTCGTCGCGAACCAGTTTATCGGAAGTAAATCGCGAAATAAAGTCGCCGCGAATAAAAGTTGGTTTACAGTAATTGCATTGTTTTGGTATTTGACTTTCTAATCATATGTACATGGGAAATAAGATTAATTTTTAATCGATGGAGATTTTTACTTGATACCACTACATTTGTCTGTCAAGATTTTACACAATGACGCATTTATTTTGATAAATCATTCAGAAGGGGCGGGGGGTATTCTTCAATCATTCGTAAATTTCGATAAATATAAATGGTTTATTTTAAATATCTTTCTTCAAGTTTCAGAAAGCAGTGACAAACCAAAGTACCATCCGATCCTAACGTGGAAGAACACTGTTAACAGAATTCCTTGGGGCGTCATAGTTCTCCTCGGGGGAGGGTTTGCCCTGGCTTCGGCTACATCTGTTAGCATTCCTTGTTTGATTTATTTGTATTTATTTGTATTTGTAAAAATTTGAACAGTGAAATGGTCAACTAATGGTTTTCTACAAACAATTGTCACTAAGTTGCCTATACATCTGGTTTTATCTAGGCCTCTGGGTTGTCAAAGAAGGTTGGTTGCAGTCTCCGTATTCTGGACAGCTTTGAACCCTGGGTAATGAACTTGATTCTGTCTTTGATCATCGCTGCCGCCACAGAAATCACCAGTAACAGCGCCACTGCAACCATACTGATGCCCATCATGGCTGAACTGGTAATGATACAGTGCTTCTAGGTATAGGCTGATTATAAATGTGATTTTCTATTGGTAGACCTAAAAAAAAGTTTTTCTTTTCCTCTAGGCTATTAATACTGGGTCTCATCCATTATATCTGATGGTAACTGCAGCAGTTGCGTGTTCATTTGCATTCATGCTCCCGGTTGCTACTCCCCCAAATGCGATCGTATTTTCCACCGGATACATCAAGATTCCAGACATGGTAAACACATTACATTAGTGTAACCATATTCTATATTTTACAGTAATCGTATACACTTGGCCTATTACTGTTTTTTTAAAGTCACATTTTTCAAAATGACACATGATATTGCTAAAGTGTAAAGTATTAAATGTTAACCTTACGTGAATCTTCAGGCTGTAGCTGGGCTCGTGATGAATGTCTTGGCAGTACTGGTTCTTAACCTAGGAATAAACACATGGGGACGGGCTCTGTTTGATTTAGACACAATGCCGTCAATCTTTGGAAACTCCACCAGTAGTGCATGCGATCCCGTTACAGCCACAATGGCTGCTTTTCAGGCCAACTTCACGACATCATATGCTCTAAGTTCTACCTCACAAGTCCTCAGTAGCTTTACGACGTCATCGCCTGTCATTGCTAAGTCACTTGTAAACATTACGTCAGCAGCCATAGGTTTGACTACGCCAGGCGGGTTCATCATACCAGCGGGATAATTATCCAGGTGTTTAATCATTATCATTTTTCATCAAAATTGACATTGCCTCATAAATATTTGCTGAATTTTTGTTCATATCGGCAATTTTGGCGCTGATGTGCATGCTATTTGTTATACCTGGAAGAAAATCGACCATCTGCCTTGTTGTCAATAATTCTGAAGTCTTGTTGTCATGTTGCATTACTGAATGGGTTTCCTTTTTATTGGTTCCTTTTAATAAGTCAGTTGGTTTTATGGACACTGGAAATTTTATATTCACAGTTGTAGGTACCAAATGAATAGCAAGTTTTGTATTATTTTGCTTTTTTTAATGTGTTTGTGTGTATGAGTGTTGAAATAAACTGCATAGTTGTCATTTTACTAGGAATAATCAATGTTTAACGTTCTTTGTCATATCATTCTAATGAATAAAAAGTTAAATTTCTCTGAGAAATTTTATGTCTCCGAGTTATACGGTAATTGCATAATTCATTCCCCTTTTGAAGTTTGCATTGAAGTTTTTATTGGAAGGGTATTATTTCTACAATCGTATCGATCTAATCCACATGGTGTTACGTTTACATAGTAATGGATAATATTTAACCGCTAAGCGTACGCAGTACGCAAAACGCTTGATGGCATTGAAATATGGTGATGACGCTTCCGATCCAACGCCATCTACAGTATATTCAGTAAAAATAGTCTGATGACTCGATCTCTAACAATAGAACGCAGAGAAATGGAAGCAGTTGCGCATGCGGTATCGCCTGGATTAAAGGTACACTGTAACTTGTTGCTTTGTTAAGATTATCTAACTGGACTAAAATTTAACAAAAGCAAACACTAGTATACCTACAAATGTTAATTAACAATAAAATGATAAGCAGATTTATTAAAATTGTTTTCTGTCTTATTATAGCCTGTCGTAGCACTTTTAACATTCCAAAATTCCTAGAACTTTTTATAAGTAACAGATAAACAATATCTACACCTTTCCTTAATATCATCTTAAAAGTCAGTCTCATCAAAGATTAGTGTGATGAACTTGGAATAAATTGTAAACTTGGTATTTAGAAAATGCAAATAAAATTACTCTTTAAAGAAAATTTCCTAGCATGTTATTCATAGTTCTAATAAACATGTAAAAACGTCTACAGTAAATTGTTTGTTTCAAACGAAAAGACACATTTCATATACATGTTGTTTAATGTTACAGATAAAGGAACATTAGGAAAAAAATTGCACTTATTATAAGCAAACACTCCTGTCCATTCAGTACTTATAAACAAATTCTGATACTAATTTATTATTATTGAATCCTTTAAATTTCAATATGCAAAGTTCTTTGCATCTTAAAGACAAATAAAAACTTGTAGTCCATCCTTTTTCCTACAATTGTATTGCTATCAACATCAAAATATTTCTTCGGGTTTACGTTTTTTATTTCAAGGTTAGCGCTGTTCAGTACTTTCAGTACTTTGATTAAAATGTTTTAATCTTAAGACTTCAAACCTCTTTTACCAAGTTGAAATAAAAATGTATCCTGCTTAAGCTTTACTCGGGCAGATTAAATACCTCTTTATACATGAATATAATAATTATTCCATTTTCAACCTAAATATTCTTTGTCTAGATCATGCACTCTTCAATGACAAAATGACTAAATATAATGAACTTATAACATCAACAACACGATCTCTTGATTGTGTTTTTACTTGAACAAATGAGGATTTTCTAAAACATAAACATTAAATGTTTACTCTGAACAGTCGAACGCCAATGACCTGAATGTTGAGTACTGTGAAAACATTGCTTTTCGTAGGGGTCAACGTTCGTAGGTGGCCAAACTTTGCCTGGTTCGTGGGGAGTAATTTCGTTGCTAGCAAGTTCGGGATAATTTTAATAAATATTAAACAAATGCTTTATATACGTTGGTGAGGATGTAAATTCGTGAGCAAGGGTTACCCACAAAAACCACGAACATTGGTTCCCCACGAACAATGATGATTCCACAGTACTAGTCGTTCTATTGGTAGATATTTTTGGTACAATGTACCTTTCTTAAGGGATTTTTCGCATTTGCCAAAGATTCCGCAAAGGTCACTTTTCAGCAAGTTGTAATACCGCTGATTTTGAACAGTTAAAATACGTTAACGACACTTATCATTTATTACTAGTATAATATTTTTTTTAGTTTTCAAACGAAATTCGTTTCACCTTTTTCAACGTTCGATACCGCTCACGCGTGTTTATTGGTCAAGTATAGAGAAAAGAATTGAACATACACAGAGACGTTTCACTACTTTAGCAGTAGATACAAATAAAACAAAGAAACGGACCACATTGCTTCAGTGTCATGCAGTACAGTTTTGTATAAATTAAAAAAGTTAGTTTTTCGGCATTCTGAAAAAAGAAACTAATTTTTTCCATTTATTCAAATCTTTCTGGATTTGGAATAAAATCTATCAATATGCTTAATTTAAACAAAATCCGACCTGACAATTTTTGCCCACATCACCTTAAACCTACCATTTGAATCTCCTTTCAGTGAAGTGTAAAAAAAAATAGTCATTGTTATTAATTTGCTATGCCAATAAGTTACTTTTCAAGATATTACAACTGTTTGTGCTGCTATTTATACAGGAGACCTTTTTGTTACTTAAAGACACTGAAATAAATCATAATTGGTAACTTAAGGTAGTTTCAGATGTAATATAACGTAAAACTCTCTTTGAAGACGAAAATTTGCAGCCCTTAACAATCTCTAAAAAGAAACTGTTTTATTCGAAATTCGAATAAAATCTAACAGTACTGGCACTGTACCAGTTATCGGCTAAAATTTAACGTTTTCTTTTCCTATTTCCTTATTTCTTGATATTTTTGGATAAAACTTGACATACTTTAAATGGTGATTTCCTTGTTTATCCATCTGGTAGATTTTATCATTATTAAGTATTAAAAACATCTTGTTTTTGTGCTTTTTAGCATGCCCCGAATTTACCGAGTTTTTACGATTAACTGTACCAGTTATCGGCTTCCCGATAATAACATATAAATATCCCTGTACATGTTGATTTGATACTCTGCAAAATGTAATTTGAATTATGCCCCTTTTGGGGTCAGACTAAAGTTCGTAGGGGTTATGATGCATAAACAAATCTCATAAAATTATTCGTTTGTTATCATACGGTAATACACAAAATCGTAGACTATTCAATGCATAATAATGCGTAATATTGTGCAATCAGGCGTTCAACTGCGCTATGAATCACTCAGAATTTAGTGAATTTTTGTTTCTACATGTTATATGTAGTGATATTATATGTCAAATCAAAGAAGGGAGACGATAATGTATCACAAAGGGGTTATATTCTATTTTTAACATATTACGTCACTTCCCCCACTACTGGAAGTGCAAAGATGTAAATCAGCGGTAAACAATGATCGTTTAAGCTCATGTTTAAAACATATTCAAGAAAGTTTTAAAGCAAACTTACTTTTCTTTATTCAAAACAGAGGACTAAGTTTAAAAATCTCAGATAGTCGCGTGCTATAAACCCGAACTCTCAGTTTAGCCGATAACTGGTCTTAGCCGATAACTGGTACAGTACCAGTATGATTGTCATGTCCACCGTAATTGAAATATCTCAAAATATCGAAATTTTGATCATTGGGCTTCGATTAATTGAGGTTTTATTTGACGGAGGTGAAAATTGATAAAAATCCTAAATGATGTCATTATATTTTACCTTTGAGCTATTTATATGACCTTGAAATTAAATGGATATAAAGTCTAAACACTGGTGGTGGTCGAGTCTAAATTTCAGGTCTTTACTATGAAAGGAACACAAGTTACACATTTTTAAATGATAGAAGGCTAAATTGCATTAGAATCACATGAACACCATTAAAATTTTAAGGTTTAAAAATCATCAAAATACCCTGTACCTCCTTTATTTATTTGATTTATATGATTTTCTTAAGATAATGGATAAAAAAAATTTTTAAAAATGGATAAAAAGATAATGGATAAAAAAACAAAACTTTAACATAATATAAAGCTTTTATTTTGTGTATTTGAGAAAATATTTCAAATAATTAATTTCACGGGTGTTCCGTACTACCTTAAAGTAATAAATGGTGAGATAATAGTACTTATGGGCATCTTTGGTGATATAGAAATCATGAGTAAGATGCAAAGAAAACGACAATAAACTTTATTTTCATAGTTCTGTCACAACGCTAAATAATGTATGAAGTTTGCGTATTCCTTTCCATGACTTCCAGTGCTATCCAGTATTTCCGGACAAATGAAGTCGGGGACATAAAACTGCATCCTCTTCGTTACTTCCGGTTAAAGTATTGCTGGTTTTAAGGAGACCGAAAGCATAGTCCCCGTCCTTCCACACTGCTCTCTCCGGGGCGTCAAGCGCGTGTTTCTAGCAAAACAAATTCTCTTTGAAGGATGGTATATAATTACATAATTAACGTAAGTATCATTTGCAAAGCTGCTATAAAAAGCGGATTGCAAAGAAAATGAAATTTTAACCATATGAAAATCAACAATTACGCCATAAAATAATAATTTTTAACAAAAAACCCCAATTTGTTTATTAAATTATTTTATCATAATATACATAAAAAATAAAACTCGGTATTTTGATTCCTTTTAAAACATATTTATACACAAATATTAACATTTTTGTCTTCCTATACATGCAGCTATACACTGCTCTCCATTCCATAAACTAATCCAATTAATCATCATTGAAGCCTAATTAAACCATTTTATATAACAAGACCTTGGACTTTCGGTAGGAAGTAACTATCTATTTCTTGTGTCAAAACAAGTTAAAATAACGCTGATTTCAAGTGAAACACACAGATTGCGTATTCTAAGCTCAAAAGCCAGACAAATCTTGTTGATTTCAAAGAGCCATCGCTGAGTGGCCAGCAATGAAATAGACAGGCCTACGTCACATTGCTGTTTGACACAACTACCCAAAGTCCAAGCTCTTGTTAAAATGGTTGTATTTTGTTACCAATATAAATCTGACGGCAGCTTCTTCGTCTATGTGGTTCATCGTTAGTCGGCATTTATACGTCACCAGGGCAAAAGGCTGAAAAAGCAAAGAATTCTTGTTACTAACAGTTCATGTGGTCGTTTCAACATGTTTTTTTCACTAGCCAGAACCATTAGCTCATATTCATCAAGATTACGCAAAACGCGTTTATTTTATACATTAAAAAATAGAACCATTTCCTAAATGTTTGAAACCATTTCTAAATAGAATTTAATGATATAAACCAGTGACTAAATTTCCTATTAAACGTTACACCGAGTCATTTTAAATTAAAATCATTTCCTTAAAGTTTGAACCATTTTTAAATAGAATTTGATTATATTAATTAGTAAATTAATTTCCTGTTACAAGTTACACTGATACAATTTCAAATAAACTAACAAATAATCATATCATTTATTAACTAAAAAAAAATTTCATTTGGTCTCTGGGAATACCACGTGCATATTATTGGTTTTACATACCCAACATTGATATGTGTACACATGTATCATAGCTTTAGTATCTACGTCTTTAGTTAAAGATCGTTACTATATACCCATTTATATACCAATATTTCTGCAATTGAAGGCTTTTGCAAACTTTTTATGGTAAAAATCTCAAATTGTATTAATTATTAATTGTACTTTATAAAAATATTAAATTTCATTTCATACAGAATGTGTCAATTTAGCACGTAGAACAAGGAATGCATATTTCATAATCAAATCAAAACTACCAAACAATTACAGTCTTTCAGGAAAGGTTCAATATAAGATTTATGAATCATGCATTGTGTCAATTTTGATTTATGCTTCAGAAATTTTGATAAGTGTTTTAAAAAAAATAACAAAAGATTTTGAAAAAAAAACTCTATTTGAAAAGATTAGAATTTTTATCTTGAAAGACATTTTAGGGGTTCATAATAAAGCTTCAAAATAAACAGTTAGAATAGAGTTTGGTGCACTTCCCATTATTTTCAGAATATATAAATTATTATATAGATCATATTATTACAGATTGCAAAAAATTGTTTCAGATCAAGATAACTCAAACTTGCTTTTACAACATGCATATTTAGAGGATGAAAAACTTGCAGGAAATGGGGAAAACTTGCTGGCAAAACTGTATAGGAAGAATACTTGATGATATTATTGATTCACATGCTAATACTGTATCTATAAACGATTTTGAAAATAATGTGAACAATTATTTTGAAAATACGGTTTTCAGAGACATTAAAATATTGAAGAAAAAAAGGTAATGGAAAATTGTCATTCTATAGCCAAATGATAAGTACACAAAATCTAAACAAGCTTGAAATTCAACCATGCTTAATTTTTTTCATTTCCAAGAAGCTTCGTTCTATTTTGACTCAATTAAGAATAAGCGCCCACAAATTACAGATAGAGGTTGGCAGATATTGTTCCAAGAAATGAAAGATATTGTATTAATTGTAATACTGTTGTTGAAGATGAATATCAATTTTTATTTGTATGTTTTCTTTATAAACAGTTAAGAAGTGAATATTGTTCACTTTTTAATAAAGCATGTTTATCTTATAAAATTCTTAATCCAGCAGATTTTAAATCAGCAAGAAATATGTGTAACTTCATACGTTATGCATTTAACATAAGACAATCTATGTACTAATATGTTTGTATACTGAATGTATGACTTGCGCCACATGTGGTTTTTGTCAATAAATTAAATTGAAATTATTTCACTTAACTTGAAATATAAATTATAATGAATGTTTAAGTGTAAGAGATGTCTTCATCCCCCCCCAACCCCCATCCCCCCAACCAAAAAAAACCCCGATACTGAGACGCAGAGTTGTATAGAAACAAGAAAATCTCTTCAGAATTTTATCAAGATAATGACCCTGATGCGACCTTGTCATATGACGTCAAAAACATCGACCCATTAATTAATTGCATCATTTTTGGTTCCTATTCCTATTTCCAGTTACCTCTGCTAATGGCATCTTGTTGTAAGGTGTTATCACGTGACGTCTCAGACATCCCTCTACTATGGCCTTCAGTTTCTCTACGTCATCTTTTCTGGCACATGGATGGTACAACATGACAACAGCACCATGCTGGAAATTAGAAACGAATTTGATAATCTGTATCTGAGTTTGAAAGCTTGCATCTACTCATGCAATATCAAAGAGATGAAAATATAATTACCATAAAAATAACATCAAATTAAATAACAATAACAAATTACAATTCGAGAGTATTAAAAATGTTAATTAATGTTACCTCCAATGAATGCACCCATCTTTGTGGAGGAAGGTAAAGGTATTCTCCATAAACAGGCCAAAGAGGCCGATGTCGACCGCTGTTAAATGATAGATAGCATTAAGGATGTTGTTTACTCAAGGTTTGATTTGTCAAATTCGGATTTTTATAAAGTTCAATATCATGAGTAAAATTTGTTTTAAACGCAAAAAGTATTTATAAAATGAATTATTATTGACCTAACTTTCGATATTTTTATTATATTATGGAATTAGGTTCAAACAAATTTGGGGCTTTTAGCAAAACAGAGGAAGTTCGAACTACATTTTGCAGATGTGTTGTCTGCTAAAGTATTTTTGGCAGTTCTGTAATATTAATTAAAAGTCAAGATTTTAAATGTTAATCAATATAATTTTGCATGTTTTCTGTTAGTTTTATCACACTTAATTATTAAGATAATTGTATGGCACCCAATGCAAAAATATTGAAAAAAGGACTTAAAAACGATAAAAGACAATATCTCAAAATTTTGACCATTGACCTCGTAAATTTATGCCAGCAGAAAAATGTTAATATAAGTAAGTTAATACTATAAATGTTTTTGTATTATCATCATTCAATGTTTTGTTAAATTAAAAATCAAAAATGTGTAGGAATTTGAAAACTGATAGAGAAAATTCGAATTGGAATTTTTATTTTAAAAATTGTTGCGGAAAACTTAATTTTTGTATCTTTTTAGCGCCACTGCTATTCATAAACTGTATTTCATTTTTTAAGAGTTTAGTCATTTGTAATATTTTCACAATTTAAAAAATCTTAACCGTAGATAAGTGGCCATTAACTAAAAAAGTACGTAAGTGACATACTTTTTTGTAAATGAGAAGAAAAATAACCCTACAATCAAAGAACTATAAACAATAGTTTTTTTAAATCATCATCAGTGGAATTTTTTTCATTCTGAGTAAACGTCATCCTTAATGGCTGGTAACGTATTGTTTTTATCTAAAGAGCTCAAGTGAAAAAAGCAGATGACAACGATGCAACTGCTTTAAACGAACAAATAACAGATGTTTTCGAGCATCACGTTCAAGTGTCATTTGATAACAAATGTTATCTAAACACTTCCAATATTGATTTACAGAAAATTTTTACCACTGCTGAAACATTTGTTCAAAGATTAATAATAACATATACGTTAATTAGTACAATTCTTGTTTTTTTGTTTGTTTGTTTTTTACATTTTCAAAGCTTTTTTATATTTGGGTCCACTTAGTAATTTTTCTTACATTTATTAAAAAAGCAGATAAGTACATGCAGTTGCTTTTCTGTCTGTGTATATGTTTCATAGTCAAGACTGTATCTTAATTAAAGTACGTTTACAAAGTGTACATAAATAATTTAAGGGGACACAGGACACGTATCACGTGACTATCATTGCAATGATGCTTTGATGTGGTAACTCTATTATGACGTCATAATTGATTTAAATGTATGATGCTATGATGTCATTTATTCATTATGACGTCATACAGGATTTGACAGATACTTTTCCCGTACTAAAGCTCTAAAGTAGTCTATGTCAAAACATGAGCTGGTGGAAATTAAACATTTTTAATTTTAGAAATGTAAATATACAAAATCATAAGCGGTTAATATAATCAGATATATATTCTGATAATGATCTGTTCATGATAATTGATAAATCTAAATAATGCAATACTTTTTTTATGGTTCCAAACAGACTTTGTCACAAAAGGTCATAATTCCAGAATAGGGGGTAGGGGAGATTCCTATTGTAGTATCTCTCTTAAATGCCAAGAAAGTTGCCATGAAAATTTTACAAGTTATAAAGCACATGCGAAGGTTGATATATGAAATTTTTTTAAAAAATTCATTGACAATTTTTTATGTGCCATCACATTTTGTTCAAATTTAGAATAAAAAACTTCAAAATTTGAAGTGCTGATTTCAGCAATATATTGATAAAATTATAATATTGCTATGTAAAAAAGCCAATGTTGTAAACAATTTTGAAATTTGTTTTTATTCTCAAAATTAATGAATATGATTTGCAAACAAATTCCTTCAAATAAAATAATAATTGCAGAAAATTGAAATTGTTAAAAAAATTCATAATGCCACAAAAGGGGGATAATTCCTATCAAAATATATCCCTTGCAAGGTAAGAAAGCAGTCATGAAAATGATATATGTTGTAGTGGACATCTCAATGTAAATGTATTAAAGAAAGCAAAAAAATTCATTGACAAATAATTTTTCACTGCAACGTCCTGTTCCCCCTTAAGAGTAAATCAAAAGGAGATGTTAATATAAACCGGTAAATTGCTTTCTTTGGTGGTTCATGCATGATGTGAAGGTAGTGATCATTGTACATGTATATCATTTCTTAAAGGCTGAAATAAAACTATGTAGTACTGTAAAAAGTCCGCAAACTTCTTCCCCCGCATGACCCACTGTGCAAAGTATTTCATTGCTTAAAGAACTTATCCATCGTTTCTTCATTAAATGTGAAAAGTATCATTAATAGAAATTTAATTAGTCATAGTCGAAAACGCGATAAAAAAAACCCCAGTGAGAACATAAAAAATATAAGATTTAAAGATTACCAGCGTAAGAATTAAGCATATGTAACGGTTTGATTCAACAATCAATAGATCAGCTGACGGATACATTACACATAACACTATACAATGTATATACTTTAACTGCGCATCAATTCATTTACTTGAGGAAAATGCCGTCCTTGAAAAAATAAATTACAATTTTTGCACGGTACATTAATCTTGCTTAAAATCAATGAATCTATACTTACACTTATAGGAGTCGTATGATTAAAACGTTTAATAAGCATACTTGTTAAATTTCAATGTCTGACCTTTATGTATTAAAGTGTTGCACAAAGAATTCTTACCTTAAAGGTATTGTATCTTGGTACGTTATTGTCTCATTCATGCAAACATGTATAGGCTGAAAATAAAAAAAAAGGTCATAAAAAACATGCATGATTTTATGTAATGAGCATAGTGACGTAATTCCGTACAAATCGATATGCTATATCACGACATATTTGCAAGTACCTGTAAGCAAGAATTGTGTCGTGTAAAACAGGAATCATTGTTTTATTTATTTATAATTATATGCATAACCAATTGTCAAAGAATTAATATTAATTTGATTATCAACTGTAGCAATATTCTCACCATGTCCTCGTGGTCTGTACAATAGGGTCTTGCTTTCGTTGCCTGAAATGTTTGCAGAAAATAATAATTATTATACTATCAGCCAGTGGGTGGGATCAAATTATCTTATTTATCAAGAAAGTTCCTACGCCCATTATCACCCCTATAAACCAGCAACCCTGTACACAGGGTTTATGTTTCATCGCCACGATCTACTAACTACTGATTACACTCTTACACAATGCCATCTTAAGGGGGTTATGGACCTACTGGAGCTATGGGTACAACGAGTCTTGATGTACAGCTGTAGAGGGAAGGGTCCTTTAGATTCCAGTCCACGTGAAGGTGGTTCTAGGAAGAAACAACCAACATCAAGTTATATAAAAGTAAAATTGATATATAATCAAAATATTTTTTTTAAAAGATGAAAAGTTTCACTACTTCTTTTTAAAAAAGTGCAGTATTCTAGAAGGTTGTCAATTGAAAACATGTTATAACACATATTTATATGTAACCCTAATGCAGTGGAAATACTTCACATGAATTATTAAACAAAAGTGATTTACTTCATTTTTCCGATAAATTTACCATGCATGGCAATTCAGATTCTTTAGGACACATTTGAAGATACAGCATGACTTAACAAATAAACGAGACAATATTGTAAAACAAGTGTCAAGCATTAGAGATTTCTTCTAGAAATATAACCCGGCTAGTGTGTCCTACCTTTCCGTTGTCACAGAGATCGTCCGGGACTCCCATCCTGATTCCTCCATGTCTAGAGTCGTGGCTGTGGATCCTCGAATGACCACTTTCTCTGAGGGTCAAGTCCACGCTGTTCAACCATGCGTGTAACAGATGAAAGCACGAGAACGCGACATACAATACTGCGTACAGCTTCTGTCCCATCACGTTGTACATAGATACTGTCACCAAAAGTCAATACACTCTGTTAAATAGTTAAACAAAGAAAATACACATTATTAATATTACAGTGACCTGAAATTAAAACAAAACATTTAAATGTCCCGATATGCGAGTCTTCCAATAAGGTAACTTATTGATCTTATATTGGTTTAGATATAGTACAGCTGATTGGATATTGATTTTGTCCAATTAGCGTTAAAGTTTCTAATATACGAAGAAGGAGATAGAAAAACCCTCCGCCCATAGAAATTAACAAAAAATGCCGTACCGTTCTAATGCTATTTTGTATCTGCGAGTTTCAGATCCATATGGTGGCCATGTCGTCGTTTGCTACACTGATGACAACGTAAAAGGAAGATATAATCGATTGAATTGCCGCACTCTGCACACTTGACGCATCTGTCAGCTAATTATCGAATTGCAAAGATTGTCCATGAAATGGCATCATACACAGCGCTAGCGTATGATAATTGGAGCACGCGGGAAATAGAGAAAAGGATGCTGATCAGACAAAATTCAATTACGTTCAAAGAAAAATGTTACACCACATAGGTCTCTTTCCAAGGAATAAATCAGTTCAGAGGATACGGATAGGGTCTGATTTATATGGAAACACCAAATGTTAACATTTTGTTAGTACCAGTGCAGTTTTGAAACTGTATCAGTGTGTTTTAGTTTTCGTTTTTCTTTAACTCCTACTTTGCAATTTTTACCATTGGAAACTTAGTTAAATAGTCATAGAACATGAATATGCAATTTTTGCCATTGGAAACTTAGTTAAATAGTCATAGAACATGAATATGGCGTTTTTATTATTTGGTAACCTTCTCTTCGTTCCATTTAACAACCTTTTTTTATTTTGCAAACTGTCCCTAGCCAGGTATTGGAATTTTTTGTTTGTTTGCTATATGCTGTGGTGTCAAACTTTGATCTTAGAGCAATAGGTCTTGCAATAACCGTTCAGTGTCAAATTAAATTCGCTGTGATTTTGCTATGGACATAAGGAACATGCACCCAAGAATATGGCAAGGGTACTCGGACTAACTGAATAGTTTAGAATGTACTGGAACTGGAGGAGAATAACTTGTTGTAAATCTTTACACTGAGTTGCCAATGTGCAACATATTTCTCTCATTCCATCCATATTTATTTGTAAGTCCTACTTTCAATAAATGTTTAAATTGTAGAATCAATATAAAAGATATAAAGATAGTAAAAAAAACACACATCATTTATTTATCAAAATCAATCCAATCTTTATGGCATTTTTTTCATGTACTAAGATTATTGGTGATTGGGGAGGTTTAATCTTTATCCTTAAAAATACTGGCCTCAACCAGATATTCAGTCCATTTTGAGACCAGCATTTGTATGCGGATGTGATGTCTTCGTTGCAGATAAGTTACAGTTAATTATTTTTAAAAGATATTGGGCAAATACTGAAACCAGGGATAAGTGCAAATTAAGGTATTGTTATCAAACAATTGCTAAACGACTACGTGCAAGCAAAAAATATCAACATTACGTAAAAAAAAAACCCCCTAAATTTCATTTTTGTGCTAGATTTTCCTTTTTGGGATTTTGAATATTTTCACAGTATTTTTCTCTACTTTGGACAAGGTCATGTGTTGTTGAGTGACCAAAATTCGATCTCCACCCGGACTGACACACAGCTTATGTGGGTTGGAAATTCCGTCAATTATAATGGCTCCAACTACCTGTCCCTCCGTCGACAATTCCAAAACGTTGTGAGACCGATTCCCCGCCACGAAGAGACGCGTCCCGTGAACAGCGACCCCTCGCGGTCCTTTTAGGTGGTGATACCTGATTTCCCATCGCTTTTCGCCCTTCAATGTCAGTGATACAACTGACTTCTTGTATCTATCTGTAACAAACAGGTTGTTGCCGTCTTTGTCAACCGTGATGTAATCAGGAAAGAAAAATAAGTCCTGTCCAAACTGATCTCGTGTAAAAACCTTCAGTTCTCGTCCGTCGCGAGACATGATTTTTACAGATGGGGGTGAAGTATAGCACGAAATGGCAAACAGATCTTGTGTGCACCCGATTCCAAAACATTTCGCCCCAGTTTGAAATCCCCCAACGATGGAGAACTCAGTATCTTTGACTGAAAAGAGTAAAACTTTTTTCTCTTTTGGAAGAGTGACGGCCACATCGGTTCCACTACAACTGGCGATGTCGTAAGGTCTCACCGAGAGGACTTTCTCTGTTATCCACTTGTACTGATGATCGAAGAGCTTTAGCTTTCTGTGAACTTGGTCGACAAGGACTATTCGACCATTTCCTATAAATACGGCTCCCGTCAGAGAACAGTTCTCTCGGTCGTTTGGTGTTTGTCCACGGAAAGTGCTATCAAGAGTAGCAAGGCGAACACTTGGAGGTCTTGGTTTCCAAGTAGTTGGGGTAGATACATGCACAGCTTTCTTTGGTGTGGATATTGATGTACTCGAGATTGTGGTAGATACGTGCCCGATTTTCTTTTGAGTGGAGACAGCTGTACTCGAAATTGGAGGCAATACAAAATTCTTAAAATCTTTTAGCTCTTCAAAAGGGTTTTCTTTCTCCTCCAGATCATCCTCCTTCTCAATTGTTGGATGATGCTCATCTTCTGAATCTTCTCTTACCTCAGTTATTAAAACAGTGTCGGCTCTAACGGTATACGAAGGCGGAATAAGAATACTCTGTCTAGTCACGGCAAAGCTCCCAAGTTCCTTTAGCTGGTTTAACAAAGATGGAAGATTTTTGTCTGGCTTGAAATCGACGTACACATCTCTGAGGTTATTTGAGATGTTCTTCAACGTTTTCTCGCTTAAGCGTGTCTCTTTCTTTATTTTAGCGATGCAAGACAACAAGTCAAGTTCCGTGCCATGTTTCACAGCGTTTTTCAACAGTGCGCTGGAGTTTCGGGTTGTACAAATGATACCTTGGCATGTCTCTTTTTCCGACTCCAAGATTTCCATTTCTGTCGATTTCAGATCTTCCAATTCTTCTAGTATGCGGGCCTCTTGAGCATCTAAAACGTCACTAATTTGCTTTCTGATGTTAGCTATTTGATTCTTCACATGTTTGGCCGTGTCTTCTAACGCATCTACGCAGTGTTTGCGGTTATCCATGATTCGGACCGACCAGTCTGTCTGGTGCTTCAAGTTTTCAATAAGTGTGTTGGTTTCCTCTTTGCATGCGGTGGCTGCCTCGTGGCATGTTTTAACACTTGAGCAATGTCTGTGGCTAGCTGTTACACATGTATCGCACAAAACCACTCCATGGTCGTCACAATAAAAATCAAGAAATCTTCCTTCGTGATCTGGACATAGAGCATGAATTGATGTACTCTTGAAGGGTAGATGTTTAATGTTTTCTATTTTAAAGGAATGGTGGGACTGTGTAAACTTCATACTTCTGTGGACTTGATTACATTCCTCACACAAGGAATCGTCGCAATCGTCACACCAATAGCGGGCGAGAGACTTTCGGTTTCGGTGAAGGCACGTGTCACATCGCCTGTCTTCTGCTCGTAACTTTGCAGCATTAAGTAATCCATTTAGAAAATTGTTGGTTGGTAATACATTCGCCCATGACTCGGTTGGGACGTGCCCCGGGCCTTCATTGGCGCGTTTACAAACGGGACAAGTAAACGATTTAGGCGGTCTTTGGTCATTCGTACTCTGAAGAATGTGTTCTGAAATGCAGTCATGACAGAACGAATGAAGGCAAGAGAGTGTGCGCGGGTCGCTGAAATCCTCAGAACATATCGGGCACACTAGGAACTCCTCGGCAATGTCGCTAAGATTGGCGACACTCCCTGCCAGACTTCTATGGGTCATGCGAGAAGTCATCTGCAAAACAGAGTACACTCACAGAAAACATCCAAGAAGTGAGTGAAATCTTTATTATGAAATAAAATATGTACTAGTATATATATATATCCAAGAAAGTACTGAAAATTTACCTTTCGATCGAAGTCAACTTTTACTGACAGTTTCTCGTCGAAATCAAGAGGACAACTGTAAGGTAAGAGCTGTAAATTTCGACACGTTGACAATGGGCTCGCTTGTCTGCAACGTTGCGTTTTACCGGGCTCATTTCTGTTTATCGATGTAATTTCCTTTTTCTTTTAAACAGACATAGATCTTTACTTCATTGCTTTTTGAAAACGTGTATTATGAAATTGTTAAATAACATT
This sequence comes from Magallana ariakensis, assembly GCA_020458035.1. Taxonomy (NCBI): domain Eukaryota; kingdom Metazoa; phylum Mollusca; class Bivalvia; order Ostreida; family Ostreidae; genus Magallana; species Magallana ariakensis. The sequence goes on along the minus strand of CM035814.1, from coordinate 33,906,173 downwards.
AGTCTTCTAACAAAATGGCAAGTTAGAATCAACTTTTACTCTCAATAAATTAAGCTTTTCTTCTTATTTGTAATCATAATTAATAAAATTTGTTTATCAATTTGGGTTTTCCTGCACTTGGATCAATAACAGATATAATAAATTATACATGATTTTTAAGACTTGTTCTATAAAGAATTCTTTTCATCAAGTATCAATACCTTAAACTATATTAGTCTAACAATCGTGAGAAAGGACAAATACGGACACATTAATCTTTAAGTAGTTTTGTTTGTGAACGGAAATTTAAACTACATGTTATGTAAGAAAGACTATTCGCATACATTTACATTTACAAAAGAATCCTAAGCCCTGGAAATCGATCTATGCAATTCATGCTTACAAGTAACTTCATAAAAGTTCTGTTTTCAATTTCCGTCTGAAATCCTTTAAAATATAATTGCAGATCACATCAAATGCTATTGACTTTGATTTTAGTGTAATTATATTACAATTAAAAATTCTCATTTCATAGTTCCTGGTTTTGTATTATTTCAGATTTTACCGGGCTCATTTCTTTTTATCGATGTAATTTCAAGTTAGAATCAACTTTTACTCTCAATAAATTAAGCTTTTCTTATTATTTGTAATCATAATTAAAAAATTTGTTTATCAATTTGGGTTTTCCTGCACTTGGATCAATAACAGATATAATAAATTATACATGATTTTTAAGACTTGTTTTATAAAGAATGGTTCTTTTCATCAAGTATCAATACCTCAAACTATATTAGTCTAACAATCGTGAGAAAGGACAAATAAGGACACATTAATCTTTAAGTAGTTTTGTTTATGAACGGAAATTTAAACTACATGTTATGTAAGAAAGACTATTCGCGTACATTTACATTTACAAAAGAATCCTAAGCCCTGGAAATCGACCTATGCAATCTATGCTTACAAGTAACTTCATAAAAGTTCTGTTTTCAATTACCGTCTCAAATTCTTCAAAATGTAATAGCAGATCACATCAAATGCTATTGACTTCGATTTTAGTGTAATTATGTAAAAATTAAAAATTCTCATTTCACAGTTCCTGTTTTTGTATTAATTCAGATTTTGATTTTCACAGCTGGAACCCTCCATCTTCCTAAGCGCACTCTTTATATTTATTTCAATTTCATACAGCTGGGTCCCAAACAATTTCTATTCATTTTACAGTCGTGTGTATTCGAAGTTTTCCGAACGCTACATAAAAACCATCATCTGATAAAAAAAGAGGTTAATTAGAGGGAGAGCACATAGACGTCACTTGACCAAACTATCATTAACATAATTGGCATGATCAGTATAAGTGATATATTTTCTATTACTCTTTTGATTTTACTAGAATTATGAAAACTAGAATTATGATCAACTAACCTGATCAAATCAGCAGTTGCATATTTAGTACACATTTGGTAAACAAACGTTGATAATAGAATAAACTAAATATATACATGTAATATTAGATGCAACGGAACGGTTTCTTTTCTGCGTTTAAGCAACAAGGTCCATCATATAAATGAAGATTGCTTAGACTGTGTCAGATGGAAACCAATACAATGGACGGTCCAGTATAAGACGACATGTGATGGGGATCAATACTAGAGACCAGTTTCAGATGGCTTGTGTTGGGACCATTAATATGGACCAAAACCAGATGATGGGGATCAATATTAGAGACCAGTACCAGATGACACGAAATGGGACCAATACAATGGACGGTCCAATACCAGACGACATGTGGTGGGGACCGATACTAGGGACCAGTATCAGACGACATGTTATGGGGACCAATACTAGGGACCAGTACCAGACGACATGTGATGGGGACCGATACTAGGGACCAGTATCAGACGACATGTGATGGGGACCAATACTAGGGACCAGTACCAGACGACAAGTGATGGGGACCAATACTAGGGACCAGTACCAGACGACAAGTGATGGGTACCAATACTAGGGACCAGTACCAGACGACATGTGATGGGGACCAATACTAGGGACCAGTACCAGACGACAAGTGATGGGTACCAATACTAGGGACCAGTACCAGACGACATGTGATGGGGACCAATACTAGGGACCAGTACCAGACGACATGTGATGGGGACCAATACTAGGGACCAATATCAGACGACACGTGATGGGGACCAATACTAGGGACCAGTATCAGATGACATGTGATGGGGACCAATACTAGGGACCAGTACCAGACGACATGTGATGGGGAACTATACTAGGGACCAGTATCAGACGACAAGTGATGGGGACCAATACTAGGGACCAGTATCAGATGACATGTGATGGGGGATCAATACTAGGGACCAGTATCGGATTGCTCGTGTGGGGACCAGTATTACAGTGTAGGGACCAGCATCATACGACGCGTGATGGGGACTAATACCTGGTGTCTGATGACACGTGATGGCGACCATTGCATGGCATTATAGATATCACGTGACATTGATTGTTCTTCCTTTCTATCTTTCTTCCTGGTTATATATTTTATCATTGAATCAAACCACAGACAAGGCCCTATCCATTTTGTGACATATGTGATTGACAGGATGCTAATTTGTCATATCCCAAGATTACAACTCTACACTAACACATTAAACGAACAAATGAACAAAGTGTCATATTACATAAAATCAAGAGGCTGTCAGGGAAAATACATGACGTGTTTGTTTCATTCATTATAGAAACACTTCCGATGTTTGTTTTGCTTGTTTTCAGAAAAGTGAGATTAAGGCATACCACATAAGTACACGTAATTATCGTTAAAGAATAAAGAGCGGGTCCTCCAACCTCTGTTGTTGTTGTTTGTTTTCTTTATTTTCATTTCTAAATACTTCTGATTGATTTTCATTCTAAGATATGATTTGACTTGCAAGGTCTCCCTCTACATATAGCGAACTGTAACAGTTCACGTCCGAGTGCACCAGTCAGAGACAGTACGTACGTATACTGTACCCGGAAGGGGGAGGGTAAAGGTTACTCTCCCCGCGATATAATCTTTTGAATGTCCGTGAATCGAAATAGATATCTGAAGTGGCGGGAATGAAGTGACTTTCTCGATGTGTCGAGTCATTAACGACATTGAAATGTTAAAGTCCTGCCCCAGTTTACCTCAGTAAGCTTTTGTTTATCGTTTTATAGCTGTAAATATACTTCCTTCTTCAAGTCAGTGACTAGACGCTCTTCGAAGGAAAGAGTCAAAACGTTTGACATGTTAACGGCGAGGTATAGTGATTCGTTCTGGGTAAGACGATTTTTCATGTTTTTTCTTCTGTAGAATACCATTAAAAAAATTCATTCATATTACTTAATAGGATTGTGATTGCAGAGAGTCGTCGTTGACATGTTAAAGTACATTGAATCGAACTTGTTAAAGAGACACACGACTGGTAATTAAAAGTACTGTGTCAGTTTGGAAGAGCATGGAATAAACTTCCCGGCTAATTAATCATAAAAAATTTATAAAATCCGTGTCCTGGATAAATAATAATAAACCCATTGTACGAAACTGTTTGCACCACTCCTGGATTAAACAGTGTTTATATTAATTATTTTGTGTTGTAAATGTCAAACGATAGGACCCGGATATCAGCGGTTCCCGGGGGTACGACGAACTAAAGGCCAGGATCAGGGAGGGGAAGAAACTCTCCAACGAAATAGAGAACTACTTCAGACAAAGGTAAACAGATTACATTACAGGTAAACCTTATCCACAGGTGTCTGTGTCCTGCCCTATTCTTCTCACATCGATCATCCATGCCCCTCCGTGACAAAGCGGCGGTGTCCGATTTCACTGCCCTAGCTCTGTCTGGTTTTTTTTTTTAAATATAATTTGTTTACGAAATAAGAAGGTTCGTAGCTGTTCTTTACAGCGAAAGGATGGTGTGGTTTATATCATATATCCGTTTAATAAATCTCGCTTTTTTACTTTTACAATACTTCGAGATTATTTAATACTTTATATATAGATTCGCTCATAACATCTACATAAATAACAATAATAAAATGTTATTTATGTCTCTGGCTTATTATCATATGTATTTACATCCTTGTTAGGAAAGAAATTTCTAAATCATTGATCGATTTCTTTAATCAGTGATTTATCTAAGTTCGAAGTTATCGACTTTCGCCAAGACGGTTATATTTAGAGTTTGTTGTCCACGTACTGAGAACCATTTTCTCGCAGGCTCGACAATTGGCTAGGTCTTCATGCGGTGCTCGTACTCTTCCAATGATAGGTTTATATTTGTCTTCCCACATCCTTGTCTGGCCATCTGTTTTCAAGTGTGATCATTTCCTTTTATGGCGTTAAAAAAAAAATTTGCCCCAAAAATAAATAGATCTACAAAAATTAAAATTGTTAATGTTGCATTTAATCATGAGGTACATGTATAGGGGCTACAATAGTTAGAATATTGATCATGTGTAGGATATCTTTATATTTTAAAATGATGTTTATATTTATTATTTGCACAGGGCGAAAATTGAGAAAGATTACGCTAAAGACTTGCAAAAGCTAGTGGACAATTGTAAACATAAGAATGAATCAGGGTAAGATATTAATTTTTTTTATAAAATTTACAAACAATATTTCCTAAATGCACAAAGTTAATGGTAAACATTTCAAAACTTTTCTGGAATTTGACAAATGCCTCAGATAATAAGAGATTTAATTAGTTAGTCACTTTATTATAAGGCAGTATGTTGTAATTATGTATGTAATTTGATCCATTTTCGAAACAGTCGGTATAACCTTTAAAAAAATAGTCTATTTTAGAAAAAAAAAAAGGATTTAAAATTTGGGTTCATATAGGAATAAAATTTTTTTTGAAATGGCTTGTACTGGGTTAAGTACTGTAGCACAACAACAAACAATCTTTATTAAACATCATTGACATAGGGATACGATTAAATGATGCATAATTGTTCAGTGGGACCCGTGTGTTGCAGATCTCTGGAGAAAGCGTGGAAGGAAGTGAAAACGGACACATTAAAAATCTCCCAGACCCATGATACAGCGGGGGCAGACTTTGATAAACTGGCTCAAGAAATGTCTTCTTTTACCGAGGAACAAAAGCGTCAGTCGAAAGCTGTAAGCCACTCTCCTCCCCCAGTATACACACAATTCTTAAAACTAATGACAGAATGAAACGTGTCTGTGATACCTATACTTATTAATGCCATGGCTACCGCCAGTCTAAAATAGAAGTTTAAACAGAAAAACAAATTGTTTAAGTAAATTCCCGTTTTCCTTTATACATGCTCACTAAATCGTGTTTTAACTTTTAGATGGAAGACGCAGTTCAGAAACTTCACAGCAACTTAAAATCATCATACAGCAAATTTACAAATGTAAGTATTTTTGCTGTTGCAAATCTATGTTCAATATTTTAGTTTAAAAGAAAATTTTAAAATGAAATTGTTTTTAAAATTCTTGTATTATTTAACTATCTCCGTTTTTAAGATCATTAAAAAATTTTTCTGTCATTTCTGAAATACGTATGATAAAACAAAAGTGCAATGAATGAAAGACTATTATTTATAGTAAGACATAAAAATATTAATTGTTCATCAATTAATTCTCTGATTCCAATGTGGTTTTTTTTTTATATTATAGCAAGAAAAGACATTCCACCAGAAAGGTGAATCCTACGAAGAACAACAAAATTCACTAAAATTCATGGAAAACACTCGAAGTACCATACAAACCAAGGACATAGAAAAGGTCTGTTTAGTATGGATACTTTTCTATGTTTCTAGGACACAAAATGTGACAATGTCATGTTTTTATATATATATATATATATATATATATATATATATATATATATATATATATATATATATATATACACTATAGAAATAGCGTCTTGACTTCTTGTTTTCCGCCTTTTGATTGGAAAACGGAAGCTTTATAAATCAGCTTGCTGTCCGTTTTAAAAATTGAAATGATAAGAGACCAAAAGAGTCCCCCAAATGCTTTCTAAAGTTGGTCAGGAAACTTAACAACGTTGGCTCGTTCCTTCGTCTGGAAATATTTGTATGACTTGTGTCTGATAAGGATCATAAGGTTATAATAACATTCTTACTTTCACCAAACTCCTGCAAAGGTCATAGATTCAGATCGACATGTCCTAAAATCTCTCACGATATACGATCTGTACACTCGTTTCCCGTTTCCAACAGCCTGAGATTGTTTGCTGTGACCTTTGTTATTAAACATAACGAATTTTGACAAGTGTTGAATTCTAAACACCAATGTTTATAGCAGGTATATAAAAGTTCACACATGCAATGGTTTAATTGAGTTTGATTTCGGAAACTTCAAAAAACTTGTTATGGAAATTATAGCCAAGATTTGTCTGTTCCACCATTTCTTTTTTTTTCATATATTAGCAGCGAGTAAAAGAGGCAAAAGCAAAAGATGATCTTGAGAAAAACGGTAATATTTCTAAACAATCCTTTTAAAAAATCATCCAAAACATCATCCGGTTTTAATGTTTTAATCTCTGTATTAAATTGTGAGAAAAGCAATCAATACATCAGATTTAAATGCTATTGTTCATAGAGGTAACACATATAAACTTTTTCAATTCCAGAAAATTCCTACAAAAATCTTCATGAGGAGGTCACCAAAAGTAAAGCAGCATATGAAAGCGAGATGACCAAAATGTGCGAGGTACTTTGCTCCGAATAAAACTACCGGTTCTATAATAAGACTCCCTTCCCGAAGACTGGCTAAATCATGAGTCCTTCCTCACCAGCAGTGACTTTTATTTACCCTTAAAGCTCCCTCAATGTGCAAAGTTTAATTCGATTTTATTCGTTTAACGTTTTCACTTCCTTTGGGATCATCATGGGCATTTCCGCAGCTTGTTAATTCATACTATTTAATTTGAACTTGATATCGTTTATATTTTTAATCGTTTAGCTTATCATTTGGCCTCCGTTTGCTCTCCCGAAACAGCGCAATTTTATTCTGTAAATGCGGCTTTCCGCAACTTACACCCTACATCGTAACACCGTATGTACAGGAAATATTCGATCCAGTTTTATTTTCGCCCCTTTCGTAGATAATTTAAGACTGAGCGAGTTCCATTTCTCAAAATATTTTTTTACACAAGTGTGTCTGGCGAATTCAAGACGGAATGAAACCGTTTGCAAGTATAAAAGGGCGAAAATAACATGTGGCTTAAATAACATGTGGCGAAAATAACCATGCATACAGTATTGTACTCGCTTACACTATTTTGTTTCTAAAATGTTTACAAAAAGTTCTAAAGTGTTTACAAAATCAATATGATTAAACTTTAGATTGTCGCAAAACAGAAAATCACGTGTTGTGAACCAGATTCTTATTATAATGTTTCAGTCAATACATACATGAGGAAGTTTACTTTCCCAGAAAAAGAACAAAATTATAATCATGGTTCATGTCACTTTACTCTAGATAATTACTATCAGATAACGTTTGTAAGCAAAGTAAAGAGATGATAAGTTTGGTTGTTGCCCCTCGAAAGCGAGTTATAGAAAAAAAAAATAATAGATTTTTTTTTATAACAAGACCGTAAAGAGGTGGAGGAAACACTTGCTATGAAAGGGGGAAGAATTGCCAAACAGGAAGTGTTTTCCGAGAGAATGGCTATAAAATGAGTCTTAAAATGTTCCAAGAAAAAGCTTATTCATATAGTCTGTCTTTACGGGGCTCACTACACCTGTTAATAAAAAAATACATAAATCCATTTCACTTTTATTTACAGTTGTTCCAAACTTTGGACGAAAAACGAATAGACCACACAAGAGACAATCTATGGAAATGCACAAACTTGGAATCCCGGATATGCGTGGAGCAAGACGAGGTTTGCTTTCTTCTTCTTTGTCTAAGTGAACCAAACGTTTTCGTTCCTTCTCTCGTCGTTATTAGAGATTTATTATTTAACTACACGAAAGCTTGCTTGTCTCAATATAACTTTTTTAGTAAACAGTTTAAAATCAACTGACAGCAGTATATATATTTCTGTATAATAAAATCTCTTATACTAAATTTTCTTCATATTTATACTTCAATTAAGCTCATTTTCTTATATAAAAGAATAAATTTTTCGAAAATAAACGCATTTTTAAACAGAAATAAATAGAAAACGTTTAAAAGTTAACTCGGATATAAATTTTATTGGTAACGTGATCAAATCCTATGAACCCCGAACGTATTTGCTCTTCAGTATGTTTATAATGTGAGATATTTGCAAATGTCAATATTCGCGACTGAACGCAAATTTTTCACGAATAAATCGGACATTATTTCGCAAAAGAATTAACGTAATACTTCCGCGAATAAATGCGTTACTCTTACAATATAACACGCGACGCGGTTGCAGTGATTGTTGATTTTGAAAATACAATATTTTTGATAGATGAACAGTAAAAATCCTTTATACTGATTTTTAACCATCACCATCGTCTTACAACATTCTTCATGTTTTTGTCCATCCACGGCCCAACGATTCGCGAAAACTGGTGGGACGTGATCGTTAACTGTTTCGATGCATGTGCGGCTCTCTGCGGAATTGTGAGAGCTATCAGTAAATGACCTATTCCTTGTACTGCTGGGGCGCCATACCCGCACTGATGAATGAATGAAAAGTGCCATACCTAGTTTTTAATTTACGACCGAGAGGCAGAATGACGACGTATATATTATATAGTTGCTACATCATAAATTACAAATTCGCTCCAAAAAAAAAAATTCTTGTTTATTATGCAAAAGTTCTGCGTCAAATAGTGAAATGAACTTTATTCGCGTTTATACGATGAAGACTCGCTTCTATTTGCCAACGTTTATTTTTTATAAATTTCCGAAAAGTTAACTGTTCATTCCTACAAAATTGAACTCAATTTGCTTTTATATAAATGTACACTAACACTCCTTGACCTTGCCTATATTTATTCACATTATCTCATTAATTCACTAGTCCAATTCTTCTCCCTTTTTAAACATAATTCTTTAACCTAGATTTGTTAGTTTCCGTTGTCGAATTTTTCATTTATATTTATATTCCTTTTTATATTACCTTTTTACAATTCTTTGAACCACATGTACGTTCGTTTTTCTTGTTTTTTGGGGGGTTATTTTGTGGGTTTTTTTGGTGGTTTTTAGCCCACCTGAGCTGAAAGCTCAAGAGAGCTTTTCTGATCAAAATTTGTCCGTTGTCTGTCGGCGTCGGCGTTGGCGTCGGCGTTGTCGTTGTAAACTTTTCACATTTTCATCTTCTTCTCCAGAACCACTGGGCAGATTACAACCAAACTTGGCACAAAGCATCACTAGGTAAAGGGGATTCAAGTTTGTTCAAATGAAGGGCCACACCCTCTTTAAAGGGGAGATAATTTAGAATTATTTAAAATTTGTAGGTATTTTTCAAAAATCTTCTTCTCAAAAACTATTCGGCCAGAAATTTTGTAACTTGTATGGAAGCATCCTCAGGTAGTGTAGATTCAAGTTTGTTCAATTCATAGTCCCCGGGGGTAGGGTGGGGCCACAATGGGGGGGGGGTGAATTTTTACAAAGGAATATATAGAGAAAATCTTTAAAAATCTTCTTCTCAAAAACTATTAGGCCAGAAAAGCTCAAATTTGAGTGGAAGCATCCTCAGATAGTGTAGATTCAAGTTTGTTTAAATCATGGTCCCCGGGGGTAGGGTGGGGCCACCATAGGTGGGGGGAGTGAATTTTTACATAATATATATAGAAAAAAATCTTTAAAAATCTTCTTCTCAAAAACTATTAGGCCAGAAATGCTCCAATTTGAGCACAGGCATCCTCAGATAGTGTAGATTCAAGTTTATTTATATCATGGTCCCCGGGGGTAGGGTGGGGCCACAATGGGGGATGAATTTTTACATAGGAATATATAGAGAAAATCTTTAAAAATCTTCTTCTCAAAAACTATTGGGCCAGAAAAGCTCAAATTGTAGTGGAAGCATCCTCAGATAGTGTAGATTCAAGTTTGTTTAAATCATGGTCCCCGGGGATAGGGTAAGGCCATAATGGGGGATGAATTTTTACATAGGAATATATAGAGAAAATCTTTAAAAATCTTCTTCTCAAAAACTATTGGGCCAGAAATGCTCCAATTTGAGCACAGGCATCCTCAGATAGTGTAGATTTAAGTTTGTTTAAATCATGGTCCCCAGGGGTAGGGTGGGGCCACAATTGGGGGATGAATTTTTACATAGGAATATATAGAGAAAATCTTTAAGAATCTTCTTCTCAAAAACTATTAGACCAGAAAAGCTTAAATTGGAGTGGAAGCATCCTCAGATAGTGTAGATTCAAGTTTGATTAAATCATGGTCCCCGGGGGGAAGGGTGGGGCCACAATGGAGGATGAATTTTTACATAGGAATATATAGAGAAAATCTTTAAAAATCTTCTTCTCAAAAACTATTGGGCCGGAAAAGCTCCAATTTGAGCGGAAGCATCCTCAGATAGTGTAGATTCAAGAGTTTGTTTAAATAATGGTCCCCGGGGATTAGGATGGGGCCACCATGGGGGGATGAATTTTTACATAGGAATATATAGAGAAAATCTTTAAAAATCTTCTCCTTAAAAACTATTAGGCCAGAAAATCTCAAACTTTTGTGGAGGCATCCTCAGATAGTGTAGATTCAAGTTTGTTTACATCATGGTCCCCGGGGGTAGGGCGGGGCCACAATGGGGGGATGAATTTTTACATAGGAATATATAGAGAAAATCTTTAAAAATATTCTGGGAAAGTTTTCAGTCCAAAAAGTAGTAACTGTGTGAAAGCACGGGTTGTGCAGATTAAAGTTTGATCAAACCATGATTCCCTAGAGAAAAGTGGGGGCCACAAAGTGGGGGGGGGGGGGTTATATAGGAATAGAGAAAAATCTTCTTACAGGTACAACAACAAAAGGGGCTATGTATTTACCATAAAAATATGTGGATAAAAATCGGCAGATGTTTTAAATATTTTGAGCAAGATCTACTGTTCTTAGTTGTCAAGATATTTTGATTTTGATACTGTAATGCTAATTTGATCAGATATAAGGCTATTGTTCCTCAGGTGAGCGATGTGGCCCCTGGGCCTCTTGTTCTATTTGTCTTCACCGTTTGCTTGATACGAGTATTCCTTTACAGTATGCCGAGATGATGCGGAAGCTCATAGAGCAGTGTGATATAGATAAAGATATACAACTCTACATCAAATACAATAAAACAGGCTCGGAAAAACCGCGTAAGTATCGGAAGAGTCCAGATCAATCGTCAACTTGTATATCATAAGTAGAATTACATTCATGTATTAAATGAGTCATTTGTAACAATGCTGTAACAATGAAAGCTTCTTCAAGGTCGCTTTAGCCTTTAGTGAAAGGTCGATTATTAGGGGTTTTTATTTTTGTTCATAGTATACCAATTTAACCAGGAAGAGATGACACATGTACATGAACTCAAGTCAAATATTAAAACTAAATCTGATAACTGTAACAAAACTAAATAGGATGAACTCTATACCAATCTGATTAAAATCAGATCTTTGATCCGCTCGCGACAATTTCGATGTCGCTACTCAAAGATCTGATTTTAATCAGATTGGAACTGTGCGTCACGATTTTCGGATCCAAAAGAACTTCTTGAAAAAAAAGAAAGGTATAGCTAGGGTCTTTACATCGTCACAAACCACGGTTTGGAGTCCGCGATCGACGTGAAGCGCACGTACGTGGATTACCAACGTGGGTTATCCTCTATCAAGTCTTTGGTCTATGCATGCTATGGGAGGTGTTATTTTTGTCCTGATGCTTCACGTATCCATATAACTCAACTAAAGTCTTGTGGTTTGATATTTGCAGCAAACGTGGCCTATAAGCCGTGCCGTGGAAGAACCCTCAAAGTCCAGATAGATCCGGGGGATAGCCTATACTCGGAGGTCATGTTAAATTGACAGGTAATGATCAAAAGAAACTATTTATTGACAGGTAATGATCAACAGAAACTATTCATTGACAGGTAGTGATAAACCAAAACTATTCATTGTTACAAACGTCATTTGATTCTGGCATTAAACATGTTAAAAATGTACACTAACACTAAAAAAATTCTTTGCAAGTTTCTTATACTTATTAACAATTTTCAATTTTTAAATGAGACCATGACTATATATTTTTTTATCAATTTCCATGAAAACAAAGTTTTCCTTACCATAAAAGGAATGAACGATTAAAAAAAATGAATTTCAAAGAAAAAAGGTATCAAAACAAATTAATGTACAATTCATGTATAAAGTATATATATATACACATAATGAAATGGGTTTTTTTTTCTTCAACAGGGGCACTGAAGTTACTTTGTAAATCTAAAGAAACCAGTATTAGTTACACATATTGATGGAATACATTGTATTTCAGTGAAATGTAGAAACATGAAATTTGGAATATTAGGAGAGCTTGATTAGTGACTTGATCAAAATGACTTGAATATACATTAATACTTGTACATCATTTTGGCAAACCCATTTGTTGGTGTTTTTTTTTATAGACTAAGTTTTGTTTTATTGCTTATCAAACAGCTTTAATCTTATCATGCTGCATTATTTCTCTGTACCACGTGCCATATGATCCTATGTGACTGATCGAACCATGGGTTATCACCACTTTTTTTTCCTTAAAAAGAAAACTGCAGAGATACGCAATCTTTAAATACACAAGTTTGTCTCTTTTCATCTGTCAGCAGTCAAAGATCCATTACAAATGCAGTTAGAGACTGCATTCATTGTTCCTTGACGATTCAAACTGATGCAAAATAATACCTTCATTGTTAAAAGTGAAAAAGCATTCATAATAAACAAGTTTAGTTAAAAGATTTGCCAGGTTGATATATGATTGCATGTTTTCATTTTCCCATATGATACATAGTTACTAATATATGTAGCAAAATACCAAACAGTAACTTGACCATTTCAATGATATGTTGATAGATGTTATTTAATTAATTTTATATATTGGATAATAATGAACATATCCTTGTTTCTGTTACATTTTTGGTTGTTTTACAAATTGTTCATGAATAAAGATATTTTAGTTCAATCTGTTACTTATCAATCATTTTAACTCTTGATATTTTTAAATAAATGTACATCCATTTTTCATAGATATTTACATCTTTCTTAGAGTGAAAGAAAACCCCATGATTATCTATGTTTTGGTTCTGAATTGATATAATACTCTTGACCAAATTAATTGATTGCACTGTCTTTCCTTTAAAATAAAGAGAAGTCTTGCACAGGTGCTGGACTTGATACAGGCTTAGGCCAGTTTCTTGCTAAATTGTACTACGGTAGATATTTTTTTGCTACAGTACAAGGATTTTTAAGGATGTTAATTTTCTATGTTAATAACATCCCCCCCCCCAAAAAAAAATAAAATTATATGAATATTTGAAAATAAAAAACATTTGACATAAATTGATCAGATTTATATAATTCCTGATTCCTTCGTAAATAATTTAGAATGTCACCACAATCTAAGAATAAACATCTTTTATTTTCCATAAATTAACATTTGTTTTATCAACAAAGTAACAATATTTTATATAACACAAAACATGCAAAGAGACCTCAAGAACCTCTCTTTCAATAATGGTACAACATTATCGCCAGTAATGTTTTTTTATTCAATGGGCATCTTTTAATACAGATGGTTTTGGCGAGTATTAAGTACTGTAGAGTTCACTTCCTGTTCCTGACGCAGCATTTCCAGTCTTGACTACCCCCCGTTAATTCTCTGGTGTTTTACGGGGAGCGACCTGGATGTGATACTGGGCCAGTTCATCCTCGGGGATTTCTGTCGGGGCGCCACTCATGGAATCCCTACCCTCTACACTCTTGGGGAAGGCTATGACATCCCGGATGCTGTTGGCGCCACAGATCACCGCCAGCATCCTCTCCAAACCTACACATATTACATTCAGTATCATTCAGTATCATACACACATGTAGCAACATCCATTCTAACAAGTGGATTATATGATTCACCACATGATTCAAATATAATCCCCTCTTTTTATAATTTTATTTGATTTATATACATGTACATGTATTTATATTTTATTTTTTTCAAAATTATAATAAGGAAACCAAGTAAATGATTCAAACGATACACATGCGTATGTGGATCGTATTGCAAAATTGCCACAAAAAATGTGGTTTCACAGAAATCTGGGAATATACATGTACATGTAGTTCATATGGCATTATATACATGCAATGCACTAAGAAAAATCATCAGTTCATGCAAATATATTCACTGGTATCCTAACTGCAGTGATAATATGGATGTGCACTAATTGTTTTTCTTCATAAAGTCATATTATCGAGAATATCAACATTTTATAATTCTTTTTATTATTATTTTTTTTTTAACCAATATGCCATTTTCAATGTAGTGTTATTTGTATCTACCAATACATGGACACTTACCTAATGCTATACCTCCATGGGGAGGGCAGCCATAGCTTAGAGCATCAATCAGATGTTGTAACTGTCCTACATCCTCCTACAACATGTAAAATATTACTCTACTATTGGGCAAACAAATTAAATAGTTATAACGTTGTGAAACTACGTACACCTATTTAATACCAGGTATTAAATTAAATTTTTGGATTTTTTTACATTAAATACAGAAGTCATGATACATTTCAATGTATTTCTGTACCTAAAATGAAATATTGTACAGCTTTTTGTGACAAATATGGAATACTGCTTCAAAGCAGTAATTGTTAATTTGAACTTCTCAATCTCCATTTTAAAAAAATTAAATTAAAAAAAAAAATCCACACAAAGATTTCACCTGTAAGATATTCTCAATGACATAGCGCTGGGTGTCAGCATCATGTATACGAATGGAGCCGCCCCCAATTTCTGCTCCATTCAGCACCAGGTCATAGTGCTGACTTCTTATCTATGTAAAATGTAGAATAAAAACACCCAATAAAGAATTGAAAAAAAAAAATGTTCAAAATAATAATAACAATATTCAAATTAAAATCAAATATCTTTCATCTGCTCCTGCTCTTAATCATTAAAATTCAGGGCAATGGGGATTAGTCCTAAGAAATGTACGATGCATATGGTATAAGAGTGTGTTTTCAACAAGCAGAGAGGGAATACTAAATAAAATAACTTGTCATTAATCAATTATGGAAAGATGCTTGTTGAAGTATGTCTGACTTTCAGTGGATCTGTTTTGAGGTATTTCTCATCCTCTGGATGCGGTGCAGTGAATGGATGATGTGCGGATTCTAGTCCCTCTGAAACAAGACAATAAGCTAGACTGCATGCAGAATTCATTTCCACAAATGATCAGAATAGTAAATCTGCATTATATTGTCTCTGCATTAACTTATTTTTTTCTAATTATCTATAAAATCAATAAATGGAGTTTAATACATATCATTTGTGTTATGGATCAACTTTTTAATTATCATTCAAAATAAAAAATACATCGTGATATTTTTCTAAGAACGAGAGATACATGAAATTTATGTCTTTGAATTTATTGTCTAGTTTTTATTCTTAAAACTGAACTAATTATGTGAAGCCCAACACATGGGATGCACTTCACTGTGTATATAAACCTATGCTTTACATCCATGCATGCACAGATCATACTGTAAACAGACTACATTTGGCTGTGTATTCTATTTAGCGCTTTTGGCGAAATGCGGCTTCCGCTAAATCAAGTACATCGCTAAATTCCATGCATATATGTATAAGAATAGTCACATTCAGGAATACGCTAATTCAAATCCACGCCAACTTGTTCAAAAACTAATTTCTGCCAAATATCATACATGCCAAATATAATACGTTCACAATATATGTACAATGTATGTACACATACCTCCAGATTCTGCCGGTAAAAACAATGGAAAATCCACAATCCACAAAAAGTTAAACTGCTTGTCAGGAATAAATTTCACACCTTGTAAACACAAAATGAAAAAATGTACCTGTATGGTGCATGTATATATATATATATATGTATCTGGAGAATACATCTTCAATGTAATAATTCTCAAATGTACATGTACATAAAATATATGAAATTCTAAGTTTCTTAGAATGTATCAGCAATAGCTTGATAAAAATTTAAGTTTTTTAACAAAATCAATTTTATTAAGAATATATGTATCTATCATAAACATGCATCTAACAGACTGCGAGGTTTGATACTCGCACTAATACCTTTTTCCTCTAATAATGCTGCTGCTTTGGTTCGAATCTTTCCACTCAATTCATACTGGATTAAAAAAAAAAATTAAAACTTATCAATACATGTATTACAAAAGGGCACATACTTCATAGAAATTAAAAATCTAATCAATCAATCTTACAGGGACATAACCCTCTCCGCACACGACAATCATCAGATCACCTTCCTGGACTTTTAACTCGGACGACAGTCTCTGCACCGTGTCACTTTTGAAGTTGTTAGTGTTGGCCTTAAATTCCCCAGACTTTCCAATTCTTACAAATATAAATTTCTGAAATAAAATTTAATCAGTGTTAAACAATAATGTCATACTGTAGAAGCACATAAATTCATTAGGTTAAAATTTCGTTGTTTTTAAACCAAATAAAATTTCGTTGGGATTTAATTTCGTCATATTGTAGTCTCTAAAATATATCACGTACTAACTCTGTATTTATGAATGCTTAATACGTTAAAATTTGTCATGGATTAATTTTCGTTAATTAATACTACCAACGAAAATAACGAAATTAAATCCCCAACGAATATTTCTGCTTCTACAGTAATTGTAGGAGGAGATAAGCACATGACATACACTGGACAATTAAGTTACAGATTCACGAACAAATGTGTCCTCTCATCATTGATCTTCAGTTTTCACATCAAAGTATCAAACTAATGATCCCAAACAAGTTCAATATAAGATTATGAATGTATATATACCTTTTTATTTCTGAGAAATCGTTTTATCATCATTTGAAGCTTTCAAATTTCTTTTTAAAACATACATGTACAATTACCCAGGTATAACAAAAGCCTGCTGCTATAAGTTTCAAAACCTGATTTTTATTAACAAAATAAAAATGCATTACCTTGTAACTTTGCTATAAAAATCTGCCTTTTAAAGCCAGATATTAAACTTACAAACTGAAATCATACATTTATATACATGTAGACCACTACAGTAGATATTTACCTGGTCTATGTGCAAATTCTCTATCTCCTTTCTTGAAAACATCTATAAAAGATACATAAAGTTAATTTGTATACAATGTTTGAACCTCTGTGATTAAATGCGTAAAATTCTATAAAATAACGTATGTATACCAAAGCTTACCTTCAAGCTTTTTTTTTTACTATTTTATTCAAGCATCATGAATAATATTAAAAACAAGTTCATGCACAGTGTATACAGCAAATTAAGCGTGTGAATCACACCTAAAATTCATCACCCATTAATTCTTGTTATCAAAAATAATTTTGTTTGTCCATTGCATATATCAATTTGAATTCAATGTAACACCTTCATAATTACAAATTACAAAAAAATTAATTAGAAATAAGAGGTTAAAGCCACCAACATCAAAATCAGAACACATTTCCTTAAATATCTGATAGTTTTTACTGCGCTACATGAACATGTACATGTAAGAATTGATATTCTTTCTATTATAATGGCTCCTCCCTCCCCCTATGTACTCACTCAATCTAATTAAAAATTAGAACTTCCACGATCCCCGGTTTTCGATATGACGACATATCGAAAACCGGGGAGCAGATGGAAGTTCTAATTTCAATTAGATTGGTACTCACTGATCCTTGGGGGACAACCAGGGCCACACAATGAGCTCCCGCCCTCTTCATGTTGTCCTCTATTTTCTGTATTCCACAATCTAGCATCAAATCATCCACCGTGTGAAGCTTAAACAACAAGAATTACATGTATATGCACAGATACAGCATGTTTACAGCATGTTTAAAACCCCAAGAGCCAATCTACAATCATATAAAACAAGCTATAAAATTTTAAATCTTATTCTCATCATGATAAATCAAGTGTCTTGAATCACAGCAGTCTTGGTAAAGTAAAGGGGCTCAGAGTGGAAGAAAATCATCTACTAACACATCCATCTGTTTATTTTCATTTGGAACTTCACATTAAAATCATGCCGGGATCAAATAAATTGTATGATTTACTGAGTTCATCTGTAATATTTTTATGTGAACTCAAAAAATGATCAGCTGTTAGTCTGAATCAGTCTAACACTAAACGGAGATTAGGAGATTTGGAAAGTATGTATGCGTATATAGCTGAATAAGACTCTATATAAATCAACAAAAGTTGTAAAAATTTTCAATCTCCCTTATACCTTCATATTGTATCTAGTGTCTGGTTTGTCAGAACCGTATTGTATCATAGCTTCATGATATGTCATGGAGGGGAAGGGCAGAGTTATCTGCTCTTTAAAGCTAGGCCAGCTATGCTGAATCATGTTCTCTATCAACTTCCTGACATCTTCTTGTGTAGTGAATGAGAGTTCTATATCAACCTGTAATGTCAACAAAACAAAACATTGGCATACTGAAACTTTCAAGCAATTTATTTCCTTCATAAAGAATTTTAAAATATGCACATACACCGTATTAAAGGGTTTTGTTATTGCTTTGGCACATACCGGTACATTGTATTAAAGGGTTTGTATGCATGATGAAATATAAAGCTCAATCACTCCCCTAAAACACCGTGGATGTTTCCTCAGTTAATGAAGGAAAAACTGGTAAACAATCACATGGATGCTAGAATCAATATGACATGCTCCCCCTCCCTCCCTCTCTCTCTCTCTCTCTCTCTCCTCTTCTTACCTGTGTGAATTCAGGTTGTCTATCTGGCTTGCTGCCCTCGTCTCTGTAACACTTGGCGATTTGAAAATATCTGTCCATACCTCCGACCATCAACAGCTGCTTAAACTGAAACAATAACCAATGTAGAGAATCATTACTCACAAACCAAACAAACCATATGCAAGTACATGTAATGATATTTTTTTAAAACTTGCATTGGTTAAAGTATTGAAAAACGGCATTTTGCCACCTATATTGGACTGATAAAAAAATTAAACTAAAACTAGTTTTAATTAACTCCAGGATCAGGGGCCTAAAATAGCAGTGAGTTGCAGACCTTGTTGATTTTTATACATGTATGAACAACAAAGATATCTTGTTTAACTCACTTGGATTGGGAGCATACATATGGCTCATTCTGAAGCCACATGTAATATTGGATGCTAGATCGATACATTGTAGATAATCAAATCGTTCAACAAATAACTTTTGGTCAAAGTGTTTACCTGCTGAGGGCTCTGTGGTAGTGCATAAAACCTGCCTGGGTAGTTACTGGGGACAAGGAACTCTCTTGCACCCTGAAATACAAAACAGGTGTTCATTATTCTAAAGACCTGTAGCAAATAGATACATGTAAATGCAGGTCAACAGAGTTCTTAAACTAAAGTTAAACCATTTAAGTAATGCCCTTTCTTAATCTTAAAGTTCTAATCTGATTGCGCCCATGAGAAAAGGGTGCTTATGGCGTTTTTGACAAAACAGAGAAATAACGTCAGAAACATATGACGTTACGTCATAACGTAGTCTGAAACGAGTCAGATTTTTAACGCGTCATTTTCATCGCGTATAGTTTTTATCTCTTTTTTAAATTTAATTTTCACATTATTTTAAATAAACTCTTATTATTCTTTACTTGCACACTACATGTATTTCTGTTTTTCCCAATATTAGCTTAATGCTCCAAATGTTTTGGAGAAGTTTTATAGAAATATTTTGATTTTAATTTTAGCTGACTGCTTCACCCTTTTTTTTTAACAGCGCATTGATATTAACATATTCAAAGCACAAATAAAAAAAAATAATCTTATTTTAAAGATAGGAAATCATTCAGACCACATACTGTAGATTCCTTATTTTACGCGATTCAGCCGTTTTCCATCAAATCGTGAGAACATAAAATCGCGAATGCCGAATTTTTATTATAGTTTAATGTAGGTTACACATGTCCAAAAATAAAAGCGAGATTTTAAAATTCGCGAGATGCGCTTCTTGTGATTTTACGCAGATATTAATCCCTCGCGATTAAATAGAAATCTACTCTAATAGTTCGTGAATTTAGAAAGCTAAAACATGAATCTAACAAATACATGTACAATCATTTCATCTTTGTTCAGCAAGTAGCGTTGCCGGTATTGTTTTAATGATGAACGACTTTTTAAAGTATGCTGCATGTACATGTACTATAAACTTATTTTCATAAATCATTTTCTGATGGATTACTAAAAATGCAGTGACTAGAAACATTTCTGGTTAAACAAGCTGAAAAGAACACAGTAAAAGTCATATTTTCTCAATTAAAAAATAAGAGAGATGAAAGTCTGCAGTTCTGCACACATCTCACCGATTTGGTAAATACTTGTACTGTTTAATTTGTCCTAAGTTCAGATAACATGTGCTTGTGTTTCCTCACACAATCTAAATGTTAAGTAAAACGCTGCATTTACATGTACAAAATGAATCTGATATGACCGAAAAAAAAATTCCTTGTTTTTATTCTTAACGAGGCCAAGTCTAATTATTTCTACCCTATATATTTTGATGAAATTAAATAATTAAATATGAATTAACATAACACGCCCAGCGGGTTATATAATTTTTCTCTGCGATGATCGCTACCGTCATAACCCGCATGTATCATCAATGAAAGTATTTTATTGTTTATATTTATATCCTTCTTTTAACAACTTAATGGATTGGTCGTAAAGAGTAAGTAAAAATAACTAAATCTTTGTTAATGTACATCAATACGTTAAATAAACGGAAAAGCTAAGTCGTCTTAAATGGGAGGTTGAGTTTGACATCATCATGGTTCTTTTGTGCAGTCCAGGATTTGTCTTAGGTCGATTAATGTTTCGACCAATCGATAAACGGAGCGTGTAAATTTCAATCCCGTCAATTTCTACAGAGCTATGAATTACAATTAAGTTTCTTTAAAAATAGAGGGAATCATACTTGGTGGATGTAAATATAAAAAAAGAAGTTAACTTAATGTACATCTTAATCAAAACACCATTTAATGTTCCTATCGGCTGTGTTTTTGTTAAAAAGGACGTTTTAAACAGACGGGTTTTTTCTTTATTGTATTGAAAATTGCTATGTTAATATAAAAATTTTGTTTTTAATTCTTTCCCTATGATGTCGATTTTGTTTTTAATACTGTTGCATGTGTTTAAAAGGTGTTAAACAGTCAAATTCTTGATTAGTGGTCCTATTCCTTGTAATGAACACGATTGAAAGTGACTATCTGGATGTTGATTCTTGAGAATGCTTCAGAAATGATGTACACATACTCTTATTCTTTTCTAAAAATTAAAACTTCCTATTTCAAGTTATATATTTAAACAAAGAGCAAGAACAACAAAATGGTCAGAAATGATGTACACATACTCTTATCCTTTTCTAAAAATTAAAACTTCCTATTTCAAGTTATATATTTAAACAAAGAGCCGGAACAACATAGTGGTCAGAAATGATGTAATCATACTCTTATCCTTTTTTAAAAATTAAAACTTCCTATTTCAAGTTATATATTTAAACAAAGAGCAAGAACAACAAAATGGTCAGAAATGATGTACACATACTCTTATTCTTTTCTAAAAATTAAAACTTCCTATTTCAAGTTATATATTTAAACAAAGAGCAAGAACAACAAAATGGTCATGGAAAAGTACCAAAGAGATAAAAGGAAAACGTGATTCCTATTACAGGTTAACTCCAACCTAATTATACATTGACCTGATTTCTAAATATATGTTGCAAACAAAAAATAGACAATAAATAAAATTGTATATTATGTTTACTTTATGTAATCGTCAAGACCAATCTTAATATTCTTGTTCATTTTCTTGTGACCATTACTGAAAGAACTTGAGAATTCAGACAGTTTCATGATCCCGTCCGAACCTGAGCTTTATTTTCACATTTATTTTAGTCGAAGGAGCGGATTCATAAAATTATTTACTGTTTTAATGAAGTGTGTAAGATTTACAAATGATATTGAAATGTAGAACACATAGAGACTAATTATACAGATAGAAGACAGCGCACTGGCGGTGTAATTAAATGCATGCATAAGCTTTGGATTATGGGTAATGGACGGTTGAGAATTATTTCAAAGTGATGGTGAAATATACATTCAAAACACGGAATTAATCTCTGCATACTGCATGTTTTCTCTATAATAGTAAACCTACATATTTGCTGTGGAATAGTCACACACAGATGATAAGTGTCTGGATGTTGTTTTTTCGGGTGTGGGCACGCCCGAAATGTGTAGGCAAAGGCATGGGGGTGATGGGAAGCTTAACAATTGTAGAAAAACAATCACAGAAGATTGAGAAAAATGTGCCTAGAAGTGATCGGATAGTAAAAATATCCCACATACACTAAAAAAAATAAATTTAATTTATGTGAAATTTATCAATATTGGAAGGGAGTGAATATCCGATCCATGGAAGGGGCACTCTTTTCCATGAATTCTGCCTATAAAGTCGAATGGAAAAAAGGGCACGATCCCGGCAGTGGTAGAATTAACTACTTATTTCTTATTGTGTTTATCTGTGAGTGCACATGTTAAAGTCTAGTTACTTCTGAAACTATTCTTACAACTTCAAAAAAATAGTTCAGTGCTGCTACTATAATTGTATCAATAAGTTGTACAATGGATCATGATTAAACAAAATTGTATAATACGTTACTTCTGATATTGTTTTCAAAGTTCAAGACTAAAATATGACATATTTAATAATGTCACGAAAATCGCATATGTTGTTTGAGAACAAAAGCTACTAATATATATTAGGTATTGATTGTTTATATGGAAAGGACAGTGTTTATATAAATGAAATATGTTCACATAGAATACTCTACTAACTGGTTTCTCATTGATATCCCAAAATAAACTGAAACTAAAACCAAACAACCGCCATTTCTTTTTTTGAATAATAACTTTTCACTGGCAGACAACTGCGCTGTCAGTAGAAACATTTTTATTTATGATTTAAAAAATAACAACAACAACAGACCTTTGTTTTTTAAATAAATGAATAGTATAGATGCAAGCATACAACTATACGTAACAATGTGATAAGATACTGATAACAAGGTGATGTATTTAACGTTTATTAAACGACTAATTCACTGTCATGATTGATCACCTTTACTTTAAAAAAAAAATCTGTTGACGTTGCGTATGTGAAACAGGAAGTCGTGATTTTCGTATTGAAATAGCATCACTGTTAATGGACAAAAAACTCTACTTAGAATTAGCGTATAGCCATAAAATTTTAGATTTGACAACTTTAAGCTGTGTTTAATTCAATTATGTAAATATCTAAAAATGTGCCAAAAATGTCATAAGCACCCTTTTCTCATGGGCGCAATCATCTATGATCAAATTTAAAAAAAAATCAAATAATGGAGAAAAGTGTGGCGAACATATATCGCCCAAGACCCCCTTTCATTTCCCAATTTTTATGTGTGTGTATATATATATATATATATATATATATATATATATATATATATATATATATATATATATATATATATATATATATATAGGTCAGTTAAGAAGATAACATCTTTCTAAATGTGCATTACCCCTGGAGTTCTTCTAAATAGTGTTGGTGTGTCCACATCCACAAAACCTGGAAAAGAATAACAAACCCAAGAAGCATTCCATTATCAATCACTTAACACTATACTAGTACTGGCAAAATACGTATACAATGTATACCACACTAACCGAAACTATGCAGAAACTCTCGCATCTTCATGACCATCGCAGAGCGGAGACGGAGGTTAAACTGCAGCTGTTCACTTCTAAGGTCTAAATACCGGTACTTCATCCTTCGCATCTCATTCGTCTCATCAGCCTGCAAAGACCAAAACCCGGAGTAACACATTATACAAACCTTTACAACAGAAAATCGATTCAAACCAAGGAAGTAGAATTTTTCATAGCGATAAAAAAATTTTAATTTGAGATTTGCTGGGAATTTGATTTTGTTGATGAGTGTTATAGAAAAATATTTGCTGATACATAGAAGCTGTAACACTTTGTGTTTCAAAATTTGTAATGTGCATAATGAAAAAACATTTTTTGAAAATCAAACCTGAGTCCTACATGTAAGTCTTCATAAATGAACATGTCATGGATTTATAATACAGTGCACATGTAGTTATTGTAAAATACTCACATTAACATTCAAATTAATTGGAAGCTTCTCCTGACAAAAGTTTAGAACTTTGATGCTCTTTGCCTGAATTTCTATCTCTCCTGTTTCCATTTCCTATGTACAAAAATAAAATCATATCCACATTCTGCCTTTGAATTAATTACCCGTAAGCTAATTTAAAATTAAGTTTTTGACTTGATGTGGCTATAACTTTAATGAATCAAACATCAGAAAAGCAATGCAACAAAATACTGTATTAAAATGTATTACTGAGTGACATTAATTTTCATCAAATATCATAGTATATCATACAAATTAAACATAATATGTTCACAGTACAGTACAGTAACAAACCAATATTTTGCACGCAAAATGCTCTCTCTCTCTCTCTCTCTCCTAACCTTATTGATTTCACCATCCTTTCTAGCATGCACAGTTCCAGTAATTTCAACGACAGATTCAAATGGAAGGTCTTTTAAAACTCCTAGCTATAAAAAAAAAAATATTTTAAACATCGATCACATCAATTCTAAAATACAGTAGTAAAGTGGTAAATGTTATGCATATTATCTATTTTACTTTATCTTATTGATTAACCATCTGTTTTATGCTCATGCAATTTTTAATTTTGCTCATTTTGTATTATATACACGTCGATCATAAATTCTTTTTTTTCCCATGTCTTCTCTTTGTATACACCATATAAACAAGCCATTTACCATGCTCTCGGGCAGCAGAACTTGCACAGTTCCAGACCAGTCTCTGACAATCAGAAACATCAGTCTCTTGTATTGCACCCACCCACAGATCTTGACCTCTTCCCCAATGTGTGAGGGACGGAACTCTCCACAGCTATGAGACCGCTGGCTGAAGTCATTGACACCTACGTACAGAGACAGTGCAAAAAACAATTCAGAGACTGTAATGCAATGATTGCCAATGAACATTGCCACATCCAGTTTTCTTTCAAACAGTGCTACAATGGTTGAGAATACACTGATACTGTGATACGGTCAGACCCACGGTTTGAACACTGGCGCCAGATAGCTTAGTAAGTATAGAACCTGCATGACTTTTAGATTCAGGACGACCCGGTTCAAATCTTGGCCTGGTTCATCTTTTTTCCATCTCGTTACAACTGTAAACCGGACTGGCACACAGACAAACTATGTCAAAATACCCAAGTACCAGAGTACATTTTGCGTAATATATTAAATCAAATATTAGGCAAAATCATAATTGATATTCAATTTTAAAATCAAAATTGAATATGTAGTTAATATTTGATGAAAAACTTGGCAAGGAATCAATATTGACGAAAATATATATATATAAATAAATAAATTAAAAAATACACACCTTTGGGTTCATTTGCAAAATTTCTACTTTGAATGAATACCGGTGTGCATTGTCGCTTTTTATCGCCAATGGCCAGAGAATTCCAGAGCCGAGCTACTCTTGTTGCTTGTCCTCTCAAAAATAATTTTTGAAGTGATCTACAGAAACACCGAGTTGACATGGTCCCATCGGAAGTAATGTCTTCACATGTACCACTACTGAAAGAGGCAATTCGAGTTAAAAGAATTTATTTCTACGGTTTTTTATTTTATTTGGATGATCGCCCAGATTCAATGAAAAAAATATTGAATTAAATAAGTGTGAGTGAGTTTGGTTTTTATAGACATATTTCATGAATTTGGAGAGAAAATATTTTATGATTTTTTTCGGAAGCGTCTTGGTCCCTTTTGTAATCGTAATTTAGTTCATTTTTGAAAGATCCTACTTGAGTTCTGCATGCATGCATGATGAGATGTTTCATCAGAGTATGGTCACCTCTGTGAGATTTCTGATATATTGCTGAGTGACATTCTCAGATTTTTAATCTAACGACAAAGGTAATTAAAAATTTTTAGTTCACACAAACTTGCAACATTTGACTGTTTGTAGCCTATATCTTTTGGTGATTAGGCACATACATTATATGCAATATAAGCATTGTAAGAAGATAAGCATTCGATAATAACCGTCTAGATTTTGATTTTGAGAGGATAATTTGTAAAAAAAAATGTTCACTGAAAATATCTATAAGCATTTTTTTCTATTCTAATTGTATTCATTTTCTTTTTTTTTTTTGCAAATTAACTTTAATAGAAAAGATGTTCAAAAGATTGTGATCATTTCTAAACACAAACAATGATCATGTTAGATGATAAAGGCCAATTAACTTTTTAAAAAATAATTTATTTCTTTTCTAATTGTAAACATTTTTTGGCAAAATAACTTTCATAGAACATAGAATATATGTTCAAAAGGTCTTGACCATTATTTTCTAAACACTACGTTGATCAGAATGATGAAGGTCGTTTAACCATGTCAACTTTTAACAAATAAACATGAAATGATTTTATTTATCTCAACAAAATTGTAAACAAAGCTAAGTCTGGTTGCTATTTATTGTATTTCCCAGAATAAACTGATTAGATGGATTAATCACATCTGTATAAAATATACAATATGATAATGTAATAAACCAAGGGTTACATGTGACGTCTTTTACTATTTTAGAGGATACTGAGCCTATGATGGATCTTGATTAACTAAATTCTATAATGTTGTCTATTATTTCAAATTTGGAAGTGTGTTTAAATTAAAAAATACATCTGTATGTGATTTTATGAAGTAGTTTTTTTTTTAATTAAATTTTGTTTCAGAGATGGAATTTGGCTGAGAATCATTGCAAATTCACAATGTTCCTACCAAAACTGTGCAGTCGGTTTTCCTGTTACATGCTGAACACCACAAGTAAACAGAGAAACACATCTGTTCTGTTTACAAAATGTTTTTACAAATATGGTTCATTTACTACAGTGAATTCATTCAGCATTCAAGTAACTGCAGCCAAAAGAAGAAATGTACACATTATTTCCCAAAGAACATTTCATGATTCCTCCACAGTTTTTAAATTATTAGGAACCACACGGCCCTTAAATCTGCCTAGTAAAGTCAGGAGAAATAGAAGAAGGTCTGGCTCACAGGTATGATCCTTGTTATAGACTTAATGTACCTAAAGCCAAGAAGTCCATTGGCTTTATTAGAAATTTTATTAAACTATCGGTTATCTCCTATAAACCTTCCTATAGACTCAATTTTGTTTATCTTATGCATATCTTATATCTTTTATTTATATTAGACAATTTTTAATATCTAGAGTGGGGTCAAACTACAAGTAACAGCGTATCAAACATCAAAGGAGGACTTTGATTTTGACCTGTTGGAGCGGAATTTAGAAAGTCAGAATCTTTATAAGGTTTCTGACATCCCACCAGGTTATTTCCTCTCTTTTTTTCATTCATATTTTGTTGTTAGTTTTTCTTGAAATTGTTTTATTGTTTCCATTTTCATAATACCGGTACAATCATTCCACTAGTTTCTTTGGTACTGTAACTGTCTTTCTTTGTTTGGACAGATATGGAGGATGTTTTACATTGCACACCAATTTATCCAGTAGAGGAGCATCAAAAAGAAATATTTTTCACTAAGTAATGATCGATTTTGATTTTACAAAGTGAAAAAAGAGACCATATTTTTAATAGTTTTAATGCATGGTGTCTTATAATGTTTTATGAAATTAAAAGTACACATGTATGATATAATTATAATGGTAAATTGTTTACCCAGAATATTAATTTTACAAACAGTACTGGCACATTGTTGAAATTCAGTTTTGGGGCTTTTTTCTACTTTTTATTTGAACACATTATAACAATTTATTGTTTGAATTAATTTCTTTTTTAAATCCCAGCATTATTTATAATTTCAGACAGGGATCAGTTGTTTTCTGGGATGTTCCTGAAAGAGAGGTATTTTCCTTTGGTCGTCTCTCTGATTTTCATTTTCAAAAATGATTAGGCATTACTAAAATGTAATGTCACTAAAAATTATCACAAGATTTTGGGTTTTTTTTACTACGTTATTACTTTTTACACTTTTTACACTTGATAATTTTCAGTTAAATACAATAACTAACCACTGGTTTCTACTTTCATCCAACAGAGACATGAGGTGTTACAGTTCTTAAAAAATTTGGATCCTGAAAATGCATTTGATGATAAATTCATTAAAGACGAATCTGAGAGCATGATGGTAACATTAAGGTAGATTTCTTGCTTTGTTGGTCACAGTCTTTCATTCCTGTATTTTTAACTCTAACAAAACATCACGGGTGTGTTAAGGAAGCATATGGAATCTGAGTTACATGTAATTTTGTGAAATCACAAATCTTAGTTATTATGTACATATTCAAATATTTAAGCAATGAAACATAGACCAAAAACAAATAAAATATACATGAGACAATTTTTATCACAAATTAGATTGTATTACGTAGATTTACACATTGATGACTTCATGACTGAAAGTTGAATGTGTAAATTTGATCGGAAAGCATTGTAAACAGATTTCAAATATAAGTAATCTAAGAACTTAAATAAAGTATTTTGGTGTGATTTATTGAGAATGGAACAAAAGAATACTGGGAGAGATGTTAGTTTTATCAATTATTCGCCAAAAGGTATGTAAAATTGCTTTTATTTCTCGGCCAGGCTTTCCTCTGTCATTGTTTATGATATAAAAATCCAACTAGAACAACACTTCTCCGTATATATTGAACTTCAAATTGTACATGTATAGATAGTTTGATAAATGCTTAAATTTAAAAGTGCTGCTAGAATCCTGTGTTATGTGTTGTTTTGATGCAACATACCGTTTTCCGTGCAAACTGAATAAAAGTTGGGAAGGTTTTTTGAGAACCGGATGAATAACTATTTAATCAAGGAGAATATAGGATTCTAGCAGCGGTTTGATATAGTTGAGATGTTTCACCTTCACTTGATATGTTTATTGTTTTGTGGAAATTGCAGGTTAGTGTTGTTCTGTCTCAATTTATGTTAAGGATATATACGTAAGCTATTTATAGCTGTCACATGATAATGCCCCGATGTGACAGTGATATACTGGTACTACCCGATTTTATTGCATTGACATCTATTTCAAAGGATAATACTAAGTTTTTGATCTGATTCAGAACAGTTATTTAATTTCACAATTTTGAATATAACAGTCTAAATAAGATGCTAAATTGCCCATATGCTTCCTTAACACCCCAGCGTGAAAAGATTTTCATAAATTTTGAAATGGTCCACATTTTCCCAAGGTACTGCACAGAGGTTCTCAAGTGAGTTTTTGGAAGTACTGTACCGGTATCTTTCTATGTTCAAGTAATTTAATGGGGCCTTTATTACAAAATCATTAGGGGCCCTTAAAGGGAAATGATCACAAATTAGACATTTTAATGTTCACAAGGCTACCTAACTAACAAATGCCATATTTAAAACAAGTAAAAGGAATGACAAACACTAGAAGCTATTAAATTATTTTTAGAATAAGCAAGCAAATTTTCAGATGCACCAAAAAGATACTTGCATAAGCTAAGGGTGAATCCCTTATCATTTTTAACAAAAATGCTTGCCTTTTTTCAGTGAAAAGGAAACATGTATTCTGGACAGCAACACCATAAACATGAACAAAGAAGTTTACGGTCAACAGCAGGGACAGCTGGAGAAGTATGCCTGCTCCAATGCCCTGATGCAATCTTGTAAGAAAAAAGTTTAGTTTTGTTTTTGAGGTTTTTTTTTTTTTTTAACATGAAATTAGTATACTATGGGCCTAATATTAATTAGAACTGAAATACATACACAGTGTAATGCTTATATTTTTTAGGGTTGGAAGGAAAGTGGTAATGTCTAGAAAAGATTTTTTTAAAAATTATTTTGGCCTCAAATTATTAAAAATAAATTGTGATGTAATGTCATTATTTTATTTTTGAAAAGGGGAATAACTCATCATAATTTTGACTTGTAATTGATAATTTCAAGTTTTTTTCGTTGTCATTATTGCAATAAAACTACATCAATGCAGAGCAGTAAACCTGATGCAACAGTGCCAGAGGAATTAAATATATGTACAAAGCAATACAGTTTAATATAAACACTGTGCTATACATTTTATTGCGTAATTTTAAGAAGATTTTTTATAGTTTTATGATACCTGCATAAAAAAAAAATAATAAAGCATTAGTTTGAAGGTCATATTGAGAGAAATAACAAGGTTTTCAGAAAAAAGATTTCAACTTTCACTGGAAGAAATTAGAAATTAGCTTTGCTCTGAAAGTCTGAACATACACTGTATATTTACTTTTATTTAATTTTGACTAATTTATAAGTATCAAGTATTTGTCATATTTATTTCTTTTATGGGGACATATACTGAAATCTGATTTGCTTTTTAGTACACTTATCAGCAATGGAAAAACTGTTGGAGGATTTTATTGATGACACAGAACATCTTTCTATGGTCAGTATAATATGTGAATCAAATATATTATAGCAATTCTTTACATGTACTATTAAACTCTGCAGTCACCCAGGGTGACTCACCCTGTACTGCCTATAGTGATCAGTTAGTCTGTTCATCCATTAATACATCTGACTTCTTTTGTCTATAGCATATTTTCTCTCCTCTTTGACCAATGTGGCTCACTTTTCACCCATGGAGTGCTGTTCAAAAACAGATGTGCTGTGAAACAAGTTCCCAAGTCAAAATTCAAGGTCAAAACAGACCTACTTATCAAATTCTTGTCTTTACCAAATAATTTTTCTTTCAATGGCCCAGTCTTGTTCCGACTTTACCACCAGAAATCTGCTTCTGCACTTACCTTGAACCAAGTTTATAGGTCATAGTATACTTCGTGAAAAATCCTTGTCTGGACCACTCTCCTTGGCCAGAAATCTTCTTGTAGGCAAGGGATATGAATTGACCTTGAATCAAATTTCTAGGTCAAATAAAATGGTCATAGCTGATCTCTAAGTAAAATCCATTTTCATTTACTTTTGGCATTATCACCTGCCTAATAATTCACCGATCAATTGTTCGTTATATATAGGAAGTGTTAATATGATTTTGAATTTAATTTCTAGGTCAAAGGTTAATGTTAAAGTAAAGTAATCTAAAATTCTTTTTGTCTTCATGCAAGACCCTTTAAGATGGTTTTACCTAACTGATTCTAGCACTCTATAAAGATTTCTTATTTTTAATTACTATAAGGACCTAAAAGCTGGTAGACGGATTCGTATCAGACACAGAGAAGTTCAGCAACATCTTGGCAAATTATTTGAATTCAGGTACTTGTGCACAATTCTAAAACATAATTGCCTGTAAATATACTTGAAACATCTTTTGATATTTTTTTCAAAAAGTGGTCATAATCTACGGTATAACTTTATTTCCCCCAAAGTTGATTGGTTAAAAAATATTAAGTACATGTATATGTATAAATACGGGAATCTGTTTTAGTTGTGGTACATTTACAGGAAAAATTTGAACTTGTGCTCTGACCTTCTGGATACCCCTGATTTTTACTGGGATCGGGATGATTTAGAAAAACTGTACCTGGAAATTTGTAGATTAATGCAGACCAAATACAGGACCAAGGTAAGAGATTGATTTTTAGGTCACCTGAGTCACTCAGGTGATCTATTGCTATCTGTTTTTGTCCGCCGTCGTTCATTGTACGTCGTTCGTCGGTTGTAAACTTTTGAACATTTTTAGCTTCTTCTCTGGAACCACTGAACCAATTTCAACCAAATTTGCATCTATGGGTGAAGGGAGATAAAAATTGTGAAATTCATGGCCCAGGTGTTCATCATCTTGTGTTAGGGCAGGGCTCTATTGGTTTTTCCAAAATTATGAATTTCATGGCCTTAGGGGCAGGGGTTCTGGTGTTAGGGCAGGGCTCTGATGATTATATAGGGTAGGGTGGTGTAATTTTGACTTTTTTTGTACTTAAGATTTGTTCAATTATGTCACTGTATGTTAGGACACATACAATTAATTTTAGATTCTCATCCCTGCCTGCCCCTTTGAAAATGGCCCGCCGTGATGTTTTTTATTTTATTTTGCCAAAAAAATTGTGTTAAAATAATTTCGAGAAAAAAAAATAGGGCTTGGTATACAAAAAATTCAAAACATTTTGGTGGTGCGCAGCATAACATGTGGATAACAGCTTGATTTCAGTCATGTTTGTTGTTATAGGGATACAAATGTCTTTATGCATTATCAGTTAAGTTGAAATAAAATTGAATTATAAGATTACAAATTGGTTTGTACACTCATATTAGCATTAACAATTTAAAATAATAGAACATTTGTAATTTCTAGAACATGAACAGTAAAAAAAAAAAATAAGAATTATTAAATAATAAAAAATAAAATCCACCAACGCAGCCCATGTTTTTTGCAAATCAGGATGAGAATCTAAAAATTAAATTTTTGTGGCCTCATGCTACAGTTTTTAATGATTTTTTTTTAGAATTTAGAAAGTTTATTGGATAAAACAATCCTGGATTATTAATAAAAAATGATTTCATTAGCCCTGTAATTATAATGCACATGAATATACATTGCAAAAGCCACACTGCAGTTACTCAGGTGACCAATAAGGCCCATGGGCCTCTTGTTATATACATGTAGTTAAAGGGGCATGGTCACGATTTTGGTCAAAAAATATTTTTCCAATTTTAATTTTTGCAATGCTTCAGTAAGGCATTTTTAATAGGCAACCAAAATCTGAGTGTCATTCGTTGAGTAATAAGCGAATTAAAGAGCTTACAATTCTTTGTTATGTAAACAAAGCTTTTGTTTACATTGTAAATTTTGAAGTGAACATTTCAATTTTAGACCTAAAATGAATGTGTTAAATGTTAGGAACTGTTTATTTATGCTTAAAGTGAATGATAAGATAGCCAAATCAACTTAAAAAAGATTTTTTACTGGTATATTGAACCTATGTAAACAAAAACAGGGCACGAGCCTTGTTTACATCACAAAGATTTGTAAGCTCTGTATCTTGCTTATAACTCAATTACTGACTCCCAAATTTCACATGATCATTAGATATGCATTCCTAGAGCATTGTAAATAATAAAAAAAGAAAAATAGAATTTGACCAAAATCGTGACCATGCCACTTTAAACCACCTTGATATAGGAGAATGTATTGGGTTTTGTTTTACAGCACTTTATGTGAAATTTATTTTTAAAGGAAGGAATATATAGGTCCACAATAGCTGATATTTTGAAAAAAATCTGTTTATACATGGAATATTTATTAAATAGCAATTTTCTTTACCACCAGGAACAGAAATTACGACAATTTTTCCATATACCAGTAAATGTACTATTGATAAGTACCGTATTGTGTTTCCTATTCTAATCAGGAATACATCTTATCAATGACTTGACCGTTTCTTAACCAGGAAAGAGACCAGTTAATGAAACTGATTTTAGGATCAGTCAGGGAACTGGAAACAGTTTATTCCAATCTGATTAAAATCAGCCGTTCTGATACGCTACCGCTCTCGAACATCTGAAACAAGCCGCTTAGAGGTCACGTCCGAACGACCCGACAATCTAAATATTTAAATATAAGGTCGTGACCTTTTTGACCAGTGAGAATCCCCGTCTCGTAAAGACTATCGGGTGAAGTAACAGCAAGGTAAATATAACCGCACAGATTTATGGGAAATTATCTGCTGGCAGAGTTTTGCTAGCCACAATTTGATTGACTTATCGAAAGGTCGTTCGGACGTGACCTCTAAGCGGCTTGTTTCAGATATTCGAGAGCGGTAGCGTATCAGAACGGCTGATTTTAATCAGATTGCAGTTTATTCTATCTTAACCTATCTTAATCATATAGAAATTATTTGGGTGCATGCCTAATGCCATTCAATTTTTCATGTTGCAGAATTTTTACTCTATTTTTGTAATACATGCACAAGGTTTAAGTCTTTATTATCTATCCCTGTATTATCAGGTAATGAATGAGAAGCTGAACTACTGCATTGAGCTGATGGAGCTGCTGAATAACAAGTTCACTGATGCCAGACACACCAAGCTGGAGTGGATGATCATTGTGCTCATCATGATAGAGGTAAACCCTTACTCATGTTGACCTTGAAGTTCAAGGTCATAGTAAAATGACTTGCAAAGTTCAAGGTTCATCAACTTTTTAAGGTGGAGGCAATTTTCATGAACTATATTCCCCTTAATTTACACATTATCTTAATTAATTAACAAGACATTGTAAAGAGTAGCTAGAAATTATACATTTTGGAGAAATTCAAGGTCAAATATTTTGATGAACGAGTCAATATAAACTTTTGTGATCGAATTCTTACTATAAAATCTGTAACGGTTATTTAAATAGATGAATTAAGGTACATGTATTATGTTCTTTAAACTAAACAAAGCCTTGTTGTTATTTTGCAATCATTCTTACAACTAAATGTTTGTTTTGTAGGTGATTTTTGAAGTGGTGCACTTGTATAGGAATGACTATGAATGGTTCGTTGGGATTATGAATTCCAAGAAGACTACTGACAAATGAGTTGTGTACTGGTGATATTACTGGACTAGATGACACTGGTTGTACACAGCATCTATTGTGATTATTATGATTGTGTACAAAAAACTGCCATATATTCTTGTCTTGTACATCTCTGTGTGTGATATTGATATGTACAGTTTTTAATAAAACTTTTAAAATGTTGTATTAAGCCTCTTGAACTTGTACTGTTTATCATAGTGTTATAGTTTTCTTATATATCCTCTTTTTTAACAAAATCCAATTGTTTTGCTATGGTAACCAATTGAAAGTCAATAATTTTTATGATTTGGACTAAATTTGAAGCAATTTTTTGATACTAAATCGTTTAGTGGATTTTAAGCATGTGTTTGACAACAGGCAAACACATCTCATTGATTATGTTGATTGTTGAGATCCTTACAAGAACAAGAAAGATATACCCTATTAGCTTAAATAATGACTTTTGACTTCATTTATGAAAATAAAGAAGAGGTCCATGGGCCATATAGCCCACTCGAGAAATAATATCCAACTCTGACCAAAGTAGCAACTAGTTGGACCATCTCAAATGCTGTACCCGTGATAAAATTCAGATTTCATTGTGTACCCATTCTTATCCTTTTCTGAGTCAAATTTGAAAAAAGTCATAAGATTCTTCACACGTCAGTATTATATGAGATCCCCATTAAAGCTACTGAAATGAACATTAATTTTTCGTAAGGTTGAAGGTTTTTTAATTCAATTGTTATCCCTCGTTGTCATGACAGGTTGTAAAAATTACATTTATTTGTTTTAATTAAAATCCCCGTGCAATGCTCCCACTCATTGGGTCTGAATCTCTTTGTAATGACCACTAGAAGCATGACATACATGTACTTCCTAAATCAAATTACATGTACATAAAGCATGTAAATACAAATGTACTGATACATAGTACATAGGTAAGAGAATTAAAGAAACACCAAAGTATTTCATTTGCAATTTTATTGCTAAATATATATTGCATTTCAAACATTTTCAAACACATTCAGTACATTAATACATGTAAGTGAAATCATTGAAAAAATTAAAATATGGCAATCTTATAATGGTATCTTTCATTCTTGCACAAAAATTGATATCTCGATGCTGCATGAGAAAATTAATCTTGATAGGTAATGATGCATTTTTAGTAAGTGGAATTTAGTATTTTGATGTAAAGTCAACATTAAAGTAATTATTGTTAAATTCATTTAAAGCACTTTTTGGCAGTGATTCTCAGAAATACCTGAGCAACTGGAATTTTTGTGTAACTTCACAACTTGAAACACATGTTTATAATGAATATCACTAAAGAAATGAAAAAGATTAAGAACAATTCGATGAAATGACAATTAAAAACCTCTCATAATCTGTGCCTAAATACAATACTAGCCGGGAAACAGAAATCAAATCCACAAAGGTCCTTAATTAAAGTGTACAGGTACTTAAACACAATTTGTCATACTCATGATCAATTTAAAACTTATACGAACAACATGTCTTTGAGACATGACAACAATTGTGTATTGTATGCACATTTGAAAATTTATAAAATGTTTGATGTGTGAGCACTATGAGTAATGAATGTTCATTTGTAATGATATACATGTACGTCATGGTATGTCCTCTGGTAACAAAAATGAAAACAGCAATGGCTTGAGACTGTTGTTGATATGAACAACTATAAAATGTTTGATATTAAAAAAATTGTATCCCACCACATTGCACCACAAATGTATCTGCCAGATCAGTTAACCACAAATTCATCACTTAGCTTACATTGACCACATATCCATTAGATAAATTTTAAAGGTGGCCATGTATTCATCCAATAGCCAATTTGCACCACCTCATGTTCAACTTACTGCTATAGTCTTCAATGTTGAATTATACATGTACATTCAATCATCATTTTCATCAACAACACTTCATATTCAACGAGTGTTATAACAAATCTCAACATTTTGTCTTGGTTAATCGGTGTCCATGTTATCAACATCCATAATGTCTTCTGAAGGTGTCCTTAATCTGTAAAGAAAATATTACAAGTGTTGAGTGTAACAAAGAAAAGAGTATTCATCTATAGCACTACGATTTATGCAATAAAATTCAAATACATACACAAGTATCCTTGGTAAATCTTATCAATTCAAAAAAGTTTCTTCAAATAAATTTTTTCTCCTTAACAAGTTTAAAAAACAAATTTGTATCAATACATGTAAAATACTGGTATTTTCAATGTTAGTGGTTTTTGTCAACAATAATAGTGGTAGTACTGTCAATGGTTGTAATTTAGTGGTATAATGTGGTAGGAGTGGTACGTGTACTACTGCCAATATTGTATTGACGATGGTTGCTCTGATAATATTTATGGAAGTGAAAGTACATATACATAATGACAATGGTAGTATTTTTTTGACAATAGTATAGGTTGGACTGACAAGACTTATGCATGTTCTTGGTACATGTACAATGGTAATACTGTGCTGAGTACTTTGAACCGGTAATGATTTTGGTATTGTACTGAAAACGGCAGTGCTACACTGACAGTATGAAGACTAATGGGGGGGTTAGCAGAGACCAAGAATACTATCACTCTTATTCACAGTACATTTACTGGTACTAGTCAATGGTTGTGATAGAAGTGACAAAGGTAGTAATACATGTAGTACAATAGTTGTATTATTACTTACATTAGTAATATTAATACTGACAATGGTGATGGTAGTACATGTACTTAAAATGGTATTGGTTGTACAATGGTAGGGATGGTATTGTACTTATAATGGTAAACTGGTAGTGATGGTATTGTACTTATAATGATGGTATTGTACTTACAATGGTAGTGATGAAGACAATTCATTGTCCTCCGCAGACATTTCTATAACAGGTGCTGTGTCCTCTTTGTCCGAGGGGTTTTCCTTGTCTTTTAACTCCTCACCCTCAGAGTCTGAAGGTCTACCTAAGGGGGGCT
The DNA here is from genome assembly GCA_020458035.1 of Magallana ariakensis. Lineage (NCBI taxonomy): Eukaryota > Metazoa > Mollusca > Bivalvia > Ostreida > Ostreidae > Magallana > Magallana ariakensis. The sequence continues at coordinate 33,868,309 of CM035814.1, read as the reverse complement.
TCCACACAACCACTTGCAAGTTAGGTTTGTTTCTGTTTTAAAAAAAACATATATAGCCAATGCCCAATTTTTTCTAATTTATTTATTTAAATCATGGCTAATTATTGGCCATAACTAAAAGAAATAAATAGATTTAGTGACCTCATTTAGTATTTTATGCTTAATGAAGTATTAAGACCCAATGCTCAAGTGAAACATAACAAGTAATTTTAAATTCAATTCACAATTTCTTTTTTTGGGGTGGGGGGGGGGTGTAAATTATATTTTTCTTAGCTTCACAGAATCAACTTGTCAGATACATGTACATGTACTTGTTATCTCCGAGTTCATCATATCAATGGTTATTGATATAAAAGTTTACAGGGGATACAGTTCAGACAGTTTCCTGGGATGTTGCTATAGCAATGAATAGGCTACCAAGTTTGCACAAAATGAGGTTTACTCGTATGATTAACATGTAGCAAAAAGATTTTCAGATAATTAAGTTAAACTAAATCAAACAACAAATAAAGTATCCTTACATGTCCTCTAAAATCTTTTTTGGCAATATTGGTCGTGGATCAAATAGGCCAACTGTGACCTGATCAGGTAGGTTTAGTTTTATTCTCAGCCTGGGCTTCCCTTTCTCTTTTCCGGACTTCTCCCTGTCCATGCTCTCGGATACATCTTCTTCCAGTCTAAAACAAACAAGAGGCCCATGGGCCACATCGCTCACCTGAGGAACAATAGGTATGATAAAATCAGCTGAATGGAGTCATAATAAAAACTATTTGGACAATGTAGTATAATACATGTAGATCCTGTATAAATAAAAATCAATTTTTTCCACTGGTTTTTGAGAAGAAGATTTTTAAAGATTTACTCAATATATTCCTTTGTAAAAGGTTGACCCCCCCATTTTGGCCCCACCCTACCCCAGGGGGTCATGATTTTCACAACTTTGAATCTACACTACCTGAGAATGCTTCCACATAAGTTTCAGCTTTTCTGGCCAAATGGTTTTTTAGAAGAAGATTTTTAAAGATTTACTCTATATATTTCTATGTAAAAAGTCGACCCCCCCCCCTACCCCAGGGGGGTCATGATTTTCACAACTTTGAACCTACACTACCTGAGGATGCTTCCACATAAGTTTCAGCTTTCCTGGCCAAATGATTCTTGAGAAGAAGATTTTTAAAGATTTACTCTATATATTCCTATGTAAAAAGTCGACCCCCCCATTGTGGCCCCACCCTACTCCAGGGGGTCATGATTTTTACAACTTTGAATCTACACTACCTGAGGATGCTTCCACATAAGTTTCAGCTTTTCTGGCCAAATGGTTTTTTAGAAGAAGATTTTTAAAGATTAACTCTATATATTCCTATGTAAAAAGTCGACCCCCCATTGTGGCCCCACCCTACCCCCGGGGGTCATGATTTTCACAACTTTGAATCTACACTACCTGAGTATGCTTCCACATAAGTTTCAGCTTTCCTGGCTAAATGGTTCTTGAGAAGAAGATTTTTGAAAATTTCTTGAAAATTTTCATTAATTCCTAATTATCCCCCCTTGTAAGAGGGCTTGGTCCTTAATTTTCACAACTTTGAATCCCCTTAGGCTAATGATGCTATGTGCCAAGTTTGGTTGAAATTGGCCCAGTGGTTCTTGAGAAGATGTTGAAAATGTGAAAAGTTTACAGACAGACGGACAGACGGACGACAGACAAAATGTGATCAGAATTTCTCGCATTATCACCGGTGTGAGATCGGTTTGTCCAGTGTGAGACAGCAGTGTGAGATTTTTCTGTCTTACACTGTGTATCACTACGCCACTTTAAAACAAAAACAAATGTTGTCTGCTGGTGGAAAATGCAAAATTATTGATTGAGATTATCCATTAAGTAATTGATTTGCTTAATTAATAACAATTTATCGTATTTTTATTGTACAAAAATGTTGTATGCTCTTATTTTGACTTGCACTATTTGAAGCACGCGGAAGAGTAAACCGAACGTAAATTTTCTAACGTCATAACAGAAAGTTGTCAGACATCGTTTTTAAATGTAAAATAATGCAAGAAAAATAATCATTCATTATTTACTCGTGTGGGATAGTGAAATTCCACCTCGGGGACAAGAATCACGGTCTAGGACTCGGCAGAGCCTCGTCCTAGACCGTGAATCTTGTCCCCTCGGTGGAATTTCACTATCCCACACTTGTAATAATGAATGATTCTATTAAGCTCACTTGAGCTTACAGCTCAGGTGAGCTAAAAAGTGTCAAAACATGAAAAAGGTTTCTGAAAGTCTCAAAACTGCTAAACACTACATGTAGGTGTTCTGTTCCTTAGAAAAAAAACCCAAATGACAGGATTACAGCAAGATAACTTTCTAATCGACAATACTGACCTCCTTTCGAGTTCTCTCAGACGCTGGAGATCCCCTGCTTCCTGACAATACTGTGGCTCCATGTTGCTGGACAACACAACATCAGGCAGAGGTTGCACAAAGGCTGCAGAGGAGATCATCGGGCTTATATTCAAATTTTTCATTCTAGCTGTCATTTTCTCTTCTGTCAGAAAAATTTTGTTTTCTGGTGCAATAGGTCTACAATTAAAAGAACAATCAATATTATTTGATTAGCACGTACAAAGTTCATATTATTTATGAGATACCGGTAGTTGTAGTTCCAAAATCAGAAGACGAATACTGATAACCAAATCAACATGCGAGAAAAATTTTGCCAGTGTGGTGAGAGCCTCATTGTCTTAAATATTGTCTCACCTAACTGTTTAATATTACATGTATCAACAAACATGTAGGCTTAGATGCTAAAATTAGTTGCCGCTGCCTAGTTTATTTGTGTTTAAATACAAATTAAATTTTTCACAAATTAAAGTTTGTTAACAGTATTTTCTTCACTCTTGTGTGCACTGAAAAGAAATTAAAGAAAAATAATCATCTATTGAATAAAGGCTTATAGTATTGCAGTTTTTATACATCACATGATAAAACCTCTAAAAACAAGTGATTGAGAACATTATTTACATGTATTACCTAAATTCTTGATCCAACATCTATGCTGATGTGGTCAATTTAAGCATTTATCCAGCAGATAGAAATCAGTTTTTGCTAGCTAAGGGTGACTATCCTCTCTTTCCTTTTGAAAATAGAAAAACTGAGGATTGGCACACTTAGGTGGGCAAGATAAAGGTAAATAATTTTTTTTCAAAACAGGGACTTTAGGCTTTATCAGATGAAATATCAGAATTTCCTTCATCTTTATCTAAGGGATTTTAATGCAGGTTTAAATGCACTATATGTACAGTGGAGCCTCAGTTATCTAGATGCCTTCGTTCCCAAGTCAAATCGTCCGGATAGGGGAAGCGTCCAGATATATGAAATGTGTCTATGGTCATAAATGATAATGTATTTGTTTATAATGGGTGTCAATACTGTTTTGTTTGCCTTTCAGACTAAATAGCAACAAATCATTTAGAGTTGTTCGTTGAAATTGACATTTTTAAAATACATGAACCCGCTTTATATTGTTATTTTGTCAGGAAATATTAAACAAACTTTATCGGATATCTAAAGCCCCACTGTACATGTATTTATATATATTAACCTGAAGCCAATTCTATAAACACTAAACTTACTCAATATCTTCCACTGCATGTCGTTTATTTCTCCTTGGTGAGACACTGCACGATGCTCTTGGACTTGTCCTTTAACGAGAGAAATCAAAATTTTAAAACCAAAAGCAGTAAAATGGTGAAAAAATTGCACATTCATTGTAAAGCAAAACCAAAATCACTAATTCAGAAAAACTCTTTTCCGCAAGCTGGTATAAAGGAAAAACAACAACAAAATACTTACACTGTGTTGTAACTCTGTGACACCGTGGGTTTGCCTGAGAAAGTTGTGACACCTGAATTCACTGTACCATACACTTGATCTGTCCATGGCATGTTATTAGGGACAGAGTGCTGCCATGACACACCCATTCCTGGCACCACTCGCTGAGGGTTCATGTAAGTGTTGGAGTAAAGTCCTACATGCTGATTTGATTGTAAACCTTGTAAAAAAGATGGAAAAGTGACAATACAATGATTAATGTCACATAATCCAATATTCTATTTGTTGTTACCCATTTTGGGTATAATTAGTTTTCTGACTTGTAATTTGCTAAGCTGATCATAATCTTACCCAGGTACATTAAAAATAAATTGCAGTTCATCAAAGACCAATTCCACATTTTTCAGGCACCAATATAAAAAAATAATGTGAAATATGATTAAGGTACATGTAGCTAATGGCATGCGACCAATTTGCGCCAAGGACCATTTCTTGCCAGTGCGTCGTTACGTCATTTATCGTATATATTTTATATGTTGATAAAATGATGTAACAATGCACTGGTGAGAAATGGTCCTTGATTAGAATTGGTCGTATGCCAGTATATGTCTAAAATAGAATTAGTGACTGAGCAATACCTGCATTTAGTTGACTTGCTGATGTAGGAACAGCAAACGTGAAATTTCCAGGATAGTTGCATGGTCCAACGTTATTCTGCATTGAGGTGTAATTGATAATGTCGGGTCTGCGACCAAATTGGCCAATGTCTGGAACGTAGTTATTGTTGGCGTAGGCACCGATGTCAGGATTTGTCATATTCATCTACTTATTTTCAAATGCAGAATTTTCATGTTTAAGGAAAATGACACGGCGTCTGAAAATTAAAAAAAACCCATAAAACTTTCCATTTGTGCACATACAACCATTAAAGCAAATTGTAATGTAAATGCAAATAGATCACAGAGTTATATAAAAAAAATAAGTAAGTAGGAATATTCCGCATTTTTTCTAGAATATTTCCCTTTACCATGTTTACAATTTTTAGATTCCAATGGGATAACGTTATACGATTTTAAAAATCAGCATTGGTATTGAGTTGAACACAATATAAATTACTCACACAAACTAATTCTACACAAAATACATGCGAGGAAATGCTTTGTTTTGCGTAATGTAACAATAGACATATCATTGAAAATTCACCGGAAGCAGCTGATTGCTGTAGTTTACAATAGTCGCAAAATAGCAAGAGGTACATCATTCTTAACATACATAACTAAGTTTTTTAAAATCATAATACGTTGAATAGGTTTTTTATGATGATGAATATTCTTAATCAATATTTGAGATTGTCATTAGCGATAGAAATTTACGACATTTATCATAAATCAACCCGCGGGAAAACTCTACTTTCATTTTTGTCTGTGAAATAGAAATCTTGCTATGTGGCTTTTAAAACCACTGTCAGAATTAGGTAGCATATCCGGATCTTACTTCAATTGTTTTACATGTAAAGCGATTAACAATCGGGGACAAGTTGCTTTAATTTGTTTCACTGAAGCTAAAGAAAAACATTTGTTGATTTCTTTTAATAATTATAGGTACAACTTTCAATTTGCTGTCAAATGCTGTTTATATCGTCGGCCGAAAGGACTGTGAGATACTTCTTCCTTCAGATCAAGCTGTCAGCCGAAAGCATGCCCAGATTAAAGTGTCTCATCCAGAAAATAACATTGTAAGCTTGTAAATTTATTTTTGAAAAGGTTCCTTCGATGTATGTGCGACTGTTGCTTAAAATTATCTACTGTAATCTGTATTCATATTTGCGGTAATAACTATGCTGACAAATGTCAATGAATGGTTGAATCAATTTATTGTCAGTGATATCCTTCAACATAATTTACCAGATTATTCATTAATCATGTTCAAACTTAAGATACATATAATTACATTGTAATTGTGGGAATGTTGTGCAAATTTAATATTTTTAATCCCTAAAGATACAACCATTTATTTTATTTAAATTGACAATTGATTTTCCCTGAAAGGTATGCAAAACTAAATGTTCCTCAGTCTGCTCAGAACAATTTATCTAATATACTTACAAAGTGTTGTGGTTTATTTATTATTTTTAAGACAAAACCAGATCGAACACCAGTAGCTGTTTTGACTGACCTCTCAAAATTTGGAACATGGCTTAATAATGTGAAACTGAATAATGGTGAAGAAAAACTACTTAGCAATGGAGACCAGATCATGTTTGGATCTCAAAAGTCTTCTTTTATGTGAGTACAAATTAAAAAAATAAATAAATATAATAACCACATGGTATTGGGTTTTGTTTTATGATACTAAAACCATTTAAGACAAAGAAAATTTTTTGTTTCAAATTGTAAAATAAATTTGTACTGGTGTTACATAACCAACTTCATAATTAAAGGGTCATTGTTTGAGCTGAAATTTTTTCAACTGTTTCATTTTTCATTTTTACATTCTTTCACCAGGGTATTTTTAATGTTAAACCAATATCCAAATACATGTATCAGTTATTAAGTTAAAAGTGGGAAACAGAGGTTCCACTTTTATTTAAGTAAACAAGGCTTGTGCCATGTTTTTGTTTACATTGTTTACATTAAATAAACTGGTAAAAAGCTTTGTTTTAAGGAGATGTTTTGTATTTGTTAGCCTAGTTTTTTGTTAAATAAATTGTTCTCTTAGCGGTGAAGGCGCATAAAGCCGATACTTATCCCCAATTAAGTTTCTGTGGATCAGTCATTGACTTGGGGGGGGGGGGGGGGGGGAGTTGGGGGTTGGGGGGGAGTTATGGGACACCAGTCCATCGCAGGTAAATCCCAAGCATAAGTGGGTACTCAATTGCAGCTGGGTGGAATGAGACAAGGCAGGTTAAGTTCCTTCATGTCTAATAACGCAACACACAACAAGCAGAGCTCAAATTTACAGTGACCTTTGGAATACTGGTTTAACACCAATGACATGTCTAGCTGAGCCATTTTGCTACCGTAGTTTATGTCACATTCAATTTTGTTTTGAATCAGGCATTTTCTATTTAGCACTCAATATGTAAAACCAAACATGGCACTGCTTTGTTTACATACCAAATTATTAAGAGTTCTGTGTCTCACTTATACATGACAATTGAAACTTAAATTTTGGTTGACTATTGGGTATATTGTAAAATAAAAATATTGAAAGCATTGTCAAAATTGAAAATGGAAAAATAAAATTTGAAAGTGACCATGCCCATTTAAGGTGGATTAACACTTCATCACAAAATGGCTGACCTCTGACATTTCATTTTAAAAAAATGATTTTATCGATGGCAACATTTAACTTACTCCGTAGCCGAATGGATAACATATCGGGCTTGTGATCCGTACATCCCTAGTTTGAATCCTGCAGGGGATTTTGTTGTTACTTATTGAATTGAATTTTTTAACCCCAAACTACAAATTTTTCGCTTATTTGACATATGTACAGTTTATTTATTATTATATCTTTCATAATCAAATAATTTACTGTTAATTTGAGTGACTTATTCCAGGTGTTTTATTCCACCTTAAAATTGCTACATTTTGTAGTGTTTTATGATTGCATGGTCATTGCTGTGTGGTATTTGGTATTTTTTTGTTTTATCTTTGGGTTTTGTTTACACTCAAGCTTTATTTTTCCTTGTTGGATTAGGGTGGTTTATGAACACTTCATAATTTCAACATCCTGTCTGGATAATCCATCAAAGAAGCTGGTGCGAACTCTTGTGACCTCATTGGGGGGTCACATGGTCAACGAGTGGAGATCGGACTGCCATCTGTTGGTGATGAACAGCCTCAGTGTCACTATCAAGGTGAAGTTTACTTTTAGATTCTTACAAAGAATATGAATTGTTCCTATTATATTTCTGTATACATTGTATTAACATGAAATCAGAAAAGCTGATTACAACTTATTCTTTTACTTGCTCATTGTATCAAGTATATGTATTGTATATAATGCTTATTGAGAATGGAAATCTCTGATATTTCAGGTCATTTCAGCTTTAGTTTCACAAAAGCATATTGTAACTCCAGCATACCTGGAAAATGTTGTAAAAAACCTGAAGGAGGGTGTTGCAAAACCAGATCCAGATTTGTATGTTGATGATTTTATATGATTTTCTTTCCCCAAACTGTGTTTGAAAGTTAATGAATTATTACTACATATTTATGGTAATATTTGAAGCACAGAATCTGTTGTACAAGTATAGCATACATAATATTTATGACTTTTAAAAATTAATATTAATCCTACAAAAAAATTTCAGGTTTCTTCCAAATATCTCTGAAACACAGATAAACCCTGACCAGGTGTCATTTAAACCAGATGTGAAGCGAGCAACAATATTCCAGGGAATGAAGTTTATATTTCTCAGTGTTAAACAGGTGACCAGGATTTATAAAGAAAGTTTCAAATGTCCAATATGTCCATTCCTAAGCAATGATTGATAACTCTTTTATATCCAGAAATTATTTGTTTGTATCCTACATGTGACTTTTATGTTTGAAGACATGTATGTGTAGTAATCTTATTGTGTTTATTTTATAACTTGACAACCTACTGCAAAATCTTGCAAAAATTAATACCTTACTTATTGTGCGAAGAATTGTTCTTATTATTCTTATGAATCTAACAGGTACAGGTATTAAATATTTTTTTTTATTAGATATTTTTTTGATTCTGGAGGAAAAATATTGTTTGTTTCGAGTGCCCTCAAATACCATTGTTAATTACAGTTCAAGAAGATGAGTCTGACAGTGGAGATGGGAGGAGGGCTGCCCATTCTGATGGACGACCCATCCAGCGGTGACTTTGAGATGTTGGTGGAGCCAGGGTCAGTGGTAATGCAGAGCGACCCATCTGACACTTCCCAGGGGTTCTCACAGCAAAATGTTGATTGGATCACACAAGTCATCAAGTACCTCAAAAAGTAAAGCCATGCAATTACATGAACATGCAATTTTTAATCTTTAAAGTCTGTTTCTCTTATGCGTGGAGTTTGCAGTGTTTTGTCTTTGACCTTGCAGACACAAGAAACATTTGATTCAGGATGCAGAGTTGGGGTTTGCAGTTCTCCATTGCTCCACAGAACAGCATTGTAACCCAGATGTTCCATTTAGTGAGTGTTATGTTCATTAATCAAGATTGTTTAATGGCTGTTCTTGCCTGTTTTGTGGTAATGTTGTCATGTATTCTGTTTTACAAATGCAGTGAGTCAGATACCACAACCACAGATTCCATCCCAATCACTCACACAGACAGACGTCCTGGCTCACAACACAGAACCAGGGGCCAGGTATCACCATCAGAACTCTGCTGTTACATTAAAGCTTTACATGAATCTGTAATATTATGATAAACATTTAACATACCTGTTTTTTTATTTATTTTTAGATCACCTGTGATTGAAAGTAGGAATGATCCAAGTAAAATAGACGAGACTACAATAGAACCAAGAAATGTAAGCAAAATCACCGTGTTATGTTTAAAAAACCTCCAAATAATTTTATCACCCCCACCCCACCCCATGTATAAACCATGGGAATGTAGTGTTTGTCATGTATGTCTTTTATCCTTCAATCCATCAGTCCTATTTCTGTCTATCAATCTTACTTTATGTGTAACTCAGTTTATAAAGACTTTTCAAGATCTTTTCACTTGATACATATTGATAAAAGAGCAATCCAGCTCTCTATCATAATTTTGACCTGAACCTTTCATTTAAACTTTACTTCGCTTCTACTTATTTTGTATTTAGCTTAGTTTCAAAGAGACTGGTCAAGATTTATTCAAGATATTTTTATGAATTTTTAAACTTCAAACTTGGTAAATATTTTTCTGAAATTATAGAAAGAATTATTTCTTCAGTCACCATCTCTGACTTGTGAGAAGATAACATAACATTTTCAAAATGGTGCTTTACAAATATAAGATGTTCTATTTCTTGAGAAAGTTTTTACATAAACCTTTGATAATCTATCCTTCTTCCATGCAGGATATGACAAGATCAAGATCCTTCAAGAATCAATCAAAAAAGTCAAATTCATCAGCTCTGAGGCGAATGTCGGAAAATGAAACCATGAAAGAATCAAATGAACAGGAGACCCTAGAACCTAGTGCTTCAAGGTGATAAAATAATCATACAAGAATAAAAAATAAAATTCCCATTAGCATCATTATGCTTTATTAATAAAGTTTTAGATAAGTTCCTTTGTAAGATCATAATTTTTTTTACATGCATTCAGGAACACAGCGTTATCTGACACAGTGGATGGACAGTGTTTAGGAAGGCAGGTCAAGAAAGAAAAGATAACTCCTAATAAACAGGTTCCTGTTAGACAAAGTCCAAGAAGGTCTCCTAGTCCAGTGTCCATGAGAGTTTCACCAAAAAATCCTGATTCCAAAAGTCCTGGTCCAAGTAAGTCTAGCAGAAAGTCCGACAGTCAGAAAGCTCCAACCTCAAGAGTCAAAGTAGAACTACAGGATGATTCAGATGAATTCAGTGCAGTGTATGAAACAGAGAAGGAACAGAAAAGTGTCAAAACCTTGGAAAATGAGGAGTGGTCTTCAAAACACAAAAATACCACCAAGAAAGAATCAAGACTGTCTCTGAAAAAACCCAGTCCTGATAAACCAAGTCCATCAAAAGTGTCATCCAGTGCAAAAGGCAGAGAGAAAAGAAAAATTATTGTGGAGGACTCGGATGAAGAAGAATTGCCTAGTTCAAAGAGGTCCAGGAATCAACCTCAGATACAGGAGGATGAAGAAGAGGACTTTTTTGAAGTGAGGCCAAGTCAGTCGCGAGGGTCAAGTTCAAAAACTACCAATGCAGAGACAGATTTATTTGATGTAGAAGTCTCCAAACAAAACAAAGAATCCAAATCTAGATCCTCTCCCAGAAAAAAAAGCAGGAATTTGTCGGAGGAAGCCGAGTCTGATGAGGACCTGTTTAATGTAGGCTTACCTGAGGACTCGCCTGAGAAATCACCAAAGAAATCAAAGAATTCTCGCACATCGCCAGAGAAGTCCAAATCACCAGAAAAGACAGTCTCCAACAGACACAGAGGAATCAGTAATTCAGAAAATGGGCATATAATTGTTAAAGAGGAAATTCAAGAGGTTAGAAAGAAATAAAAGAATATGTATGAGATTTAACTTGAAGAAAATTTTCTAAATTTTAATAGAGATTTTTTATGTGTTTGTTTATCCTACTGCATTTACTCTGTAGCAACATGAAGTAGGAGAAAATGTACAAAACCTGCCTGTGACTCCAGATTCTGATGGTTTCCTGTGTGCTAGACTACAGCCAGGGGTGGGTTTATTTGTAGTATGGTACATGTACATGTATTTAGTATATGTACGTAATTTAGTCAAAAAGAAATTACACAATTATACACTGTATCTGATTTTTTTATGCATTAAAAAAAAGCAGAGAACTGTGTCAGGGCTAGCTCTTTAAGTTTTTTTTTCTATAAAGAATGTTTTTTGCTATTGTAGACTGGAGCTCTAAAGTCAGAGTATGTAGATGAAGAAGATTTACCATCAGGGTGCATTCTGACGAAATTTGTGGACTTGGTAACCCGCCCAGTGCAGCGAGCACCAACGGTTTCAGGGGAGGCCACTCCTCATGGCTACATCAGATGGAAGGGAAAACTAGTTAAAAACTTCAAGAAATTCAAAAAGGTACGAAAAATATGAGATTTTAAAATTTAATTTTAAAAAAAAATTTGATAGAAGATAAATCACCTTTTATTGTACTGGTAAATTATATTAATATTAATTAATCTGTTTACTCAGAATCAGAACTGTGGGTCCAATGGCCTTCCTCGTATCATTGGGGGAAGTGATCTACAGCCACATGTTCCTTCACAGAGGAAGGAGGTTGAGGACTGGTTCAGAGAAGCTTTGGAGGTAAAGAGTTATTTCATTTTAAGCCAGTATGGAAACACAAAACCACACAAATATGTCAAAACCTTTTTATATTCACACGTGGAATGCACCATGCACAAGCACAATAGGCACACAGGAACAAGACAAATCTTACATCAATTAACAGTTGGACAAGTTGTACAAAGACATTTCGATATCACAAATTAACAATGAAATACCAGGTTACTAATAACATAATGACATTACAAGGGGACTTATCATGAATTCTCTGGTGAATTCAATGTCATCCAAGTTACATGTACCTTGTTTTTTTTTATGCATCTAAGAATGTGCTCCAAAATTCTGTATTGTAACTGGTACATGTACAGTTTAATTGTCTCAGTTCTCTGACCATCTGGGGTAATTGAAATTGTGTAATTTAAATATTAAAGACATACATTTTGCCAAAGATATTAAATTGAAGACTGTTACTATTTAAGCAAATCTTGAACATTTTTCCTTATCCCAGTTTTAACATGTTAGACCTCTTTTAAGGTCTTTGTGAATGTGGAATAGATAGAAATACATGTATTTAACAGTATAATTATTGCCCATCCTTTCATGTATTTACAGGCTGAGAGTCAGCAGTCAGAAGCTGAGAGGAGAGCCCAGGAACTGTTTGAGTATGTACCGTACTTGTGTTGTGATATACATGTACATGCACATGTATCTCACTGGTCAGAGATACACATTTATATTCAGTATGTGTAGTTATTGCATATATGTACAGTTTCTGTATCCCCTAGATTTTCATTTTCTGTGCGATTATTTTCACATTAGGCCACACCAATTCGATTTCTTGGTCTTTGGATTCTAAGCAAAAAAATATTGGGGCGAGCGGGCGATTTACTAATTTTAAAATTAAAAAACTGAAATTTGAAAATTTTGGGGCGACATAAAAAAAATAGAGGCGAGCGATTACATTTTATTTTAAAATGTCATTTTTCCCTTTGCAATACATGTAAAAAGCAGTGAAAAATTGGTGACCGTATTCGCATTATTGTATCAGACCCCTCCTGATCGCTAATTCTATCCACACATGCTGGCATTATTTACTTGTAAAACTTGCTTACAATCTACCGGAAATGTTTGGTATGATCAATGTTAAAAAGGGCAATCATGACTAATAAAAAAAATAAAATAACCAAAAATGGAGCGGGAAACGGAACTCAAATTTCCAGGTGCGGGATTTATTTTTTAATATTATTTTTTGGAAAGCCCTTAGTCACGTGCGCGCGGATCCGGCGACCAAGAAATCAAATTGGTGTGGCCTTACATACAATATATTCAGGGTACAGTTTCAGGAGTCAATGTGACATTAGATATTGATTTTATATGGTTCTTTTTCTTGTAGTTACGAACCAAACAAGACAGCAAATAAAAGAAGAGGCCGATGAAATAGATTTCCTTTGTTGTCTGAATGCAGAAATGTTACTGTTTATTATTATAAATATTTGTTTTCTAATAAATAGGAAAGTGCTTTTATTTGTAGTTTTTATGATTTTTCACTGAAAAATTTGACTGGTAAATTTCTACTTGGTGTAAAAGTACAAATGCAATTGCAGTCATCCTGACTGACATCTCTGGGATTGTCTTTGGCAGGGCCTGTGGCACTATACATACCGGTACATGTACTATGAAGGCATTACATTTACTGTATACAGGGTTATTTACACCCCGTGTTATTTTCAGCCTTTTTCAATTGTTTTTAAAATCGCCCAGAAAAAATTGTATTTAAAGATATATAATTTAAAACATCGGAATTCGCTCACTGACAACGAGGGCGAAAGGGGCAAAATAAAAAGGGGCGAATATTTCCCTGTATACAGTGGTGTGAACGGCCTGTACATTGTGGAAAATGATTTATCTGTGAGCATGGATTTAAATCAGCAAATAGGATGTGCCTATTCTTATATGCAAGGCATTTGGTGATGTAGGTGACTTAGCAGAATTTGTTTTTCCACCAAAATTGCTAAAAAGTATATACAGCCAATATGAGTCTTGTGAAAATTGAATTGAGACATGCCTCGATATTTCTTTTTCAAACAGTTGGTCACATAAAAATTATTGAGGGAATCTTTTCTGGAGATTATCGAACAGGGGTGGGGTCAATTTTTTAAATGATATGGAATCAAGCTGTTTTAGATAAGTCAGCTGTTTGAATATTGACTGCCTGGATTCAATAATAAATAATTGGCAAGAAAACTTTTTGCTTATGCCAAATAAACCATGTGAATATACTAAACAGGATCCACTACGGGGGCCAAATTTACAAACTGTACACAGCCCTGTACATATTCATGAACCAGTTTTTAGAAATTTCAATGTAAAGTGGATAGGATGAAATCTGCAGGTAACAATAAGCAATTTCTCTTTTTCACATTCTCTTATAAATTATTTTCTATGAATTTAAAGGGACATGGACACGATTTCAAATGAAAATTTTATTTTTGATTTTTATGTATTAAATAGTTTACTTGTGTATTTTGAACGATTTACCAAAATTTGAAAGTTAGAAGTCGTGTTACAAGCGAGATACAGAGGAAAGAATTCGTTGTTATGGAAAGCTCGAGTCTTATATTTGTTTACGAATAATGTAAAGTAAAGAAATTACCATTTCTTTGACAAAATAACTTATTAAATGTGTTCATAAATAAGTTTATTAACGACAAAATGCAACATTAGATTGAAACTTTTACCAATTCAAGACATATGTAAACAATAACAGGACTCGAACTTTGTTTACAAAACAAAGAATTTTAACCTCTGTAACTCGCTTGTAACTCGATATTTGACTTTCAAATTTGACAGAGCATTGAAAACATCCATATTGACCATTCTAGATATTAAAAATGAAAAAATAAATTTTGAAAAAAAACTAAGCTCAAATCGTGTCCAAGTCCCTTTAATACAAGAACACAACTGAAATTGCTTTATTAGAGACAAAAACAATTTAGTTCACAGTAACATTCCAATCCTTCCTTCACCTTTTCTTTTCTTTTTACTTGTCTCAATATCCGGAAAAACGGAGTTCTTTTATCCCGGTTCTAATTTTATCGACCTTGTGTCATTTCCTTCACTATAAAATACGAGGGAAAACATTGACCATGTGTAGAGGAGAGAGTTTTCAACGTTTTGTCTAAAGAGCGTTAGGAAGGCATTCTTACCTTAATCGTAAGCAGAGTATTGTAAAAATATGAATTGGATCCGTTAACGTGTTTTGCGTTTGCTTACACCGAGATAAGAGATTTTGCCTCATTGACACAGGCGCTAAATTGTTTCATCATGTTTCATACCATATATGATACAGGAGGTCTATTAACTATACACAATAACACAATAGTGTGTTATTGTGTATAGTTAATAGAACACCTGTATGAAACAAGTGCCTGTGCTCATTGATGATAAAAACTTGTTGTATGCTCATTGTGTTCATTGACCAAATGATTAAGGAAACCCAAATATAGAATATTTTCATTATTTTTTAAGTATTTTTTTTAAACATAGGTACACATACATGTATATGCAGAAATGGGAATCTGGAGCTCTGCTAGAAAGCTAGATATAGCTGTCTTGGGTCATCAGCTGAGGTTCACTAACAGCTGCGTTCAGAGACCCAAACAGTTAATTTCATCACAGCAGTGTTTGACTTACTCAAGACTCACAGCTGTTCTTCAGCTGAGATCTACAAAGAATATATGCAGGTTTTACTGCACTAGATCTACTGACAATCACTATGGAGCAAAAGGAGTTGTGCAAACAAACAGCAATGAAGATCAGGAAGAAAAAGAAGGCGAAATGGAGACATCTGAAATGGAGACCCATTCTGAAAGTAGCCGAAGTAAAAGGAAAAACATTGCTATGAAAAATACAATTAAGAACTTCTTGATAAACCACAAGTTATCCTTTGAATTAGGTCACACTCATTTTATTGCCAACTGTCATGCTGCACAATCTAATCCTCAGACAGGGAAGAAGAACTTGTATATTAACTTTAACACAGGTATATTTAATTTTTATGAGTTGAAATTTTTTTTATGAAAAAGATTTTTCTGCTTGATCGGTAATTTAAGCCGTGAATGCATTTAAAAGGTTTTAATTTGCAAAATATTATGTTGTCCCATAAATGTGCTTGACATATTTTTAGGTTCCTTTGTGTGTACCACTTGTCATCATTATGGAGAGTGGTCAAGCCTGAGGAGGAAAGTTTTGTCTGATGCAAAATGCACAGACTTGTAAGTATCTAGGTGGCTAGCTTACTTTAGTTTTAATATTTTGAGACGACCCCCGTTAAAAACCAGATGGTAAAATTTAATGTTTTATACATATACATGTAAGTTAGAAAATGATATAACTAATTACATATTACAATTTGAGGAAAATCGCTATTTTAGTATACATGTATTTTTTAATCTAGCTGCTTCGAAGTGCAGAAATTGACAATTACTTATAATTCCTATAGTAAATGTACCTGTATTTTGAGATAGTCCCTAAAAAAACCAGATTGTAGATTTTCTTGAAACTTCGCAAATATACTAGAGTTTGTGTACATTTACATATGGTTAAAAGATAAAGAGTTTTGCTATTGTAGTTTTATGCAAAAAAAAAAAAAAACCGAATCGGCCTTCTTAAAATAAACGTTTTTACATCATTTAACAATGTTAATTAAGTGACTTAAGTTCTTGTGAACTGTAAATACAGGTTCATGTAAATCATTAACAGAAAAACCTCAGAGTGTTTTCAAGATAAGGAAGAATCTGAGAGAGTGGGTAACTACTGTGACCATGGAATGGATTACACAGAGAATAAAGAACCAATCAGCTCCATGTATGAGGAGGAGTTCGCAGCCATGACTCATCTCTACCACTGTCAGGTAGGGACAACTAAACATGCTGTGTTCCTTGAGCTTGCATTTATTGATATTATTTCATCTTTCTCTTGTTTTCCAATGTTCAAGTAGTTATATTAAGAATAAAATCAATTTATTTTTCATAAACAGTATCAAGATAATTATTCTTCACAGTTATTTTATTTAACTATTAAAAGTAGTAAACAGATATGGTCACAGTGGTGTTGGTCATGTTTGATTGTGCAAGCAACATAAACAAACATTCAATAGTTTATGAAATGTTACTGTTATTATATAACTTCAAGGACAAGTACAGTATGTGCATTTCAGGGATTAAAACCTGAAACGTTTGCCAGACATGGTGTCATGTACACAACAGATGATAACAATCTTCCAATCCTCCATCTCCCCTACGTCAACCCAGACCAGCGAAGGGTCGGGATGAGGACCATGTTCCTCCAGCATGCAGTAAAACCCCCAGAACAGGACTCGGATAGGGGCAGGGAGGAGGGGGAGGGGGAAGAGGGGCACATGTTTGATGTGGTCAAGAGCTTCCAACCTAGGTTTGTTAGAACATCCATGGTACTGTTGAAATAGAGGCCAATTTTTGTTATTAATGGTTTTGGGAGTGTAATTTTGTAAATTTCTATTTTATTTTTCAAATGAAGAAAAACTGTGCATAATTGGAGGTGTATGTTCATTGGTATGGGATAGTGATGAGATTCACAACAAAATTGAGCCTCCACATATTTCAATGACTCCACAGTAACTTCTGTTATTTGTTTACACACCTAAAATTCGTATGCAGAAATCAACTTGAATAACATTTCTTGTTTTTTACAGGATTGGATTTCAGCAGCTATTTGGTTGGCATGGTTACCAGGCAAATGTCAAGAAATATGATAAGGTTGTTATTACTTCCTCAGAGTTTGATGCAATGGCAATCACACAAGAAACTGACATGCTAGGGCTGTCTGTGCCCAAGGGGACAGAACTTCCACTGGAGGTAAATTATGAATACAAGTACATGTTCTAATTGTCTTGCTCATGCTTTTTGATCTGTGGAAAGAAAGATGACAATTTAAGTTACATGTAACTTGTACAGTACACGTAATAGTATATTTTCCTGTGGAAATTGTTTACTGTTTTGCATTAAATATCATTCTTGCATTAATTAAATACAAATTTTAATAAAATATATACAGTTGAACAGAGAAAGAAGTTCAGTTGCTGTTTCATTTGTATTCTCAAAGTCTCAGATATCTGAAACCATCAAGTTCTAGATAATGAGGTTTGACTGCATATGGTATTAATCATATGTGAGAAAAACTCTAATTGAATACGAATCTAAGAGAGAAAAAGTTCATGTTTTGTGATGAATCATATTTCATACACATACAGTGTATGTATGTCTTCTAGTGCTTACATTCCTTGGAACATGTAAAACATATTATCATCTGGCTTGGAGCTAATGATACTACTCGAGCCACATCAAAACTGTTTGCCAAGAAACTGGCTGGGAAAAATAGATGTTCAATTGTCAGGTTTGTAATCAATGAAATGAATATTATTCATTAATTTTCCATCTTTGATATTATATTTTGTTTTTTGGATTATATTTTAAGCATAAACTGTACTTTGTTTCAGGCCAGAAATTGTTAAAGTGTCCGGTCCTTTGGATGCCTTACAGAAAAGGAAGAAATTAAAGGAAATTCTTAAGGAGAGTGTTCCGGTTGACCTGGACAACATTGTGGGATTTGACAGGTTGACGAGCGAAGTGTATGCCGAGTTTGCAAATGTGGAACAGGTGACAGGGGTCAAGGTCAGTTCTTGGTTTGTTTTTTTTTTTACAGTTGAATCAACTCAAGACACTCCTATGATGCTAGAAACATTTTAAGGTAGATGTATCATGTTGGCAATCAAGTTATCAATCATCTAGAAAGAATTGTTCATGTTTGTATATTTAAATCGAATAAGGGATGTAAAAAATTGGATACCAGTAATACTGTATAATTTAAAAATTTATGCTAGCCGTGCATCTCGATAATAGATAATAGAAACTGTACTTATTAACAATGATTATTTCAGTGGAGAAGGTTTGCCCAGATGAACAACCTGTTGCGTGGTCTGCGCCCAGGGGAACTGACTCTCTTCACTGGAACCACTGGCTGTGGGAAAACAACATTTCTTGGGGAGTACTCATTGGATTTGTGTATGCAAGGGGTGGGTGTTTTTAAAGCTTTTAAGTGAAATTCATAATCCAAACACTGGATTTATGGGTTACCATGTACAGTACCAATCAGACCCAACCTAACAGATAGTAAACCCCGACTACCTGGGTAAACCCTGGGTTTACTTTCTGGGTTTACTCTGGGTTTACTAAAGTGGACCCAGAGTAAACCCAGAGTGAACACAGAGAGTAAACATCAATCAGAAATATACCCCTGAAAGCAGACACTACATGTGTATTTGGAATATGGACCCAGAGTAAACCCAAAGTAAACCCAGAGTGAACACAGAGAGTAAACATCAATCAGAAATATACCCCTGAAAGCAGACACTACATGTGTATTTGGAATATACAAGGGGCAGGAATTACAGGCAGCAAGATGGTAAAGATAAAATATGGATCTGCTCCACACTTCAGTGCGTACAGTGGACCCCAAAAGCAATTCCCGAGTAAACCCAAAGTAAACCCTGGGTTGACGCAAATTTTCAAAAAGCAGACCCAGAGTAAACCCCAAGTAAACCCCAAAAGTAAACCTGGGGTTTAGTTAGGGTTTACTCTGATGTTAGGTTAGGTCTGATCGGAACTGTATTTATTTACCCTTTAAGAATTAACTAGTTACTGTATTGATGCAAGTACCTATTTGTGTTGTGTTCTGATTGACATTATATAAATAGTGCCTGTTTGGGAGGGTACCAGTTGAAATTGACACCCCGAGAAAACCATTGTCAACCGACGCGAAGCAATGGTTTTCTCGGGGTGTCAATTTCAACTGGTACCCTCCCAAACAGGCACTTTTTATTTTATTATACTGAGTGTCTTAATTTTATAGCAAATTTTACTGCTTTTATATAGAAAAGACGTGAGTTCTATGGCGAACCGTACGCGCATAATTTACACGCATGTAACAATTTGTTCTATCGGCCCGTTGCCAAGTGTGTTGCTAACACTGAGGGTATGAGAACGGATTGTCAACTTTGTCTAAACTAATCAGATTTCAATATTTAACATGAAATTATAATAAAAATTTATTGTTTCAGGTTAATACACTTTGGGGAAGTTTTGAGATAAACAACATTCGTATGGCAAAAATGTTGCTGAAACAATTTGCAGTGTAAGTACAGTTTATCAGTTTGAGACTTTGAATTTTAGATGTACACGTGTACTATGATCTGACGGTGAGCAAATTGAAGATTTTTGTTGAATGATTCTTTGGCTCTTCTTGGAACTGATAGGTTTTATGAATAACAAAAATTTTTACAGGAAGTCATTTGAAGATTCTCTTGAGGATTTCACCCCATGGGCCAACCGCTTCAAAGAACTGCCATTGTATTTTATGACTTTTCATGGACAGGAAGATTTTGAAATTGTCAAAGAAGTAGGTATTTTACTATGCCTATCAGATTTAAATTTTTTTTGTTTTACAAATTCTTGAGATTCATACTTTTGAACCCAGGTCCTCTGGCACTATGATGGTCCAGCTAAGTGGTTAACTTAAGAATGCCATATATCTAACTCAACCACAGTTTTCATATTGATTTCTAGTTTAATGCTATTTTATAACAATTTGGAATCAAGCCATTGAAAATACTAGCAGTAATGATGTACATGTAAATTTGTTTTAGACGTTGATACGGGCTGTGTATACAAATGATGTACAACACATCATTCTGGACAACCTGCAGTTTATGATTGGGACGGGTTATGACAGCAACTTTAATAAGTTTGATATTCAGGATCACATCATTGGAGAGCTCAGGAAGTTTGCTACCAATTTCAACTGCCATGTGACTCTAGTGATTCATCCCCGGAAGGTAAGAGTTTCGGTAATAATTTTTCAGCATCGCACACATGCACTTCTTTCAACTTTACATAATATAAAAGGAAATCATAAATATGCATATTTGACAAACCTACATAATAAACATTTAATTTCTGTGTTTCTTACATGTGCATGTATTTTGAAAACAGGTGATTAAATCGAATTGAATGTTATATTAATATTTTACATGTTTGTCTCATTATTGTGTAATATGAGGTTAATTTTTGTGTTTCTTATTTTGAAAACTGGCAATTTGAATAAATTTTTTGAATTCAACAGTACATGTATTTTATGTCCTATTTCTGTGTGTACACTACAGTGGAATAAACAGGGTGTTGAACTGACTTGATTACAGGAGAACATTGATCAAGAGATTACCATCAGTTCTATTTATGGAAGCGCAAAGGCTACACAGGAGGCCGACAATGTTCTGATTCTACAGACAAGGAGGCTATCTGCAGGGACTGCCAAAAAGTATATACAGGTCAGGCTCAAATAATTAAATCATAATAAAAAGTATTACTGGTATTAAATTCTTTTATTGAACTTTCTGTATCTGAATTAAAAACACTGAGTATTTGCTTTACCAGGACATGAAAAATGTAAATGAATGAATAAGATATACACTACAGTCAGGCACTGTGCCTGAAAAATAGTGTTGAATCATTGACTTACACATACTTGATTATCAGACATGTAGAATGTCAAAATAAAAGTTTATTAATTGCAAACTTACAAAAAATGTAGTTTATTTGACACTTTTTCAGCAGCACTAATTTTCATCTTATTTCTTGCAGGTTGTAAAGAACAGATTTGATGGAACCACGGGAACTATGATGTTAAAGTTTGACAAGGAATCCCTGACATTCTCTGGTGTTAAATCCAGCAAGAAAAAGTCATCAAAGGAGAAAGTAGCAGAACCAACCGCGGAGGATGTCATTGAGGAGAAAAAACTAAACTACAAGGTCGTTGTGGACATGGATGGGGTGGATGAAAAAAGGCTGCCTGATGATCTGTTCAACATGTAGGCATGAACTAGGTCTATGGCGTTGGATAAACCTATAGTAGGATAAACCTACAGTGTAGACCCATAAAAATCTGCCTGATGATCTGTCCAATGTGTAGGCATGAACTAGGTCTATGGCTTTGGATAAACCTAGTGTAGGATAAACCTACAGTGTAGACCCATAAAAATCTGCCTGATGATCTGTTCAATGTGTAGGCATGAACTAGGTCTACGGTGTTGGATAAACCTAGTGTAGGATAAACCTACAGTGTAGACCCATAAAAATCTGCCTGATGATCTGTCCAATGTGTAGGCATGAACTAGGTCTACAGTGTTGGATAAACCTAGTGTAGGATAAACCTACAGTGTAGACCCACAAAAATCTGCCTGATGACCTTTTCAACATAAAGACAGGGACTAGGTCTATAGAGTAGGATAAACATAAAGTTAACATAGAGTAAATACACTGTATATGCAATAATATGCAGACTCCCTCTATATCTGTTCAACCTATAGGAAGGAAGTAGGATAAACCTGTATAAACCTAATACTATGCAGACTCAATATCTGTAACATTTAAGATGAACTAAGAGAAAATGGGATTAAACCATGATGTATATGAAGAGAACAATTAACTTTTCCTCGATAACTGTGTATGATACAGTAAAACGCTTATAATAAATTGACGCTTACAGCGAAGTGATTTTTATTCCCTGTGACTCCATTACATGTTTTAAACTTGACCGATATAATGAATAAACTTATAATGAAGCAATATCACTTCAAAATATAACAAATAAACTTATAATGAAGCAAAATCACTTGTCCCTGGCAGTTGTAGGCATGTTTTACTGTATTGAGTGATTGGTGGAGAAATAGGGTATCTAATTATTCCTTGGATTTTTAAGACAGACTGTATTGATATGTGATGAAGTGTCTCTATATGAATGATATTTGACCTTTATTGGTTGTATAGGTGTTTGTTTTGTATCATTTTGTTTTACTGTTGTAAATTTTTACAGCTTGTAACTTTTTGTCTTTGTATGTATTTGTGTAATCCAATGCTACTGCCTTGCCATATTTATTGCTACAATTATTATTATGATAAATTTCGTTATGAGATGGATCATTTGAATGATATTAAGTCATTTGATGTGTATCGTTATGTAAACCTTGAACTTTATTCTATGGCTAATTACAGAGTAAGTGTTTTGAGGTGAGCTACATGTATAATTGCATATTTAAGTTGTTG
This sequence comes from Magallana ariakensis, assembly GCA_020458035.1. Taxonomy (NCBI): domain Eukaryota; kingdom Metazoa; phylum Mollusca; class Bivalvia; order Ostreida; family Ostreidae; genus Magallana; species Magallana ariakensis. Next base: position 33,845,335 of record CM035814.1, on the reverse strand, counting down.
AGCTATACCTTTGTTATTTTGTTTCTGATATTTCACTGTATAATGATGGGCATTATAGTTGAACGATTTCATTATGTGTTCATGGTACAAGTGTTCATGAAGTGTTTATCTATTTTATATACAGTTAACAATTCTTTTTGGAGTCTGTACACATCTCCTTTAGCTTTTTCGACTTTGAGCTTCATAATATACAGGAACTGTCAGCAGGTAGAATGAAATGGAAGAGAATGGAAATCTGTATACATGGATACAGAAAAAAATCTGCAGTTTTTTAGAACCATTTGAGGAGATTTTTTGAAAAGCTTATTGTTTTTGTTTTTGGTCCATAGAGCTGTTGTTTTCCATTGTCTGTTCCTCATAGATTTATGGCTGGTAGTAGATCAAAGGCAAAAGTTCTATCGATAGATCAAAACATCAACTCGTAGTTTGTATTAGCTAAAATATATTAGGTATTGGCGAAATTACAAAATCATGAAATAAAATGCTTGTATTCATGTGAAAAACTTTTTTTAGACAGAGAACTTGGCTCTTGTTTGATATTATATATTTACATGTACATATGTATCTTAGATCCTGTTTTATTTGGCATTTATTGTCTTTTATCTTATGTACACTTTTGTGTTCAGTAACGGATCATTTTGTCATGCATGTGTTGCCAGTGTTTTTTTTTATTGCTGTGAATCAGGTCACCAGTTGATGTTTGAAATTTGAGAACAATAGCATTAATCTCCACAGTATTACAATAAAATCATGTAAACAGACAAACAGCTTTTTTACTTTGCTGATTGAAGTTCGTCTAAGTTATATTATATAAATGTAAAGCTCATTCTGTTGATCATTCCCTATCTGGTCCTATGATCATGTAGTACATTTAGATTTGAAAGAAAATATTCGTATCCAATATATCATTTTATATCACATAACATGGCATTACATCAATCGCAGCTTCTCGGGCCTTTCCATCAGAGCTCGTTTGTCCGAGCCCTCCGGAAAGGCCCGAGAAGTTGCGATTGGGCATTACATTTTTCTTGTATCGTATGATATAGATCATTAATTAAGATTTTGATATACAAGTAATATTATAATGGTCATGCGCGTGTCAAGAGCCCACCTCCTCCAAAGAAGATGGGTGAATAAGGCGTGTAAACTGCCTATATGAGGATAGATGAGGTACTATAAAATTTAAATATCAACAAATCTCATAATTTCTTTCTAATTTATTGAAAACATGGTATATTTACCGTAACAATCTAACATCGATTTATAACCCTTAAATATGTTAAATATTTGGAATAGGTTGATTTAAACTGGCGTATGTGAAAACCTCCAAATAGAGTCATTTTTAGAACTTCAATGCCTTTTCTTTTATAGAGTGGGTCTGAGCTCCATATTTTTGTCATAGTCTATATAAGGTTTAAAGGAACTAAAACCGATTTCAATCAACGAAAACGTGGAGAGATGACCCACTATATTTTAAAAATGTCATTTTGTTTCGCAACAATTGAACGTTTTAGAAAAATAATACAAGTCCGTATATTCGTGGTTGAAGTCTCATATAGCATTTAACAAAGTAGTTTGTTGTGAATGAAATGGCTCAGTGGTTAGAGCACCAGACATTAGGTAACATTATAGAATTAGGGTTTTTAGGTTGTGGGTTCGATACCAGCAAAACATTAGAAATTTTTTTTTCTTATCGTTTGTTAAAATATTCCAAACTGAATATAGTTAGAAATTGTGCTTCTGTAAACTTGTATTATAACATTATCAAGTATATTAAGTTGGAAAAAAATACATTTGAAATTGTATTTTACGACTAAGCCAAATGGGCATTTGCGCTATCTTGTCCCCCCGTCTTCTTTCTTAAACTTACATAGTAAATAGTCTAAAAACACCCTACGCATGATGATGGCCTCCTATAGATGATATCTCGTCCCGGTGAGCTCTGCAATATTTGTATTTAATCACTATAGATCAGAAATATCTTGAATTATTGTATGGCCAACATGGTATTTTGTAGACAAAACGTCTAGCCTTTAGATTAATGAAGAAATATTTGTCCCCCCCCCCCCAGTTCACCTAAGTTAAGTATATTCTTTTCATGAAGTTCAGAAGGCCACGAAGGCGAACATTTAGTGTAAAGGCCAAGTTCAATCTCGGTTAAAATACCAAGTTTTTCAAAGTCTAAATAGGGACCCTACAACGATGTGAAAGATAGCAGGGACTGTCTAGTCGGACTGGATTTCTTCAATACAATCGAACATCAATTATATGCACACTCTTTTACTGTAACAGAGAATTGCTCTGTTTTTCTAATTATTTTAAACTAAGCAAACAAGGGGCAAGCATGTAAGCATACATAAAATAATGAACCTTGTAAGTCGTCCAATATATGATTTACACATGAGTCGAAAATTAATAATAGTAACACGAATGGATGCTCCACGCTCTTATTTGTGTAATTTTTGCCTCAGTTTTACCATGGAATTATGGGTTGGATCAAAATAGGCATTAACATGCACAATGCAGACCTTAGTTTGTACATTAAAATCGAAACATCCATCTTCATCAACTGATTTTTGGCGCTATCAGTAAATATCATAAAGAGTAATGCGTTTCGATACACAGTAAAACTTCGTTATCGGCATGCGCGGATCCAGAATTTTTTTCAAGGGGGGTCCGAAAGATAATTGGGTTTTCCAGAGGTGGGGGTCCGAGGCATATTTGCGATAATTTTACTTTGTAAATTTAATAAATTTTCATTATCCAGGGGGGGGAGGGGAGGGACCCTCCTACCCCCACCCCTCTAGATCCGCGCATGATAGAAAGGTCCTAGGGAACTTTGCTATACATTAAGGTGGTATGGGAATGTACCTCCATATTGTGACGTACTTCCTATCGAAATAATTGTTTATTTATTTAATATACAAAACTAACGGAGCAAATACTCTTCTAGCTCCCAATTTAGAGAATATTATTTCTCTAAGACAAAATATATTGTCTTACTCGTACGTTGCCTTGAATTCGTTAAAAGCATACAGCTTTGGTCACTCACAGAGCCGTTTATGAACCTGTATTACCCAATAATACATAAACCATTATGTTCAGTTGTTATACCGATCTGTTCGGACTGATGTAAATTTTAATTTGTAAAATTGAAAATAAAAACCCGGACCGGACCTCTGATGAGGGGCACACCTTCGAATATCCCCTAAATGTGCCCGAAACACAGAATCAGGTGTCAGGTCCTCATCCGTCGACCGGCACACGTGGGGCCGGGTGAATTACATTACCAATAAAATCAAGTATAATTTTATAATTTTTTTTCGTTTCCACAACTTGTTACCTAACGGCAAAACGCAATGTGGGTTAGAGCGTTAAATATGATTCTGTAAGTCACGAGTTCGAATCCTGCTGGAGCTTTTATAATTTTTACCATTAATGGCATTCCAAATAATTTTTAATACACATTAATATTTTTGCTAAATATTGCATATTTTGAAAATTCATTGTAAACCGGTTAAAGTATTTTGATAATAATGTACTATTATCCACATTAATACTGTATTAAATTTATGAAAAATAATCCACCGGTTAAACTTAGTTTGTTTTTTTTTAAGGTGGGGGGGGGGGGGCAAAATATTGCATATAGAGTAATCCATTTTTCTGTATAGGTAGTGTTTATTAATTCAGGGTTGACTATTGAATGCAATATGGATACTTTAGCTGGTCACACAAAAGAAAACCCAGTTTGCTGTCACATTGACAACTCTTTTGTAATATACATTTTTATGCATGTTCTGGTGCACTGTCCAAGATTTCCTGTAGAGAGATATCATGACCAAGGAATCAAATTATCTTTCAGATGATAATGTTTTATTAATTACAAGATTTTAGAAGAAGACATGAATCCATGCAATGAACAGATGAAATTAGAGGGGGGATGGGGGTACACATGAAAATTTACATCATGCCCTTTGACGTAATATCCTGTTGACGTACATCGTCATGTAATTAGAGCCATTTTAATAAAACCTTGTACTTTTGGTAGGATGTAACTATCTATATGTATTTCTTTCATCAAAGCAAGTAAATAACGACCCCGCAGATCACGAATTCGAATACTGCAGGGACTTTTATTTTCATGAACAGCGGTAAAATTTAAAAAGTTGATCCCCCCCCCCCAAAAAAAAAAAAATTGAAAATTTTTTGTCACTCTTAAGTGGAACACATGCTAAAAATCTATATAGTTAAGTAATTTAGCCTAGAAGAATACGGGCTTGTATGTATGAAGAACTTTTCGCAGGTGAGTGGAGGACCCTTAAGGTGGTATGGGACATCTGTTGATATTAATGTGGATTAAAGTACATTATAATGAAAATACTTTCACCGATTTAGAATCTTTAAATTTTGCAATATTTAGCCAAAAATACCTTTTATAATTTTTTGGAAAGGTAAAAGTTTTAAAAACCCCAGCGGGATTCAAAAATCCTGACTTACAGTTTCGAAGCGAACCGTCTAACCCACTGCGCTATGCTGTCAGTAATTTATTTAAAATGGTTCTAAGATTGAGGTGTTTTTGAAAATTTGTGATTGGCCTATTTCCAGATTAAATCGGCATTTGCCAATAATTTTCAGCATTATACCGGCACCTCTCCCCATATCCTGCATTTTGCTTAACCACAGACATGAGTCTGATTATTATGGCACGCCAAATTAAAAAAAAAATGAGCTAGGCCTTACCATAGTTTCACAGCCGGTTTAGTTGATAAATTAGGTTTATCGACTGTTAACTATAGTTTACGAACCGCAAACTAAAGATAACGATTCGTTAACTATAGTTTTCATCTGTAAAACTATATTTAACGGTTGTAAATTATAGTTTACGAATAATAGTTTAAATTTATATCTATGGCACGCCAAATTCACAAAAATGAGCTAATCATAGTTTCACAGTCGATAAACTATGTTTAACGGTTGTAAACTATAGTTTACGGACAGAAAACTATAGTAAACGACGATAATCTATATTTTACACCTGTAAACCATAGTTAACGCGATAAACTATGTTTCAGAAGTGAAAAACTATAATTAACACTGAAAACAACCATTTGCGATTGCAAAACATAGTTTATCTGATAAATATAGTTTCACTATTGTGAAACTATGATTAACAACTCAAAACTATAGTTAACGAATGTAAGTTATAGTTTACACATGTGAATCTATATTTATCAGCAAAATCTATCGTTAACGTTATTTGCAGACAGGTAAACTTAGATTATCATTCGTAAACTATAGTTTACAACCATTAAATATAGTTTTGCAGATGAAAACTATAGTTAACGAATCGTTAATTATAGTTAACGAATCGTTAACTATAGTTTACGGTTCGTAAACTATAGTTAACAATAAACTATTGTTAACTATACATAGTTTAACGTCCGTAAACTATAGTTAACAGTCGATAAACCTAGTTTATCATCTGTGAAACTATATTTTAACGCCGTTAATCTATATTTCACATCTGTAAACCATATTTAACGCGATCATCTATGTTTAAGAAGTGTAAAACTATTATTATCGCAAATCTTACATGAAAGTATTCGCTTCGACCGATGTAGCATTGCGTTGAGTGATGACACTTTCTAATCGGTGTGTATTTCAATTGCGATTCGAAATAAAGATTCTGATTGGCGCATTTATATAGACCCGCCCATTTATCAAATGCATGTTGAGAACATGATGCTAACACGTGGAAAGATATGTCGGAGAAAGAAAACATCTCATGAAGTTGTACTAGCAAGTTAAAAAATTACATACAGAGTTATTTGATATTAAACAAACGGGGCGATGTTCACGTACATGTGTAAATAATATAAATGAAAAGAAAAAGAAAAGTTCCCTAAAAGCAGGGATCGGCGCATATAGATTATCAGTCACAGATTGTACTTCGCTTATCGAATTATGTTATTCAGTTTATTGTGAAAAAAAAATCGCCAGAAACTGTTTAGTGAACAAATAAATTTTACGTTACCGTTCTTAATGTACCATTTACTGTATGTATGGAAAATCGCATGAGTTGAACAGTTTTTCCTCACAAAAAACTTGTTGCAAAATGTAGATCCACGGGAAAATTCGGGTTGACACGCCGTGAAATCCATTAGACGTTTTACAGCATATGTCTCACTGTTTTGTTTACAATAAATCTGTACTGAAAATCTTTGAAACATCGTCAACACCTTCGCAAAATGAAGAAGTGTGGTTTGTTTATATACTTGGGGAAAATTGCGACTCGATCTGCACGTGAATTTTACAATCCGAGGTCGATTAGCGTGTTTGAGAGAAAGTCAGTGTCAACGTCAGTAGTAAATATTGTGTGATGAATATCGAAGAACATATAATAAAATGAATGTTTCTACAGACAAAGTGAGTTACAAAATAATGTTTATCACAGATCAGTCCAAAATTGAACACGTTTACATGCCGTAAATTTCAAATTTTTGGTATGATTGAAAACACGTGCACACTTGTAGTTTTAAGTGTGTCATATTAATCGGTCAAAGTTCAATAAAATGCAATATAGGCTATGTAATATTTATTGTCAATATCTGTTGTGAATTCTTTGGAATAAGCTACAACAAAATAAATACTGCCTCATCTTAAATTGATGCGTTAAACAGTTATATAAAATGATTTGAATTTATCGATGAAGTATGCATTATATTGAAAAATGAATTGGGGATTGAACCTGTTTAAACAGCGTGTTTTTGACAATTGTTTACAAAAAAAAGAAGATGCGATTTTGTGAGAACTCTTAGTCAATTCTTGCAGTGATTTAGTTTTTGCAGTTCAGATACAGAGTTAACGACACATCTGGCAGTTGGTGCATAAATTATCAATACCACGTTAGCAGGTAAGAGTGGGCGGGTACTAAAACGGCCAATGAAAATGCTTGTTTTATAACTGCAACTCACGATCCCAATAGTGTCGTCACTCAACGCATCAGTTTATCGCTCGCAGCGAATACACCCAAGTAAGATTTGCGATAACACTGAAAACAACCATTTGCGATTGCAAAACATAGTTTATCTGATAAATGTGAGTGGAGAGCGAATTTATTCAGGAGAGGTGTGCTTGCGCTTTAAACAGCTTATTGGTCTTGCATTGTCCAATCAAGATCGCCGTTACAAACACACCTTCAAACACAGTTTACAAGGACAAAATGGTAAGGTGTTTTGTTAAATTTTCTGGTAATTTCTGAAGTTTACAGTTGGCATCAGTTTATTTGATAATTTTTCCTGTATTTTTCAGACTTCGTATACCAATAAAGGACCGAAGGTGAGCTCTTTTATTCTGCAATAATACTGCATGTTTTGTAAACACTCCACTAAACACGAGTCAACGTGGACTAAACCGTAAAAAGTAAACCGGGTAACGGGGGTTGCAAAAATTCCGAAATGCAGAGAGAGAGAGAGAGAGAGAGAGAGAGAGAGAGAGAGAGAGAGAGAGAGAGACTGTAAATTTTGAATACCTTTAGATCAGTATTGACAGTAAAAAAATATTTTTATTAATTGTGTCATTTATATTCCATGAGTGCATGCAGACCAAGGTATACAGGTATTCCATTAATATTCTATTAGTGATAGTTGTCAGTGCAGTGACACATTGCATTGAAGGAGGGATTTGTAGAAAGTTGTCTGATTATCTTTTGTTTTGAATTTGATGTACCTTTTTTCAACATTTTAAAAATATAATATTGCAGCCAGAGTCTGGGCGATTCGTTTGCTTTGATCATCTCACTTTCTGGGTTGGAAATGCCAAGCAGGTAGGTTAGAAAGGAAAACCAAAATTTTTAAAACATGTGATTTAAATTAGAATTTGATTGTTGATCCTGATATTAAAACCCCCAGAATCACAGAAAAGCTAGAATGATTATGTATCTTATTTTGTCAGTACTAACAGCAATTAAATATCCTCGGATGCCCACAAGTCGTTACCATAAGAATTTGTGCCACATTAGGCACATGGTTAAACTTGACACGTTACACTAAATCAATAATAACATGCATATAAAGGACTTCTATTTCTTCATATGACTTTACATTATATTTAAAATATTTAATTTATTATTATTTTTTCATCAACCTTGGACTAAATCTCGCTAGATACGCAAGTAAAACAAAAGGGACACAACTCTAGTCTAGGTCCGGTTGTAACAAATTTAGGGCCTCTGACGATATATGATAAATGTTTCTGTACATGGAATTATTTGTATTATAAAAGGTGTCAGAGAAAGTAGGGCTTATTATTTGCATTTTATGCTGAGAAGAAAACAATATTAAGAATGAATTATGTAAAGAGGTTAACCTTTAGGCTAATTAGCATATTAACCTGTAGGTTAATTTGCATGTTACATTGCCTGCATGTCTGTATGCTGGAGCTCTCCAAGTGACCCTTCAGCTGAATTTTGACCAATCATGGCCATACAGACAGATTTTGCTTGATTCCCATTACCTTCATTATATTTGTAATGGTGTCAAGGCCTGAAATGTTTATTAATTTTAACTATTTATATCACCATTACTTGTGGTATGACAGCGCATTGTTGGCTGTTAGCAAAATAGTTGTGTCTATGATGAATGCCAAATGGCCCCCATTGTCCTTGATTTACATTAAGTTGTACCTGTTGCATGACAATGTGATTCCAAAATGAGAATAAATGAATGTGGCTAAAAAAATAACAAAATTGTTGAATGAGAATTGCTTGAATTACTGGGAACTGAATATTTCTGTTAGTCCAATTTGTATTGCACTTATAATTTTCTTGATGAATGGAATGATTTTGGTATCAGTACATTAATTCAAGATTAATGATAAAAAAACTTATAAACTAGTATCCAACATACTGTAAGCATTCTTATTTTCATATTCTTATATCCATTGAAGACTGTACATTCATAAGCAAGAGACTTGATGTGGTCAGCTCTCCTGTGTTATCTTGCTTTGGAGAGTCAGGGGGTGCAGTAGGTGGCGCTTGAACTAGATAGATACTTGTAGTTACTGTAAACATACTTCATTTGGCTGTGTATTCTATTTGCGCTTTTGGCAGAATGCGGATTTTGGTAAATCAAGTACATCACTAAATTCCTTGCATATATGTATAGATTAAGAATAGTCACATTCAAGAATACACTAATTCAAATCCATGCCAACTTGTTCAAAAACTAATTTCTGCCAAATATCGTACCTGTGTAATATACTACGTTTACAGTAAGGTACATGTTGAACAAAAGAGTCCACAGCCTTACATAAATGGATCAAAATATCATGGCCATTTCTTGCAACAGGCAGCCTCCTACTACTGCTCTCGGGTGGGTTTTGAACCTTTTGCCTACAAAGGACTGGAGACGGGCAGCAGGCAAGTGGTGGCTCATGTGGTCAAACAGAACAAGACGATCTTCAACTTCCAGTCCGCTCTGGAACCAAACAACCCTAAAGGTTAGTCAGAGGTCATTTTCTTGTAAATTCATCACTTAATGACATTGTTTGGTTAAGAAAATAAATAATTTCAAAAACAATTCCTCTGCAATTAGAAAAAAAAATATTGATGCAATATTTATTTCGAAGTTAAAACAAAGATAAGCTATTAAGTAGAAAATGTTACTGTACACAATAATATATCTTAATGATGACGTTTACTCAGAATGAAAAAAAATTACACTGATGATAATGAAAATCCATCTATTGTATGTTATAGACCTTTGATTGTAGTGTTATTTTTCACTTTCAAAAAAGTAGGTCAATGACCTACTTTTTGAGTTAATGGCTATTGAATATATTTAAAAAAATCAAGAAAAATCCATGAAAATTTTACACTACGATTGAGAATTTCTCAATTGTGAAAATATTAGGAATAGTTAAACACTTTAAAATATGAAATACAGTTTATGAATGGTAGTGGCACTAAATAGATATAAAGCATTAACATTTCAGTAACAATTTTAAAAAATATTCCAGTCCGAATTTCCTCTATCAGTTTTTGAATCCCTACCCATTCTTGATCAAACTTTACAAAAAATTGAATGATGATAACACAAAAACGTTTATAGTATTAAACTACTTATATTGACCTTATTCTGTTGGCATAAAATTTATATGAGGTCAATGATCAAAATTTTGAGATATGGTGTCTTTTATCGTTTTTAAGCATTTTTGAATATTTTTGCAATTCGTGCCATACGATAATTTTACTGAATAAGTGAGGTAAACTCAACAGAAAATATGCAAAATTATAAAGACTAAAATATAAAATCTTAACTTTTAATATTAGAGTACTGCCAAAAATGTTTGAGCGGAAAACAAAATCTGCAAAATTTAGTCCGAATTTCCTCTGTTTGGCTAAAAGTCAATTTTTATTTGAGCCCAATTCCATAATATAGTAGAAAAATCGAATGTTATGTCAATAATAACTCATTTCATAAATATTTTTTGTGTTTAGAACAAATTTTACTCATGACTTTAAACTTTATAACAATCCGAATTTGAGAACTCAAACCCTGAGTAAACGACACCCTTAAAGGTGCTTTAGAGTTCATTCTTATGCCAATGAGCGGTGTATTGAAATGAAAATATTTGCAGTCATCACAAAGGTACTGAACAACAGCAAATCATAATTCATAATAAATATGCATTGTTTTTAAAAGTTAGTTTATATCTCATATCTCACCAGCACAAGGACACACAAGTCTTTCACCATAATTGTTTGCAAATGCCACACAACGTAAAATCAACACAGGCTCTATAGCACAATATCAATACTGTATACAGGGAAATATTCGCCCCCGTTTTATTTTTGCCCCTTTCACCCTCGTTGTCAGAGGGTGATTTTAAGACTGGGTGAATTCTATGTCTGTTAATACCTCTGCATCTGGGCGAATTCAAGACGGGGTGAAACTGCTTGCAAGTGTAAAAGGGCAAAAATTACACGGGGCGAAAATAACCCTGTATACAGTAATTATCATTTTCTTCAGAGATGGGAGAACACCTTGTTAAACATGGTGATGGGGTCAAGGATATTGCATTTGAAGTAGAGGATTTACAAGCTATCTTCAAGGTCAGTGCAGAAACTAGTCAAATGCTTAAAAGCTAGCTAGGAAATGATTTTTCTACCAAAACTCAGCTATAATAGTTTCAAAGACTATGGAAGCATGTACACAAGTGTCTGAGTGAAATTTTGATTTAAACTATAATAAACTTATTTGGTAGCAAATGATAAACTTATCTGTTCAGCTTTCTTTAAAAAAAAAAATTGTACTCGTGACCTCTAACTCTCACTATTTCAATTCTGTTACTAGAGAGCAGTGGCTAAAGGAGCTATAGTTGTGAAGGAGCCTTGGGAAGAGTCTGATGATAGTGGAACCGTCAAAATGGCTGTGATAAAGACGTACGGGGACACAACACACACACTGATTGACCGGTCCGGATACAAAGGCTTGTTCCTACCCGGGTACAGGGCTTCAACATTCAAGGACCCCCTTGTTGAACTTTTGTATGTATTCTGATATAGAAACTCAGTCATTGTGGTTCACAGGCTTATAACCACTCAGTCTGATTAAAACCAGCCTTCTTCTTACACTTGTCAGTGTCTGACAGGAATCGGTAGGAGGTCATCTTCACATGACTTTACTTCTGACCAATCAGGGAAGGGCTTTCACTGCTTTAGAAAGCCTATAGGAAACTCTTTGCAAAGAGATAGAAAATTAATTCATGCTTGTTTTCTGTGTAACCTGACCTCCAGTATTGAAGAGTTACACCTGTCAAAAAACATAGAAAAGCATGTCTATGATTGGCTAGGGTAGATTTAGATTGTATGCAAATGTAGAGGTCGTGTGAAGATGACCTTTTATCGATACTTGTCAGACCCTGACAAGTGTAAGGAGAGGGGGAATGGTTTTATAATCATACTGATAAACACTCATTCTGAATTGTTGTATATTGTTAGTTCTTTGTATATCAGCATAGAATGTGTCCTGAGTTTTATATAACTTTATATTCTAGTGACTTGCTTGGCTGAAAAACTTTTGTGATAAATTTCATAAAAGTTGCGCAAATTATAAAATGATAAAATAAAGACTTCTAAGAGAATGAATTGTATTGATGTGACACAAGTTTTTTAAGAATGTGATAATAAGAAAAAACATTTTCTGCGATTGTAGACCCAAACCAGAGCTTCTGTTTATTGACCACATTGTGGGGAACCAGCCAGACAATGAGATGACCAGTATTGCTGACTGGTAAGTACCACACCTGCTCAGTTCTTATAACATAAGGCATCAGGAATTTCATAGTAGTTTCAGTTTTGTTAACTGGTACCTCTCTTTTTCTTTTACATCATCATTTACCGGTGTTACTTTTCCATGAATTCTGGTAAGATGATTTGGCAATTTCAATGTTTAGTTAATGATGAAGTTGAAATGTACATGTAGGTATGAGAAGAACCTGATGTTTCATCGTTTCTGGTCCGTGGACGACTCACAAATCCACACGGAGTACTCGGCCCTCCGCTCCATTGTGGTCACTAACTTTGAAGAAACCATTAAGATGCCAATCAACGAGCCAGCACCAGGCAAACGGAAGAGTCAAATACAGGTACCTTAATCTGTCTAGAACGTAAGATAAGGTACTTCTGTAATTAATTGAATTTGACAAAGCGCTTGTATAGAAGAGAATAGTGGAAGACGTTTACTATGGCTGATGACCGTGATATTCTGTCAAAAGTATGATACGTTAGCGGGTTTTGTCTCTATACTGCCACGTTGAAAAACAGTTGTCACGTAAAATCAAGAGTTATGTTTCTTGACACAATTACGTTTTACTTTCCAGGAATATGTGGACTACTATGGCGGAGCAGGAGTTCAACACATCGCAATGAATAGCAATGACATCATCAAATCAGTAATGACCAATTATGATATATTAAATAAGTTCTTGCACATGTATTTTAAGGTGGAATAACACACCTGGAAAAAGTCACTCATAATTAACAGTATATTATTTGATTATGAAAGATAAAATGATAAATAAACTGTACATTTGTCAAAAAAGCGAAAAATTTGCAGTTTTGGGATAAAAAATGAATATCTAAAAATATCTAAATATATTCTGAATATCTGAATATTTAAAAAAATTCAATTCAGTAAGTAACAACAAAAGCCCCTGCAGGATTTGAACTTAATTGGGATGTACAGATCACAAGCCCGACACTTTATCCACTCGGCTATTCCATATTGCTGTCGATAAAATCTTTTAATAAAACGAAATGTCATTTTGATCAGAGGTCAGCCATTTTGTGATAATGTGTTATTCTACCTTAAAATATTTTTGTTATATTTAAAAGCCCACAAAGATCATATCAGGCAGTCTATGGTAAAAATTCTACCACCAAGCAACAACAACTCTTACTGTGAAACAGATATACTAAAGAGAAGTGGACTGGCCTAACCTTTCCACTACCCTCATGGTTTTTAATATTTTGATTCTATAAACCAAGGAAATGTCTGACCAGTGTTGGTATACCTTTTTATTGATGTTTTGACTACATTTAATTGACAGGATTTCTGCACCAGACCTGTTATCTTCATGACTTTAACACTAATTCATGCAGCTGACTCAGGGTTATCAACATTTACATAATTTTTATTCATGCTCTCTGTCCCAGGTTTAAATCGTGTGAATTCTCTAGTTGACATGTCTGAAAGTTTGGATAATTGAAATTTACATGTAGATTAATAGTAAGGCTAAAGATATAAAACACATCAATATTTTTTTATTTCTTTTTTGACTGAACAACAGTAAATCATCAAAAGACAGATTAAGAGAGTGTTGATTTCCATGTTGTATGCATATCTAATTCATTGATATTAATTTTATGAAACAAATGTCTGTTATGTAAATCCTGGTTAAAGTAAAAACATTGGTTGAAGCATAGACCTTAACCAGTTTTTGCATATACACATTTTTAACCAGGATTCCAAAAGGAAAAACCCAGTTATTGAAATTGTGAAAATTGCGGGTGGGTGGCCGCCAAAAGGGTACCCCCATTGTAAGGATAATCTTTCCTACAGTTTTCAAGATAGGAAGTTGTTGTTTAGCAGATATATTGTACATATATCAGAGATGTGCATATTACTTGGATTTTGATTTTTGTTAAATATTGCAAAAATACCAGCTGTTGAACTTAGTCATTTTTTTGGCAAAATATTGCATATAAAGTACCCAATACATCTGTATAGGTAGTGTTTATCAATTCAGGGTTGACAAATGGATTATGGATACTGTTCACACAAAAGAAAACCTGGTTTGCTGTCATATTGACAGCTTTTCTCTTGTTACGTAGGTTTGTAATGAGGAATTCATGAAGACTAATGCCAGTCCACCTTTCTCTAGAGATTAATAAATACCTTTCATTCAAAAAAATTTTCAAACCTGTAAATTACCGGTAGCTTTTATTTATTGTTTAGTAGGATCATCACTTTCTGTTATGGAAAGAAAGCAAGTGCTACATGTGTTATGCTTTGAATTGACATCATCAATGAATCGATTTTTAAACATATTGTAGGTGTTGTTTGAACACATGGATAATATATCATTTCAGGTTTCACTTCTTCGGGAAAGAGGTCTTCAATTTTTGGAAATTCCCAACACTTACTACAAAAACCTGAGAGAGAGGTTAAAGAAGTCAAAAGTAAAAATTACCGAAGACCTGGACAAGGTGCGTAACATGGGTTTATTAGGACAAGATAAAGTTGTTTTTACACAGGTATAGTTTGAACGTCACGGGATCTGCTTCTTTCTGACCTTCACCTTGATAATATCAATGAGTGTTAATTTTTGTATTGTGTCTGATGTGTAAAGTTCATGGTCCTCCATTCTGTACTTTCCTGATCACCGTCACAAATACTGTGAATTTCACCGACTCCTTTGATGACAGCATTCATTGTGTACGAGAACAATTTAACAGATTTTGAGGGTATTATCTAAACATTAAATGATTTTCATAGTTTAGTAGAAAGACCCATGTTAAAAGCAGATGGTAATTTGTCAAACCTATTGAATTACACCTACGCACTCTAGAGTAATTTTTCAAACTGCTTGATTACAGTTAATTGCAAACAAATCAGAACAATCGTAAGTTCTCAGATTTACGCTGTCATTTTTCGAAGTTCATATTGAATTTGATTTTTTAATTCTCTTTACATCCTGACCCTGTGAAGTTAATTTGGCAGCATTAGGAGTTTAATGCAGGGATGATCAGATATCTGTCCCCAGGCATTGCACTATTAGCATTTTTCACACTATGAAATTTCAGGGGCAATTTAACTCTGTGAAGCTATGACACATATGTAATACATTGATAAGGCTGTACTAGTAGACAATAAGTCTCCCATGTTTTTGATATTGACTAATAATGTGTGACAAAGTACAAAGTAACAACTGTCTTTTATCATGCATACATATAATTATGCTATGTTTACATGTAGGGCTGACTGATTCTAAGTTTACAGGTAGGACTGTCTTTGATACTAAGTTTACAGGTAGGACTGTCTTTTATGCTAAGTTTACATGTAGGAATGACTGATTCTAAGTTTACAGGTAGGACTGTTTTTGATACAAGGTTTACAGGTAGGACCCTCTTTGATACTAGTTTTACATGTAGGACTGTCTTTTACAGCTTCAGAAACTTCACATCCTGATTGACTATGATGACGATGGTTACCTACTGCAGATCTTCACCAAAATCATGCAGGACAGACCAACTCTTTTCCTCGAGGTCATCCAGAGACACAATCACCAGGTCAGATTCAAGGTCAAAGGCCAACCAGGCTCATCGAATACAATTTAAGATACTGTTTACAGGGTTATTTTTGCCCTTTTACAAATGATTTTGCAAACGAGTTCGCCCAGTCTTGAATTCATCCAAATGCATTTGTGTTAACAGAGATATTATTTGCAACATAGAATTCGCCCTGCCTTAAATTCGCCCTCTGAAAACGAGGGAGAAAGGGTTGAAAATAAAACGGGGGCGAATATTTCCCTGTATACAGTAGTTACTACTACTTATTGGTTCTGTCAAATTATGAACTTTCTTTGAAGTTTTGAAAAAAAAAAATGAAATGAATAAACATTTATATTCAATTGCTTTTGTCTGGTTTAGGGTTTCGGCGCTGGAAATTTCAAGTCCTTGTTTGAAGCTATCGAGTTGGACCAGGCTGAACGCGGGAATCTGTAATGCCGCGTATACACTCTTGATGTTTAAGAGGCCTTCGATAGAATGCAGCATAATCAGTCTCCATGCGCATTTGAACACTGCTTTCTATAGAATCTCATTACATTCTGTACATACAAATACTCTAGTGGGTTGAATTATTTGTTTATTTTATTTTTAGGGCTTTTCTTTTATTTCTATGAAATTACCTAATCCAGGATATTTCGCTGTGTAAGGAAAGTTTATGCAGTCCAAGGGACTATAAATGAATCCAATCAGTATTTTAGAGGTTTATCTTTGAGAGTTTTAGTACTCAACTTATTTAGTATTAGACCACTAGTCAGGGGACTTAGGTGAAGGTCAAGGTTTAAAGACATTCACATAGCCACCTATTTGTTAATGAATCATAATCGATGAAATTTTTATAAATGTTTTGAGATAAAAGACTACTGCTAGATGTAGAGCAAAATTATGCATTTACATAATGTTGAATCTACATGTTTACATACAAATATTTTTTGTAGTGAACATCTTTAATGTTTTTAAGAGCTGAATTATTCATTGT
Source organism: Magallana ariakensis (assembly GCA_020458035.1). Taxonomy (NCBI): domain Eukaryota; kingdom Metazoa; phylum Mollusca; class Bivalvia; order Ostreida; family Ostreidae; genus Magallana; species Magallana ariakensis. The sequence goes on along the minus strand of CM035814.1, from coordinate 33,828,506 downwards.
TTAAAAGTTTTCAGAAACTAAATTTTTCTATAACCCTTCCTTTTGTCTGTATTGATGCTCTCTCCCAAAATCCTTGAGTGTAAAAACACAAAAGGATGCAACCATTTAAATAGCATGTTCCTCTTTTCTAAAGCAAACTAACAGTTTCTGTTTAGAATGAGAATAGTTTATTAACAGATGAACATTTTCAACATGTTGCTTTTAAAATTACGAGCTTGATTCCTCTTTTCATCATGTTCATTTTGAAGTACACATGTATAAATGTACTAAAAACAATTTGTTGATATCGAAATTATTTTTTTTTTCAAATCAGACTAAAAATTCAGATCTCCCGTGGTTTATATTTTTGACTTTGAAATAAAAAAGTATTCCATATTAGATAGTAATTATTTTTATTTGTATTTATTAACAATATTTAAGGAATAAGGAATCATTCTTTGAGTATTATCAGGGACATATATATACTAGTATATACGTCCCTGGTATTATGAGGTGATAATTTCGGTCGGGCGTGGTCAAATCCAATAAAGCTCGAAGGGCTTTTTGGTAGATTTGACCACGCTCCGACCGAAATTATCACCTCATAATATTCAAAGAATTATTCCTTATTACTTATATTTATATTATTTCCAATTTGTACACTTTAAAACAACATTATTTTAAAACCACTATTTTTTTATGTAGCACATGCCATGTATTACTACGCGGCGCAGCCAATACCGGTTTTCGGTTATGCTTTTTAAAAGACACGCCCATTTTGTGTCACTCATGTTTTATGAAGTTACTGGGTTTTAGGGTTCAAAATTGGTTCGTAATGTTATCACAGGCAAAGACAGTTGAAAATGTAAATTTTAAGATCTTTTATAATTTTTATAAGCATGCCACTATGGTTACAACTGGAAAACGAGCTTGACAAGTGCTACTACCCTTGCTCTCTGTTATAAGACTTGACAGGAAACAGTAGATTGCATCTCTCCTTGCCATATGTTTTTGTTCTTTTAACTTGTAAATATTTTTATTTGAAATTTAGCTGTCATTTGAGGTTTAAATATTTTTTTATAAGAAATGTACGCCGATTCCTTCATGGCATGCAGCTGGGAAAATAAAAAAAAAAGTCGTTCCGTGATGTCGGCAATCATCTCGGGCTAAACACAGGAAATGGTTGAAATGGTTATCATGTTATACAAAGAGTTGCAAGGAGAGTATGTGTTATTCTAAACTTCGTCAATGTCATAAGGGATACAGTTAAAGGTTGTAATAACATACTAGTTAGTATATTGTAATACTGTATTCTACATGTAGTTATCACTGTTGGTTATAGGTACTTTTTAAAAGTTATTCTGAATTACGTCCAAAACTAAAAAAGATATAAGCCTTCTGGCCCCACCGTCACCAGCTTTCCTCAGTCAGTCTGAGGATTGACCTCAAATTTATGCACTTTTCTTTAAAGGAATGAGTTGAGTAATTGAACATTTTGGTAAGGGCGGAGCCTGGACATAAAAGTGTGAACTTGTGATATATGTATATTAATGTAAGAATTAGTCCATTTAAAACAGAAATTGTGATAATTTGGTTGAATTCAATTTTGCACGACAACGTTAGATATTATTTGAATAAATACTAAATACTAAACAGCTGCTAAAGGCTTTATGAAAGAACAAAAAATCACATTTTAATTTGAACCATGCAAAAAAGAATTGTGTTTCGTCGATGAAATCCAGTATCATAATAAAGGTGTATCGGGTGACCGCGGTAAAGTGATCTGCTTGCATTCCAGTGTTTACATATTTTTACATATCTACTTAATAAATGTACTTTTCCGTGTATTTGTTGAAACTTCAGAATTGTGTGTCGTTGATGGTTTGATATAACTAATATACCTAAAACCATGCACAATGATTCAACTGATTTATTGTGATCCTTTTGTTAAGATGCATATCTTTTTGCGATGGGTCATTCAGCAAGTATATTACGGCCGCTGGTCTCCTCCCGAACAAAGAGTTTATTAAGTTTCACCATTCTGATTCCTGACCCTCTCGTGTTACCCACAGTTAGGCCACCTACTTCATATAGAACGGCATTTAAAACATCCTTTAAGATCAAAGTAGTTTACCTTTTGTTGAAAATTTAAAAAAAACAATGTCATGTCCTTTCAATATATTCAGTTACAAAAAGTTTTTTCGACGAAGCTCGCCTTTGTAGTTTGGTAAAGATATCATTCAGAATTTTTCATGGTGGCCATAAAAACTGTGTTCTGATGACGAGCCGTTTTATTTCTTATTCATTGAAAATACATGTATACATATCTTTATCTGGAATATATATGATATATGTAGAGATACGGGTTTCTCTGTACAGATGACGGGGTCATTTCCTTGTGACATAAAATATGAAAGGGACTGCCATACGAGTACTCCTCTGCAAATGTCATCTTGTGATTCAACGCATGCATGTTTTATGGATTTTGGCAAAACATGCATTAGGGTAAAAAATTGTTTGTCCTCCATCGATCCACTAACCAAAAAGTAGACAGTTCAAGATATTATCATTAACAACAAACTGAGCATTTACATGACCAGGCTGAAGCTAGCAGCCACTAACAGCAGCCACTAAGCCCGTAGAAGCTAGCAGCCAATAAGGAAAATCATCAAAGTACTGAGAGTACTCGAATCGAAAATTATATTTTACTTTATTATCGGCATTCTTTAATTAATAATAAGAAGATTTATACATGATTAATTTGTATGAGGATTGACAACTTCGGAGGCAGTAAAGCTCGCCTGAATAAGAATTATAAATGCGTTTGTGTTTAATGAAATTAATGAATATTGGTATTTGTCTATACGTGTGCTTAAAAATTGATTCCCCAGTCTGTTTACTTCTCTCCGGAAATAACATGCATAAAAATTCAGAAAAGTAGTCTAATTTTTACAAAAATAGGACTTTCAGACATCTTGTATTGTGATTTTATTCTCATAAACAAATTTGCCTCTTTCAAAACGAAAACCAAACAAGAGAAATCCAGAGGTTAATTTGGGATTATTTTGTGTCAGCCATGTTTTGACGTGAACATTCGAGAAAAAAATGCAAAGATATAAACAAGAGATTATTTAGCTCACCCGAACTTTGGCATTTTTTAGCATTTCACAATGATATAGGGGTGAAAAGTGGACCATTATCTCCCTTATCTTTGAAGTGTGCATCAAACGGATAACAGGGCAGTGTAGGGGACCTACAGGGCTATTATTTCGCGGTCTCAAATATGGGCTGTATGGGTACCACCAAGTGGCTCCCAGGGGTTCGGGCTCATTTCAAGGGTTTATATCTCACGTGAGATTGATCACATGAACCTGGAAACACTGAGGTTAAGTAGAGGACCTCAAGAGGTATCCATAACAAGCGTTAGAGGGCGTCTATGACCCCTATAAGGGTCCAGTTAGCTCACCCGAACTTTGGCATTTTTTAGCATTTCACAATGATATAGGGGTGAAAAGTGGACCATTATCTCCCTTATCTTTGAAGTGTGCATCAAACGGATAACAGGGCAGTGTAGGGGACCTACAGGGCTATTATTTCCCGGTCTCAAATATGGGCTGTAGGGGTACCACCAAGTGGCTCCCAGGGGTTCGGGCTCATTTCAAGGGTTTATATCTCACGTGAGATTGATCACATGAACCTGGAAACACTGAGGTTAAGTAGAGGACCTCAAGAGGTATCCATAACAAGCGTTAGAGGGCGTCTATGACCCCTATAAGGGTCCAGTTAGCTCACCCAAATTTAGGCATTTTTAGCATTTCACAATGATATAGGGGTGAAAAGTGGACCATTATCTCCCTTATCTTTGAAGTGTGCATCAAACGGATAACAGGGCAGTGTAGGGGACCTACAGGGCTATTATTTCGCGGTCTCAAATATGGGCTGTAGGGGTACCACCAAGTGGCTCCCAGGGGTTCGGGCTCATTTCAAGGGTTTATATCTCACGTGAGATTGATCACATGAACCTGGAAACACTGAGGTTAAGTAGAGGACCTCAAGAGGTATCCATAACAAGCGTTAGAGGGCGTCTATGACCCCTATAAGGGTCCAGTTAGCTCACCCGAACTTTGGCATTTTTTAGCATTTCACAATGATATAGGGGTGAAAAGTGGACCATTATCTCCCTTATCTTTGAAGTGTGCATCAAACGGATAACAGGGCAGTGTAGGGGACCTACAGGGCTATTATTTCCCGGTCTCAAATATGGGCTGTAGGGGTACCACCAAGTGGCTCCCAGGGGTTCGGGCTCATTTCAAGGGTTTATATCTCACGTGAGATTGATCACATGAACCTGGAAACACTGAGGTTAAGTAGAGGACCTCAAGAGGTATCCATAACAAGCGTTAGAGGGCGTCTATGACCCCTATAAGGGTCCAGTTAGCTCACCCGAACTTTGGCATTTTTTAGCATTTCACAATGATATAGGGGTGAAAAGTGGACCATTATCTCCCTTATCTTTGAAGTGTGCATCAAACGGATAACAGGGCAGTGTAGGGGACCTACAGGGCTATTATTTCCCGGTCTCAAATATGGGCTGTAGGGGTACCACCAAGTGGCTCCCAGGGGTTCGGGCTCATTTCAAGGGTTTATATCTCACGTGAGATTGATCACATGAACCTGGAAACACTGAGGTTAAGTAGAGGACCTCAAGAGGTATCCATAACAAGCGTTAGAGGGCGTCTATGACCCCTATAAGGGTCCAGTTAGCTCACCCAAATTTAGGCATTTTTAGCATTTCACAATGATATAGGGGTGAAAAGTGGACCATTATCTCCCTTATCTTTGAAGTGTGCATCAAACGGATAACAGGGCAGTGTAGGGGACCTACAGGGCTATTATTTCGCGGTCTCAAATATGGGCTGTAGGGGTACCACCAAGTGGCTCCCAGGGGTTCGGGCTCATTTCAAGGGTTTATATCTCACGTGAGATTGATCACATGAACCTGGAAACACTGAGGTTAAGTAGAGGACCTCAAGAGGTATCCATAACAAGCGTTAGAGGGCGTCTATGACCCCTATAAGGGTCCAGTTAGCTCACCCGAACTTTGGCATTTTTTAGCATTTCACAATGATATAGGGGTGAAAAGTGGACCATTATCTCCCTTATCTTTGAAGTGTGCATCAAACGGATAACAGGGCAGTGTAGGGGACCTACAGGGCTATTATTTCCCGGTCTCAAATATGGGCTGTAGGGGTACCACCAAGTGGCTCCCAGGGGTTCGGGCTCATTTCAAGGGTTTATATCTCACGTGAGATTGATCACATGAACCTGGAAACACTGAGATTAAGTAGAGGACCTCAAGAGGTATCCATAACAAGCGTTAGAGGGCGTCTATGACCCCTATAAGGGTCCAGTTAGCTCACCCGAACTTTGGCATTTTTTAGCATTTCACAATGATATAGGGGTGAAAAGTGGACCATTATCTCCCTTATCTTTGAAGTGTGCATCAAACGGATAACAGGGCAGTGTAGGGGACCTACAGGGCTATTATTTCGCGGTCTCAAATATGGGCTGTAGGGGTACCACCAAGTGGCTCCCAGGGGTTCGGGCTCATTTCATGGGTTTATATCTCACGTGAGATTGATCACATGAACCTGGAAACACTGAGGTTAAGTAGAGGACCTCAAGAGGTATCCATAACAAGCGTTAGAGGGCGTCTATGACCCCTATAAGGGTCCAGTTAGCTCACCCGAACTTTGGCATTTTTTAGCATTTCACAATGATATAGGGGTGAAAAGTGGACCATTATCTCCCTTATCTTTGAAGTGTGCATCAAACGGATAACAGGGCAGTGTAAGGGACCTACAGGGCTATTATTTCGCGGTCTCAAATATGGGCTGTAGGGGTACCACCAAGTGGCTCCCAGGGGTTCGGGTTCATTTCATGGGTTTATAAAATTATCTCGTATGAGGTTGATTAAAAAAACACTTGGAAACACCGGGGTTCAGAAGAAGACCTCAAGAGGTATCCATAACAAGCGTTAGAGGGTGTCAATGACCCTCAAAAGGGTCCAGTTAGCTCACCCAAATTTAGGCATTTTTAGCATTCCACAATGATATAAGGGTTCACTGTGGACTACTGTATTATCTCCCTTATCTTTGAAATGTGCATCAAACGGATGACAGAACAGTGTAGGACCTTAAGTAAAAAAGGTATTCGTATTAAGAGACCTGGAAGAAATAGCCCTATAGGTCCTCTATCCTTGAAATGAGCAAGAATCCCTGGTAGTCACTTGAGGTCCAAATACATTGCCTTGTTTTCCGTTTGATGCACACTTCAAAGAAAAGGGTGATGATGAACTACCTTTAACCCCTATATCATCGTGGAATGCTAAAAAATGCCATAGTTCGGGTGAGCTAACTGGACCCTTATAGGGGCCATACACGCCCTCTAACTCTTGTTATGGATAGCTCTTGAGGTCCTCTACTTAACCCCAGTGTTTCCAGGTTCTTGTGATCAAACTCACGTGAGATATAAACCTCTGAAATGAGCCCAAACCCCTGAGAGCCACTTGGTGGTACCCCTACAGCCCATATTTGAGACCGAGAAATAATAGCCCTATAGGTCCCCTACACTGCCCTGTTATCCGTTTGATGCACACTTCAAAGATAAGGGAGGTAATGGTCCACTTTACACCCCTATATCATTGTGAAATGCTAAAAAATGTCAAAGTTCGGGTGATCTAAATTTACACTTTTAGGGGTCATAGGCGCCCTCTTACGCTTGTCATGGATACCTCTTGAGGTCCTCTACTTAACCCCAGTGTTTCCAGGTTCTTGTGATCCAACTCAAGTGAGATATAAACCCCTGAAATGAGCCCGAACCCCTGGGAGCCACTTGGTGGTACCTCTACAGCCCATATTTGAGACCGAGAAATAATAGCCCTATAGGTCCCCTACCCTGCATTGTTATCCGTTTGATGCACACTTCAAAGATAAGGAAGATAATGGTCCACTTTACACCCCTATATCATTGTGAAATGCTAAAAAATGTTAAAGTTCGGGTGAGCTAAATGGACACTTTTAGGGGTCATAGGCGCCCTCTAATGCTTGTTATGGATACCTCTTGAGGTCCTCTACTTAACCCCAGTGTTTCCAGGCTCTTGTGATCAAACTCAAGTGAGATATAAACCCCTGAAATGAGCCCGAACCCCTGGGAGCCACTTGGTGGTACCTCTACAGTCCATATTTGAGACCGAGAAATAATAGCCCTATAGGTCCCCTACACTGCCCTGTTATCCGTTTGATGCAGACTTCAAAGATAAGGGAGATAATGGTCCACTTTACACCCCTATATCATTGTGAAATGCTAAAAAATGTCAAAGTTCGGGTGAGCTAAATGGACACTTTCAGGGGTCATAGGCGCCCTCTAATGCTTGTTATGGATACCTCTTGAGGTCCTCTACTTAACCCCAGTGTATCCAGGTTCTTGTGATCCAACTCAAGTGAGATATAAACCCCTGAAATGAGCCCGAACCCCTGAGAGCCACTTGGTGGTACCCCTACAGCCCATATTTGAGACCGAGAAATAATAGCCCTATAGGTCCCCTACACTGCCCTGTTATCCGTTTGATGCACACTTCAAAGATAAGGGAGATAATGGTCCACTTTTCACCCCTATATCATTGGGAAATGCTAAAAAATGCCAAAGTTCGGGTGAGCTAAATAGTCTCTTTTATATATCTTTGCATTTTTTTTTTCTTGAAGGTTCACGTCAAAATATGACTGACACAAAATAATCCCAAATTAACCTTTTGATTTTTCTTGTTTCGTTTTCATTTTTGACAGTGGCTAATTTTTTTTTATGAGAATTTAATCGCAATAATAAGATGTTTGATAGTCCTTTTTTGTAATAATTAGACTTCTTTTCTGAATTTTCGATGCATGTTATTTCCGGAGAGAAGTAAACAGACCCGGGGATCAATGTGTAAGCACACGTAAAGACAAATACCAATATTCATTAGTTTCATTAAACACAAACGCATTTATAATTCTTATTCAGGCGAGCTTTACTGCCTCCGAAATTGTCAATGCCCATACAAATTATTCATGCATAAATATTCTTGTTATTAATTAAAGAATGCCGATAATTAAGTAGAATATAATTTTCGGTTCGAGTTCTCTCAGTACTTTGATGATTTTCCTTATTGGCTGCTAGCTTCTACGGGCTTAGTGGCTGCTGTTAGTGGCTGCTAGCTTCAGCCTGGTATTTACATGGTCTCAAATCAGATTTAAAGCCGATTTTATTTTAAGTAAGAAGAGGGTTATAAAGACACGTTGCCCTATTCGTTTTCCGAGTTCCGAGCATCTCTTGCACTTGACTTTGCATGGAACGAAAAATAAACTGTTTCGACGAACTGCTGTGGCCCGCAACCACAGGTATTCCATAAGCACCTTGGCCATGTTGATGAAAAAAATGTGATTGTCAATACATCTATTTAGTTTAGTAGTTTAATTTGTTCGTAGAACTATAAACGCAGCAACTGCTAGAAAGGTCTGTAGAGCGAACGCAAGAAAATTATATTTTCGGACCAGCGCCATCAGTATTTCCACTCTGGTATCTCCTTGTTTCTATATTTTGATGAGATATGGGACCTTCAATAGCACCTAATTAGGACTACATACCATGAGATAAGCAAGCTTTTCATTCCTGGGGACACACAGTCCACAATACGTCCCAAAAGACCAATGCCCTTTTGTTACATTTGTAACGTCCACCTCGTTGTGTATCGGTCTGAATGCAGTGACAACATCCATTCTCTCTGCCCACAAAGAAACACGTGTAAAGCGGTCAGCAGCCCTTTCTCTGTCAAAGAGGGCTTATCTGTGACCGAAAACAAGCCATACAAAATATTTACGCTGAAATTGCTCGGTCATTCGATTTCTTTGTCCAAGACAACAAGGGTGTGTAACATTGTTATTATTTCATACTGTCATGGTAGGCTAGTGTACAGGTCACTTGGAACAGGGATAGAACGGATATAGGGCACAGACGCGCGAGACAAGAACAAAAAAAAAACATACAATCAAAAACACTGCATTTTCAATCTAGTGTTTTCATTCTCCATACCACGTAGATTTTATTTATTTCAAATTTTTTGCGTGAAAATATCTCCAGATGAAGCCAGCAAATCGTTTTGATGTTTAGTTCATGCAACTATCGATACGATTAGACAGCTAAGACTCAACGATTCCAAATACTTTGTACATCAATAAGTGAAAAAAAGTTCAACTTTTTTACGTACTTCAAACTGCTTGAAATGTGGTGTACTTTTCCCTCTCATATTCAACTCTGTTTGTGAATAAAAAAATTTTATCCATTACAGAGGATTGTACTTTTTCAACTTTTTTTGTGTTTGTCAGTGGAGTTTTCATTAAATAAGAAATATATAGGTATCATGGAGGGTTCCGCAAGGCCAAGTTCATTTGTTTACTTAAAACCATACCATGTTACTTGAGAAGCAAAAATACATATATACCAAAATTATATGCATCAAATACACCAATAAGTTTATTGAGTCATCATTAAGTAATTTTGACGGAGAACAGAAAAGTTAAGCTTAGTAATAAAAAGACTGACAAAATCATCAGAAGACACAAATTCCTAGATAAGAAAGTGTTTATTTTGTACTTTTTGAAGAAAATAAAGAAAAATAACGACAATTAGAAATAATTGGGGATAGGAATACCCTAAATAATATTCTGTATCGTACAGACAGACGGACAAGTGGCATCCTCTACTCTCTTATTTCGGAGCCCGAATAGTAGACCAAATAAATTTAGCTGACTATCAGTACTCGTTAGATAATATTATTTGATAAAGTAGATACATTGTACTAAACAGTACAATGGGTATTCCCAGAGTAATTGAAAGAGACAAATAGATGGGAATCTATTCTATCCGAATGAAAGGACCTGAATTTACAATCAATGGTTTGCTTTAACTATCAATCCCCTACATGGCTATGAACAATAAGGCTTTGGTCAACGTTTTTCCTTAATTCCAGATCAATCAGTCCTGTTGCTGTTGGACATATAATAAGGCCATTCCAAGTTTTTTTTTATGTTTAGCGTCCGCGGATGGATTGGTTTTGAGATGTAAAAATAAAAAAAAAAACCACAATCATTTTTCATAAAATTAGATCGCTTTTTCATATGTCGATCTTGGGATCGCATTTTTAAATCGAATCGGAAATCAAATATTCATAATAACAGCATTCAAAATGAAAACCATTAGTGGTTATTTGTTATTTTTGTATTTTTGTTACAAAATGAAGAAAATGCTTAAAAATTATATTATAAATTTTATTTTGCTTAACCTTTAAAGTTGTGTGTTTTTTCTAAGGTTTGTTTTTTTTTTCATGATAGAAAGATAGATTTTTGAGTTTTGGGTTGACGCTAAACAAAGAAAAAAATTTCAATGGCCTAAGCCTGCACACCGACGGCTCACAGAAGTAAGACTTTTAACAAACAACGGTTCACTCCTCCGCTTTTCAAGTACACCTCCGTTGAAGTCCAGTTATGCTTTAAACACTACCAAACTCCCGTTTAATGGAAACCTATTCAGCAATACATTTTCTTCTTCAGAAAATAATTGGTATAATCCTTTCAGATTGGCCCTAAAAGTAGCATTGACACGTGTCAGCTAAACTGCCTGCTTAAAGACTTTAATATTCTTCGATGAAATAAGTATTTCTTGTGATATATATTCAGCAGAAACCGCGAGCGGAAGGTCAATTAAGTCGTCTGTAACAATTAATGAGTTTTTTATTTAAAAAAAAAATGATTTCTAGTTTACAATCTTAAAACTTTAAGAATAAATGATTTTAAAAATATAAAAAGTGAGATTAAAGTTTTAAGAGAGCTCAAATATAAAAAGTGAGATTAAAGTTTTAAGAAGAGAGCTCACACCCCCACCCCACCCCCCCCCCCCAAAAAAAACCCCACAACAACACAAAAACCTTCAAGCTGATTTGTGATTGCGGGTTTAAAGCAAACAGTTACAACATCCGCGTACCAGAAATCCAACCAATTCAACAAAAGACTGACGACAAATCTTTGAATTTTCTTTCAGATTCCGAAGGATTCACTTATTTTTCATTGTTTGCATTCTTCATGCATGTACATAGCATTTACAGACTGCAAAACATTTAGGGACTGGATATGTTTGTATAGACTCTTCAGTAGGTGCAAGATAGATCTAGCATACATTTTGATGTTGACTTTGTGTTCAAAGCCAAGACTTGGGCATATCACCCATGTGAGATTTGAAGTGGAAGACCTGAAATGACCGACCATGTGTATAATGGCTGGACGCTGTTGAATAAAAAATATAGGTACTTACATCTCTTTTACTTCATTAAGGGGTCACCGTTTTTGCCCTCAACATAGTATCTCTCATATTCTGAATGTAAATTAAAACATAATATATATTACATTGTGGGTGATTGTTGTTTTCAGGAGAGAGTATCGTATTTTGTCGATGCTTAACATAAAACTTTGACCGAAAATAATCATGTTGCTGTTACAAGCTTAATTAAGCTTAGTTTCTAATATTGAGTTTCAACAAAGTAACAGCACTTCATACCAAAAGACATGGCGCTGTTTTTCTATATGCAGTGTACCCTATCGACATGTCATGGAATGAACTAAGCATTATCTGTATCAGAAGCAAGTGCTTCTCTCAAATTTCCAAACACGAATGCCGAAGGAATATAAATACAGAGATATTTAGCCATCCTGACGCAGTTTTAATTCTTTGTATTTCATGCAGGCCTGCATTTTCGACTGATTAAATTTCGCGACCATGAAGTAAGAGGGGGAGGTTACATGCATTTCCAGTGTTTATGATGTTTGTTTGTGGTCATTCATGCTTAAATGCAATTGGAAAGAGCATATTCTTTTATTATCATAGAAACACGCACCTGTGTTATCTTTTCCCCGTCCTTTATGCGTCATGTCTTATAAAACACCCGGTGCTGTAAAAAGAGCTGCAGGTTTGAAAATTTCAGACAATTTGTTTATAATTTGCTATTATACGTAAAATAATTGTATAAACCCAAAACCATTTGTAATTGTTTTCACCATTTTTCAGGGGTAACAGACAGGAGAGATTTAAGCCTCTTTTATTCATACAGGTGTATTAAGAAGCTATATGTTTGTGGGAAATATAAATGATCTATACTACACGGAATGATTAATCGAGAGTTACAAGTGAAAAAAATTAATCCAATTCAATCATAACATTTTTCTCCGTTTATTGCTAAGCAATGTGTAAGTGAAGACTCGCACATTTATGATTTTGTTTTTGAAATAAAATCTCGTATTAATGTAGAGTATGCCCCTGTATGTATTTATTTTTCAAATTGCAAGATAGTGAAGATCTGTATTAACGAAAAGCGACGCGTCCATTAAATCGATTTTTTCCCGTATCAGGAGGCGATAGAAATTGCGAATTCCTTTTCGTAAGCGATGCATATAAATAACTACAATATATAATTCTTATGTTTATTGCTTAATTGGAATTTTCATAATATTTGAATCAGTTGGGTGTAGCTGAAAAATATTTAAAAAATCATGATGTGAAAAACATTGTTCTGATTCTAAAAAAATAAAAAGTATGGTAAGCATATGCATGGACATTTCTTTACGCTCAACAAGTGCTTTAGTTTTATGACTTTTAACAGTAACTGAGTTTCAATTTGTTTACCGTTTAAGCATATCGTCCTAAGATCCAACGATTCCAATATAATACAAAATCATATAGCTCAGCTTCTTCAAATACCAATATTTTTACACTGACTAATGTGTATTCATACTCCACTTTATTGCCCTGCATTATAAATTATACGTAATAATATTGGAATATAACAAATTGTTTGTTAACAAGTTTGACAGAAAAAGGTATAAAGTGCAGCGCCCCGACCTAAACATCACTCACGTGCGAGTGTCACCGTGTGCAGGCAATGTTGTCACTCACACTAAACTCGTCTATTTTGCCTCAAATGTCCTTGATCTTCTGCTTACTAAAAGTTCCAATGGTTGTCTGTCTTTGCAACCTGACCCATTCAGAACCAGTTTAAATGAAGATAGATTTATATAAATATATCTACACACCTACAATTAGTATTTGAAATAGCGCGTCGATTACCTGGGACCTATAAGTATCATAGGCGGCCCTCTACTCCAACACACCTGGACCAGTTTTTGTGTCACCTCATAAAACACGAGGACTCTAGGACAGAAGCTGCTCATCACCTCTGCAAAAAATCATGAACTGTGCATTCACAATCCAGGTAAGATCAGAGATTACCTTTAATTAATTAACACCTGAACCTAATCAACGTTGTAATGAATTGCGCATTCTATAAGATTCCTTGTCTGCGTTTTGCATAAAACATCGCTAAATTTTTACGGTAAATAAAATTCAGTGAATAATGTTTTCTACCTTTAAATAGGGCTTTTTGCAACCTCAACAAAATATTCATTGCATTTTAATTAGGGATCATTATATAAAGGAAGATTCGTCATGCCGTGGAGATGGTGATGAGGCATAATTTAATGATTTCTCGCATTCATAATGTAAATTGGACCTGTCTATGGAATGTGTCTACTCTCTCCATACAATAACACAATCAAGCTTTAATATATCTACCATTTAAAGGGACTTGGACACGATTTTGGATATAAATTTTCTTTTTTATTGTTTATGTATAAAATGGTTTACTTGCACATTTTAAATGATTGGCCAAAATTTGACTGTTAGAATTCAAGTTATAAGAGAGATACAGAGGTAAGAATTCATTGTTATGTAAACAAAGCTCGAGTCTTATATTTGTTTACAAATAATGTAAAGTATGGAATTACCATTTCTTTGACAAAATGACTCGTGGAAAACAAGGTAAACTTATTCAATGTGTTTTTAAATAATATTATCAACAGAAGAAAGCAGCATTAGATTGAAACACTTACCAATAAAACACATATGTAAAAAATTACGAGGCTCGAACTTTGTTTACAAAACAAAGAATTTCAAACTCTGTACATCTTGTTTAAAACTCAATATTTGACTTTCAAATTTTGACAAAGCATTACAAATACCCATAATAATCATTCTAAACAATAAAAATGAAAAAATAAAATTCAAAATTTTGAGCATAAATCGTGTATAAGTCCCTTTAATCCAATGACTATACATTCGATCAGTTGGTGGGGTTGGAGGGGGTCAGCGGCTTGTCGACAATATTGAATACCTTGCTTATCATAATTGCAAAAATCCCTAATTGAATCTAACCAATACATTCCCGATTTCTGGTGCAAAGAGAAGGTTTTAATTTTTCAGATGCAAAATCTGACACAGGAAATTTATTCTATTCTTCTGGTTTAAATAACCAAATTTCTAAATATTTTTTCTCCACCACCCCACATCTCTCTCTCTCTCTCTCTCTCTCTCTCTCTCTCTCTCTCTCATTCTCTCTCTGGCAGGCAATCTGGAAATCAATTTCTTATAAAGGATTTATCTGCAGAGTATACACTTATATTGGACGGAACAAAAACACTGAATACACTCGATCAGATTGTTGGGATTTGGGATTGAGGGAATATTGCAGTCTTAATAGGGCAGTGTTGTCCATTAGGATTACGTTTTGTGCTTATTCTCTCGGGCCAAAGCGAGGCATTTTACACCTATAACGAATCTTTGTCCGGCCACTATTCCAAGGCTCTATCTTTTCAACAGCTTATTCATGATCTGTAAAGCCCATTAAAATTCTTTTACACCCCCGGAAAAAAACCCAATGCGGTTTACAGGTAATGTCAACAAATATCTATGATAACATACATATAGTAAATGCTGCATAAGTCTCGAATCATGCTCATAAATTGACATATATACATGTATCAGCGGAGGGGCTAGACTTATAGAAAATCTTGACAAGCAAAACAAAACAAAACAAAAATTGAAAAAAAAAGGTCTTTGGTTATGGTTATGTATACCTTTGCTTAAAAAAAAAGAGGGGGGGGCGCTAACGACGCCTATGTGTATATTCATTTATACAAAGTAAGGTACGGTGAATTAAAAAAAATATATTTTGGACTGGAATATGAGCTGTCTCTTTACATTCTCTGAATCGAACTGTAAACTCTGACAGTTTGAACCCTAACCCCCACGGGCCCTCTCTGATCTTCCCCTGTGACCGTGACTTGATTGGTCCTCTAGGACCGTGACTTGATTGGTTCACCGCAGGTAAGTGTTTTATGACGACTTAGCCATTGTCTCCAGTGTCGAAACGGTGTGACTGTGACAAGTTTTATTTTGTAAATGAGGAGACTGTCGTAATGTCATGACCCTTAATATCTCTCTCTCTCTCTCTCTCTCTCTCTCTCTCTCTCTCTCTCTCTCTCTCACACACACACACACACACACACACACACACACACACACACACGTTTTATTAAAACTATCTTAATGCTGTGTAAACTACGGTCGGAGTGGACCATTTCTTGGACTTTATCACATTTATTTACGCCATCGAGTACACTAGAAATACTAACACGGGGCTGAGGTCTGGCGCGTTACCCCGCGATCGCTGGGGGGGGTTTGCTGTGTTTGCAGAGAAAATATTATTCCTGGTAAGGCAAAGCCGCCATAGTTTACATTTACTATTCAATATGCACCATTAACCACGGATAGATTTAATAGCCAGTCATTCTCAATACATAATCAGCCATGATAGCGCATTCAGAAACATATCAAGTAAAATCTCCTGCTACTGGAGATGAGCCCGTGGTGCAGTTGTATGAATCTGTTGTGTTTCTCTTACTGGCCACATGCCCTGTTCCCGCCCAGTCAATTACTCACAGCGCCAAGGCTTGTCATACTTATCATTAACTTACAAAATTCAGCTTCCCGCAAATTTAAATGCTCAAATTTAAATATTCCACAATGCCTTTCACATTATATCCCACTTGTCTGCTGACATTCATGTACAAATGTGTAAATTTTACAGGTTCTAAAAACCGAGCAATTTCCAGTTTTGAAAATTTCGTTGTCGAAAAGATCACCGACCGATAATATCTAGCCATATAATGAATGTGTCAACATTTGGTGATGGAAATTTCAAATGATTGTTGTTCTAGATAAGAACCAATGTTATTTGTTCACCCTTGGAGTAAACTTTTGATACGCTGGATCGTTCATCCCCGTATAATTCTTTAAAAGCTTTATTTTATTTTTAATGGAAGCTGATCAAATCAACTTTGTCGTCAAAGGCACACATTTTCTCTGATATTTACATGTGAAACATGTAAGTTTACTTTCATCCACTGTAAAAAAAAGTGTTTAATGTTAATCTACATGTATTTACCTTAAACGTGTAACGTTGTATAATATCTACGGGAAACTTTTTTTTTAATAACGTTGGGATTAAGCGGTATGAATACATTTAAGGAGGCTTGATTGTCCAAAAAATAAACCTTTAAATAAGACAAGAACATTTCAAGGATTTTTCTAACCATAAACTATTAATTACTGTAGAAAAACGCTACTGCTTTATACTAAATAAACTTTAACTAACTGGCTCCTACTTTCTTTTGGACACTGTGTGAAAATTATTCAGAAAGTTTATATGTAGATAATTTTAAGGTACAAGGCAACATACCCCCCCCCCCCCACACACAAACAACCAACGAATTAGGAGTTTGAGGTTTTAACAAGTTTTAGCTGTAACATTTTTTTTCTTTTTGCTTGTCAAGATACTTTAAAAACAAAGTTTCGTGCCTGAGAATAGTCTTAATATGACAATGACCACCCCTCCTTCCATTCAGTTTTAAGGGAGGGGGGAATAGAAATACAGTTAGTGATTCCTGTATTTAAGGAAATAGTGTAGGTTCTCTTCAATGTCTCTTTGTCCCACAGATGTATATAGGTAACACCTAGAGGGAATTATGGCTGCAAAATTTTAACGATAAAGAAAGCGGTGGATACGGGGAGTTTGATGTCACATTTATCGTATATATTAACCATTTGAAATTCTCCGCGATATATTTGTGGCAGACAGACTGAACTTCTGCGGACCTCATTACAATTAATTAAATAGCCCATGATGACCACAAAGTGTCCCCATTTCATCTGTAATAGCATAGCGGATTACACGGGGAAATAGTTTGTGGCGAGAGTAATTGCTTTTGTGGAATTTGACAAATGAAGTATTTCAGAATTTTATGGTCGTGCATAATGATCCAGTCTAGAGCGAAGTCCTTATTTTGATGAACATCTGTTTATAACAGTATAGGAAATTAAACCGCTGAATGCGCACTATTCACTATAGAATTTACTGAATTCTCTTGCAAACTCAAAGAATAAAAATGGTAGCGAAATCTATGCCTAATGTTGAAAAGTGAATCTTCGCACCGTTAAAGAATTTCATATTTATATATTTACATTTACCGAGTATGATTCCCTCTTTTTCTTACGGAAACTTATTGTTAATTCATAGCTCTATAGAAAGAGCCAGACTGAAATCTCTACGCCCCGTTTATCGATTTGTTGAAACCTACAGCGACCTAAGAAAAAATCACGGACTGCAAGAAGTAATCATGATGGTGTCAGACTCAAATTCCAATAAGAGACGATTTGGCTGTTTCTTTTAGTTAACGTACTGATGTACGTTAACATTTAGTTATTTTTACTTACTTTTTACAATCAATTTATTAATTTGTTAAATTAAAGATGTAAATATAAACAATAAAATGCTTTCTTTGGTAATTCATGCGGGTTATGAAGGTAGCGATCATTGCGGAAAAAAATACATAACCCGGTTATGTATATTTTTTCTACCTTCATATCCCGCATAAATCACCAAAGAAAGCATTTTATTGTTTAGATAAAAAGCCCAGGCCCCCACGCAAGGAATACGACCTATTCGCCCAACCTTTTACAGTGCATTTACCAAAATAAAAGCGGCGGTGCAGTTTTGTGTCAAAACTGACAGATTTATTTTCTAAAACATGAAATGGAAATCTTGATGTCATTTATCTTTGCAGGTAAATTAGTATTTTCTTGAGCACGATGTTCACACCTTGGCGATATATATGAATTAAGTGTTAGTTGTTACAAGTCCTCAACATTGTATTAAGTGAATATACTACAGGGGCATAGCTTTACATTCCAGTTCGTTTGCAAAATGTTGTCAATGTTTTAACCTCTTTAGCATTCTCAACACGTGCAGAGAAAAGGCGTTGGAATTCAGATATTTAATTATAAATGAATAAACTAAATACTAGCGAAATGCATTGCTGGTTGTAAAATCACGTGCAGAGAATAGTCGTTGGAATATATATTTCAATTATGAATTTATTAACTAATTAATAACTAACTGCATTGTTGGTTGTTAATAAAGGCGAAGCAATGATAATAGTTGATTAACAAAGTTAACTATATGTTCTTTTCCCGATTATTAAATGTCGACGGTTTAGTCTCAGTACACAAAGGAGGTGGGGATCAGGAGATAGGGGGTAGTCGACCCATTCCACGACGGGTTACTCCAGTGACCCAACAACTGACGTCATTCTTATGGTTCTTGTATTAATTTATGCTAGCTATTTAACCGATTGTTAATAGGTGTAACATCGCCCTTCTGGCGTATTCAAAATAGCGATTCTCCTATTTCTTGTTCACAGAGTTCGATGGCATTATATCAGGTCCAAGATCGACATATTTCTGTATATCAGGACTTCCATCGTTCCCGCATACTTGCAATTTCACATATGTTCGGTCTGTGTCATTTGACATTGAAGTTGACTCAAGGTCATTGAATGCACTGTATTGTGAGTAACCAAAAGTTACTTTGCTGTCTGGCATGGTAGCAAAATTGAATGGAATTTGGTCCAGTATGTTAATATCTATAACACAACTGGTTCCTTTTGGGTAGAAACACTTTGTACAATTCGTTAAAAGAAGTTCAGAAATGATACATAATTAAAACATATATAGGGCAATCTGATTGAAGTCGGTATGATAATGGGTTTAATGAAAGGATTGACAAAGCATCCACCTACACACATGAAGGTCAGGTAACGGGTAATTAGGAACGACAGTTATCGTAAAGGCTTGCACACAGGTAAGATTACATCGGCAGATTTTTGATTTTGACAAATTCAGTCCAGTTAAGGTAAAACTTTGCCGTCATTCCCTACAAAAGGCCAGCAACATCACATGAAACCCAAGGACTCCGAGAACCCCCGTCTCCATGAATGTTCGATAGCTTACGAAATCCCTGGCCATGTATTCACTGTTACAGACATGGGGATGAAAGCTTTTCAGAGAGTGTCAGTGTCGCCATCAGGGCATTGCACCTCAAGTCCAAAAAGATTTTCTCAAAACCTTGTGAAAATTGTAATGGTGGTTTTAAATATCAAAGCACATAGATGACAGACATTATGAAATGAATGTTGATTCAAAAAATTTATATTATGTTCACGTGAAAATATGTACCTTATCAAATGTTGAAAAGTTGAAATGAAAATAATTCACCCAAGGGTGGCTAAGTCAACAAAAAACTATCAGACACAGCCCAAGGTTTAAGGAGAATGATCAAGCCGCTGTTCTTTGTCCAAATGCCTAAAAAGCAATTTCTGCCATTGCATGTCGAACTTATACCAATACAATGCTCCTTCTTCCAATCGAACGGTTTATTTTTCTTGCCTGTCCGATTTATTGGCGGCCTACGAGATCGTAACCGGTTTCGATTCTTCAATGATTCCCTGCCTGCAAACTTTGGCGTTTTCCTTTGAAGTTTTCTTGAACCTCTTCACAATTATCCTCTTAAATTGCTGTGAGCGCATCTTGACAATCGGCTTTAAAGAACATTGTCAACTGCTTCCCAAACACACGTTATCTAATGATACTAGAATAATTTTAAACAAATATTGACTTAAATGGCATATCGAGATCTGTTTGAATAGGCTGATTTAAATAACCATGCTATGATGAAGGAGTTCGGTCTATTCATTGTGTAGTTTCACTATTCGTGGATTTAGTTGTTATTGCATGGGTTTTGATGTTGACACGAAACATATTAGGATACAATGTCTCTGGTAAGTAGCCTTTTCCTTAAAGGTGTGTATATTTTGCAAGTACCTATTAATTGGATAAAAGAATGAGGAATGCTTTTTATACCACAGTTATCACCTAATTAAGAATTTTGTATTATTCGTGTGAATGTACATTTTTAAAGTGTTTTTAACCAAAATACTTGCACAGTGGATTCATCGTTGTATAATTTTTTTATTATTAAGAAGCAGCCAAATTGCATTAAAAATCTTTCAGATATTAACTTCAAATAATAGCCATGTATATTACAACACATGTCAAATATTTCCACAGGTAGACCGGCATTTAAAATCTTCAAATAGGCAAAAAGACCCCAGAGTCCATGCAAGGTTGAGAGATCGCAGAGCATTTCCATTCATGTGAACTACTTTACCGAAATTCTGGGGTCCTATCTTACTCAATAAAATACGTAATGTCAATTTCTCCAAAATATTTTCAATTCCTGGATATACCCTCATATCTAGTATTTTTCAGTACAAGCTTGAAGGCTCAACTAATTCAATGTAAAAAAAATTACCGAATATCGAGATATTTTCACCTGTTTATAATATTTGGTTTAACCACAAAAAATCTTGCGTTGCAGCAAAACTAGCTTATGTGTGAATAGAGGGATTTAAAGTGTTCACAGCGTGATTATAAGTATGAGGTTTGTTTAAAAAACCAGGATGTTGTCTGCATTGGCTGAGAGCAGTTGCGATCTGTGATCATTTATAACCAACAAAACCTTTACGTAGCCTCGTGTTGACTGCCTAAATAATTTGCTAGCAATGAATAACTTTCAAAAGTTTCTAATTAAAAACTTTGGGTTGCTTTGAATTTTGAGAAATAAGATTTTGAACATCAAAGCCATACTACAATATTTGCAGAGTTGTGCACAAAATGTCTATAGCTGTTTCATTCCAGCTAAACATTAATTAGAGACAAATAGGAGTCAATGAGGAACGGAAGTGTTTCTCACGTTCATGTAAAATAAAATTTTTGGCGTTGCTAGATTTTAAAAGGTGGGAAATACCTATTTAAGGGAAATTTTTATTATATGCGTTGACGTTTTTTCCGGTTAAAGAGTTGTAGCGGCGGTGTGATTGCGATGTTGACTTTACTGGGTCTCCAGAAGAAAGCAAGGGTTTCTCTGATGTTTATTCAAGAAACACTTGGGATCATTCAATGTAATTTTGTTTTTGAAACTAATTTGTCCAATGTGACTTTCGATGAATGCATTGTTGATTGTTTTATCTCAAATCAAACTTCTGTAGAACGTTTTTTGAATGCACTCAATGATAATCTTTTACCTTTGCCAAATACAGATTGTATAGCTCCTGGCAAGACCTTTTGCCAGGTTTGTAGTTTTCCCATCAGTTGAAAATATAACTGCTTTCACCCAATTACAATAGGCCATAACAATAGTTGGTTACATAGCGTTGAATCTAATTTGATATGTCCAAACCAGTGGGTGCTGGAACGTTTAACACTATTAGAGATTTAATTGGGCTTTAAAAAGGTCAGCGATGACAAAAAGACAGGGGTTAGAGGTGATATACGCTGATGTACTATTGTGTAAAGTCCCTCTAAATTCTTCTTTTATTTTACTATCCCTCTAAGACACATTTAACATGTCCCACATAAATAAAATTACTGGCACGAGTCTGACGTGTTAAACCTATAAAAGTCTTTTAATTTGAAATTTGATAGATATTCAATTATTTCCCCGTTGTCCTTGAAACCCTTCCGGACTCCACGGTCCGGGGACCCTGAAAGGCAACCCACTGGGCAGTGTGGCGGTTAGAATGACCCTGTTAGAGGGGCGAGGCCCGGACCCTCACAGCTGGGAGTTATGTGTAAGGCATCACTCTTTCACTATTGTTAATGGAGTAACACGAGAGTCTAGCCATGTATTAAACACTTCATCATTTCAATAAAGGCTTACGATATGACTCTCGGGCAGCTTTTGTATTCCTCCGGGTTTATGGGCGTCTGGGGGTGTACAATAACTTAATACTTCATTAATACACAATCACACAGAGGGGAACTTGAACATTTCCATGTAAGGATGAAGTTTAAAGCAACAAACAAACACCTTCCACGGACTATCATTGATCTCTAACCCTTCTTTGAGTTTTATTTTGAAAATAAGATATGCATAAATGTTTATTTAAAAAGTTTTCTGTGCTTTTCTGTAATACATAAAAAGAAAAAAAACATTTAAATAAAAATTAATTGAAATACGAAGTTTTGAAGAAAAAAAAAGGAAAATCTATTTCGATTAAAATCGTCATTCTTTTCAATCCATAAAAATTTCACAAAAGACATATACCGTAAGTAATATTAAAATATTTATAACTTTTAATTTAACATTTATAATTAAACGTTTCATCTTGTATTAATTTAACATCAGACTGTAACTTGAATTTGTATGACAGGATGAATGAATTTACCTTTGAATGAAGTACAGAAAGAACTAGAGTATGACTAGTGTTGACGATTTTTCTACAAAGCCTGGTGTGCGATACTTTTAGCGTAGTGATTGCGAGGTCCCGATAAGTATTTAAAGCGTCCACGACGCGGGTCATCTGAAAAACACGGATACAGCTTTTCACAGGGAGAAGTCCTTAATTGAATACTGTCCCCAATCTATCAAAGAGATTTTGTGTAAACAGCAGGTTAATTGGATTTAATTTTTTTTCGCGAATTATAATTCAAATACACTGGAAGTAGACCAACATTTTACGTATATCTAATTATTTTGGAAGGACCTTCAATAGCTGGAATTCTTATCATATTGTGTGTATTGTACGTGATAGCAGGTGCAATATGGTAAGTGTATCTGTAGAGTTTCTTAATACCTGTCATCAATGTAAAGCTTGCAATTGACCTTTGACCATTACTTTTTTTGTGTATGAATAAAGCTATCTAAATACACAGCATTACGATGATGTAGTAAAACGTCCATTTGCAAAGTCTATGCTTGAAAACGGGCTTTTTCAAACTTATCTCACTGTGTGATTAAAACACCAGGTTTGGTCAATGGAAAGGGATTTTTTGAATGAATTACTATAAACTTCGTTATCGACTTACTCGGAAAAAAATGTCTTCGGTGTAAAATTCTTCTGCAGATGTAGCATGAATAGAAATGGTAATTTTGCATTGTCGTAAAATAGCTTGCATATTTGAGTTGGCTGTCTGTGGTTATTTTTTAACATTAATATCTGTGGCACAGTCACTAGAGATTTAGTACATTTGAACAAATCATAATGTTCTCTTGTTTTCTTTTTCAGTTTTCGTGGACTTTAGGTAGGGCACCTTTCACATTCAGCCTTTTTTAATCTCATTAATTAAATTTTATTATCAATCATAATTCCACAATATTCCACAATAAGACATCTTTTGAATTTCGTGTTGCTTTTTTTTTCAGCTGCGCTTCTGTTGTCACTGGTCCTTGTTGAAAGTCAAAGGTTTCCCTCCCCCAACAGAAGAGGTACAGTTTTACAGCAGTAGCCAATAGTATATTTCTTAAATACGACAAACAATCAGAATCACGTGATTAATGTTTTCATGTATCAGAGCGTTTTTGATTTGACCAACACAGGCATATTATTTATTCATAACAGATTTTTTAAACAGCGGACACTTTCTCAATGAAATTCTTTCCTAAACTCACCTGGTCTAATTGTTTGATTGTGAAGAAACAACACAACTCTCTTCCGCATATCCATTGGCTGATTTCTAGCAAGGCTTTGGTAACTTAGGAAAGAGACTATGTTAGTTGATGGTGCGAACATTCCGGGACAGTGCAAAGATAGAGGGGTCCTAATTATCGGGGAGATCAAACGAGTTGGGGGGGTTGTCGATCCCGGCTACAGTGAAGAGTGGGACAGATAACCCGTAGACGTAGGGGAGACGGCCATCTGAGGTCAATACTCAAGTTAACCACAAAATGGGGATTATATCGTGGCATAGGGCGAGCGTAAACGATAACATGTGTGTCAGTGAAAAACATATCAAAGGATGTTTTTAAAAAAAATATTATCAAAATTAATCAATAAATTTTTACAAGGTTTTAATAAAATAAAAATAGTTAGAGAGAGAGTAGGTCCGGGGATCGCATTAATTTCAATCTGGGGGTAAAATTCTAACAATTTGAAAAGTACATAAATAAAAGGGAAAAAGGAAAGCTTATTAGTACAATATCATAAGTGGTATAGATATCTACTTGACTCTGGATTATAGGGATCAATATTTGACTGAAGTAATGGACCTGAAGTGTTTCAAAGTAACCTATGTAGTATGACTTAGCCACGTGTTACTGGCACTATATAATGAAGTCAATGCCAGCACAAACATCTGGCTAAAGTCTCTTTATAATGGCATGGTAAGGTGTTGATTCAATATTACCGTCGTTTGTGAATGTCATGACTTGTGGAATTCTCATACTGCTTATAAACTATTCTTATTTTCTGTAACAATGTTTTTAGTTCTCTTTAAATGGTGTTAGTTTTGGACCTTCTGTTACGTATAGAAGAAGAAAAACACGTGTGTCTGTTGTTTTAATGTACATATTCGAATAAGATTCCGACAAAGAGAACTTCTGACATTTTGAACATCATACACAGCTACACACGCTACTCTCTGCATTGGTTTTACCTTCATTTCTTACACAAATACAACATGGACAATATTCTCGAATCTCAAGAACAATTTTCAATATCAAATCATCAATTTTTACAGTTCAAAGGAAATATATTTGAAAAAAATACCTTTCCATATCAAAAATGATTTAATTACTAGTAGATGCAGAAATATACATGCAACGTGATAGATTTTATTACGTAGAAAATATTGACCATATTGAAACAAATTTAATATAAAAACAAATATGGCGTGGTTACTGTCATCGTCACTCTGTTTCAGATTGCGAGGTGGTGGACCTTGTCTTCATCCTTGACAGGTCATGGAGCTTGCGTTCACCAGACAACTTCCAGAAGGAACTAGACTTTGTCTCCCAGGTTGTTTCCGTCCTTGATTTCGAAAACTCTCGTGTATCCGTCATTACTTTCAGTGATGACGCCGATCTCAACATCCGGTTCAGCGATTTCTACACCCTGGCGGATTTCCAGAGGGCTGTCCGAGCCCTGCCCTGGGTTGGGGGGAACACCTACACCCACAAGGCCATAGAGCTGATGATGACAGAGGAGAACCAGCGGTCCAGAGACAGAGCTGGGATCACGTCTATTGGCGTTATCATCACGGACGGGGGCTCCACCGATCCGTACAAATTGGAAGATGTTGTTAGACAGGTCCATGATAAAAGGATAGAAATGTATGCCATTGGTAAGTCCTAACAATCTCTGATTTAATTTATTCATTTCAGAATTGAGTTTAATCATAACAAAAAAAATAAAATAAGAATTTTTGAAATTCCAATGCATTGAAACGGATCAAATCTTTCATTGCAAGAAGAGATGGAGTGAAAACCTGAACTACAGTTTTGTTATACAATTAACTTAATTCAAAACGTAAAACATGCTTACTTTAAGTTTAAAGAAGCTATTTGAGCTTAAAATTTTTAAAATTTTATTTTTTTTCATTTTATATGTTTAGAATTGCTAATATAGTTATTTTTAATGCTTCGTCAAAATTTGAAAGTCAAATTTTAAGTTACAAGCAAGATTCAGAGTTTGAAATTCTTTCTTTTGTAAACAAAGCTCGAGTCATATGCTGATGTGATCTAAAACTTGAACGAAATCCGACTAGATGTTTCCGACTGGGATATGGTATTCAATTCTGAAATTTCATCAGAATACTCTATCGCATAGTGTACCTCAACGAAAACCGTGGATTATCAAAATAATGTGACCCGCCCACTTATCTACAGATTATCCTTATTGTAAACTTACAATTATCATCATGATGAAGATGTTAGGGATGTTTACCCTAAGTAGATTAAAATACCCATCATCTTGTGAAGTGGGTTTGTGATATATGTTTGATCTTGATGGCTATATCAGCATGTGGCGGGAGAGATACCCGACATTGATGTATATAATGACATGTCAGCTCAATGAAAATACTCCTTCAGGCCATTTGACCTATATTCACACATTTTCATTGACCTAAGCAAAATTGTGTTACCTTGGTATTAATAATTTTCGGTGAATAATTATCATGAACCTAAATGTAGTCATGTGCCAAGTGGACAGCTTGTCATTTGACAGTAGAATTCTCTGTCAGAGTTTGTTTAGCACATACATTATTTTTAGATCTATCTCAATTTAGTCAGAATTTTTAATTTTTAGTTAACTTAGATACGCAGGACGGGATTATTAAAGTGATATGATATAATAATAGGTGTTGCATCTTAATGATACACAAAATTTATATCAGCAGAACAGGTGTTGTTTATGAATAAATGTTCACTGAAACACGGCAGTTTTCTGTTGAGCTTTGTAACACCTGCCTACATAGAATTTAAAAACTCTAAAATCAGGGTGGTTTTTAGCTCACCTGAACCGAAGGTTCAAGTGAGCTTTTCTGATCACCCGTTGTCCGTCGTCCGTCCGTCCGTCTGTCTGTCTGTCTGTCTGTCCGTCCGTCCGTCTGTAAACTTTTCACATTTTCAACTTCTTCTCAAGAACCACTGAGCCAATTTTAACCAAATTTGGTACAAAGCATCCTAATGGAAAGGGGATTATAAATTGTTAAAATAAAGGACACAGCCCTTTTTAAAAGGGAGATAATTGCGAAACAGTGAGTATAGGGTGTGTGTCTTTAAAAATCTTCTTCTCAAGAACCACTTCACCAGAAATGCCAATATTTACACAAAAGCTAGTGTATATAGTGAAGATTCTAAATTGTAAAAATCGTGACCCTCGGACCAAAACTGGGGCCCTGGGCGGGGTTCAAAGTTTAGCATAGAAATATACATAGAAACATGTTTACAAGATTTACAAGATTTTTGTTCCATTTATTCAACTAAATTGTGCACCAAAAAACCCAACTGTGTCTCCCTAAATATTAACAACTCATGGCATAAGTATATAAGTTTGTTTAATCAAGAAATGACGGATGAAGACGATAAGGTGTAAAAATTCACTAAACATTATTTTATTTTATCGCTTATAGTTTATTTGGAGACCGTGCCCGATAAAAATAAAAATTAATATGTAAATTTATTTGTTGTCGGGCACGGTCTCCAAAATGAATGTAAGCGATAAATGTATCTTGTGATTTTGTTGTATATTGGTTTAGCATTATAAATACGGCATAGACTGGTTCGCCAGCTTATAGGAAATAGCTGTGACGAGAAAAAATTAATTTTTAGGCCCACAAGTTATCTTCACACGCTTGCGATGGAATGCCGAAAAAATCTTTCGGAGAGTCAATAGATTTATTTTAAAAGTAAAACGACTTTAATAGTTATAAACAAAGAAAGAGAAACATCTTTCGATTAAGTAAAACCGCTACAAAGTGTTAGCCTGAAAAAATCTCTGGAAGCCAGGCAACTGTATATTTATTTTACCTACTGGTTATGGAAAGTCCTTAGCTTTACAAAAAAAAAAAACAATTTCTACACTGACACGATCCCACTCTCTAAGTTAATAACTCTATATTTTATAAACACATAAGATAATATGTACAGACCATGTGCTAATTGTGTGTAGCCTGTGTGCATTCAATTTATATGTTATCGGACCTTTACGAGAAAACGGAGCTAAATCAGATCGTTACCATCCTCAGCAGCCCCATAAATCAAGTTATAATGGGCATGGATTGGAATGCTACGAGTAGTCTAGTGCCAATTATAACTTACTCAACAATGTAAATATTTAACGTTATACATTTCCGATGTAAATTAATATTTACAATACCCACATAAACAATGTATTGTCAACGGTGTCAATTAATTTGTTCTTGTTAATTTGATATTTATTGTCAAATTCATGTTTAGTTCTTCTTAAACCTTCTTTCCTTGATCCGCCTCAATCTTCTTTCCGATTTATTTTAAGTGTGCGCATTTGCTGTGCGCGAAGCTGCAGTGAGTTTTCCCACTGTTTACATGTCCTTGAATTTCCTAGCGGAGGCGTTTAGGATCAAGGGCAGGCTATCCAGTCTAAGATACGGCAGATCTACGCACGTGGTGTAGATTTATTTGTAAACAACACTACCATAGGTAATCTTGTTTCACACGGAAATTGAAATAAATAAAAGTATGTTTTATTATTATTAGGGAAACACTGTTAATGTGTTACACTCGTATACTAATGATGAACCCGTGAAATTTGTTCAAAGACTGCTTAAAGCAGAAACAGAAAGAAGTTAATTTATTTTTAAACTTTGAAATTTCTTCGATTTTTGTAACCATGATGAGTTACGATTCATTGTATTACAAATGCATCACTACGTATTTTATAAGGAAATATACTGAGTATACAATCACTTGGTATGTTAAAATTGCAAATAAAAATATACATGTAGTTGCATATGTGCGAATTTAGTTACACAAACCATGATAATATTTGATATACGACTATTGGTACAGAAAATTAAATTAATGATATCTATATTAAAGAAAATGTCAGCTCGACGCCTTTGTGGCCGTTCCGGCCGTTGATATGTATAGGGAAGATTCTAAATTGTAAAAATCGTGACCCTCGGACCAAAACTGGGGCCCCAGGCGGGGTTCAAAGTTTAACATAGAAATACATAGGAAAAATGTATAAAAATCTTCTTTTCAAGAACCATTGCACCAGAAATGCCAATATTTACAAAAAGCTTGTATATATAATGAAGATTCTAAATTGTAAAAATTGTGAGCCCCGGACAAAAAGTGGGGCCCTGGGCGGGGTTCAAATTTTAACGTATATAGGAAAATGTTTAAAAATCTTCTTCTCAAGACCTATAATGCAACAGTTTGGAATATTACTATGCATACATCCTTAAATAATGTAGATTCTAATTTGTAAAAATCGTGACTCCCGGACTAATACTGGGGCACCAAGAGGGGTTCAAAATTTAACATTTTA
Organism: Magallana ariakensis; assembly: GCA_020458035.1. Lineage (NCBI taxonomy): Eukaryota > Metazoa > Mollusca > Bivalvia > Ostreida > Ostreidae > Magallana > Magallana ariakensis. Next base: position 33,799,344 of record CM035814.1, on the reverse strand, counting down.
AAAAATATATAGAAAATTTTTTAAATGTTCTTCTTGAGAACTACAATGTTACAGTTTGTGGAATTCCTATACATGCATCCCTGGCTTATGTAGATTCTTAATTGGTAAAATCGTGACCCCCGGACTAATACTGGGGCCCCAAGAGGGGTCAAAGTTTAATATAGAAATATATAGGTAACATGTTAAAAAATCTTCTTCTTGAGAACTACAATGCTACAAGTTGTGAGATTACTATGCATGCAACCTTAAATAATGTAGATTCGATAGTTTTAAATTAGTGACCCCTGAACTAATACTGGGGACCCAAGATGGGTTCAAAATTTAATGTAGAAGTATATGTGGAAAATGTTTAAAAACCTTTTTCACGAGAACTACAATGCTTCAATTTGTCAGATTACTACGTAAGCATCCTTAAATAGTGTAGAAGCTGTGACCCTCAATCTAATACTGGGGCCCCAAGAGGGGTTCAAAGTTCAACATAGAAATATAGAGGGAAAATGTTTAAAAATCTTTTTCCAGAGAACTACAATGCTTCAACTTGTGAGATTACTATGCAAGCATCCTTGAATAATGTAGATGCTAAATTAATAAAGCTGTGACCACTGGACTAATACTGGGGCCACAAGAGGGGTTCAAAGTTTAACATAGAAATATATATGGGAAATGTTTTCAAAAAGTTTTTCTCGAGAACTATTATGTTACAGTTTGTGAGATTACTATGCAAGGATCCTCAAATAGTGTAAATTCTAAATTGTTAAAGTCAACCATAAACCTCGGACCAATACTGGGGCCCCAGAAGGGGGGTTCAAAGTTAGAAATAGCATATGCTACGAAATAGAATGTTACAAGAAACTGTTGTTCAGGTGAGCGATGTGGCCCATGGGCCTCTTGTTTTTTTTTCGAAATATGAATTTTTCAGTTTCGTTGATATCATAAAGTGTGCCATACCGTCAATGTTAAAAAAAATTTCAATATCAAAATTGAAGATATACTGGGCAAACATTTTTACGCCCCAAGTAAAAAAAAAAACACAAAGCAAAAAAAGGTAATAACAACTGTTGGTTCATCCAAAAAAATTTAAGAGGCGATGACCTGGTTATTGTTTGCTCTAGGGGTTGGTGATGAGGTGAACCAAAACGAGCTGGAGATGCTGGCTAGCAGTAACGACCACGTCTATCTCCTCAGGAACGTCAATGCGCTATCTGAAATCCAGGACAAGCTGGCCGCTAGATTTTGCAGAGGTAAGAGTTACCTGTGGTTTTCAGGTCATAACCCAGACTCCTGTCACTCCCGAACCAGACTTCATTTCTCAGAGTAGGGAAGAGTGAACTCATTATGGAGACAAACTTTACAAAAGCTTATTAATCCATTACACACTCTGCTCTTCAATTAAGAAAATACTTGGTAACCTATCTAATATATAATTTTGAAATGTTACACATGATGTTTATACAGTTGAAATCACTGATGTTAAAAAAAAAAGACAGCACATTGCGAACAATAGCAGGATAATGTAAGGCAACTCAAGAAAATAAGTACAGCTGAATATTCCTTTATCACTTCTTCTCCAAACGAATAATATTTAATCCAGTGCAAGAAAATCTAAGCATACTCGCTAATTTATTGTTCTATATACATTATTATTATCATTTTTATTAATGATCCTATGATAACAAATGCTCCAGTTTTAAGTTAATAAACTTAAAAAATGCAAACAAAAGTTCTAAACAATGTCTTTGAGTTAAAAAGAACTGCACTTACTTTGGTAAATTGATAACAATGATGCAATGCACGACTAATGAACTGTTTGGATGAAATTCATCTTCTTACAAAAAAATGTGTTACAGGATCTCCTGCGCCATCCACCCAGGGTAAGTACATTAATTAAAAGTTTATGAATAATATTTATGTTGCTAATGTATGTAGGCTAAGAATCCGTCAGTTTTGGCAGAAAAATAGTGTACAGAAGACACGGTGACACGGATACCCTTTGGCAATGCGAGAAACTCGGCTCGTGTTACAGCATTTCAATATAAAATCTCTCGCGATGACATCCACGGTATCTGATCTGAGTATCTCATTCGCTCAATGAGTTCAGTATTTACACAAAGTCCTCGAAGAATGATCCTTTGCGACGTAGGAAACGAGTTCTTTCTTTCTGTTCTTCTTGTGAATTTTATCTTGGCGTTACATCCAAAATAAAATAATCGCGTGTCAAAATTGATTAATGGAGATTTCACCCTCCATTACCCATAGGAAATACGTTTTTTGGTTTTTTTTGTTTTTTTTTTTTACACAATATCAGTGTTTAACTCTCTACAATACACAATAAAGTGCATATTATCTGCATAAGTACAAATGTATTACTACACACTTGTGTTATGTGACACTCTGTTGGCCCGATTATTGTGGGTGTTGGCCTTATGATTGTTTAACCTTTATCTGTCAAAGAATAACAACTAAAAAGGACAATATCACAATAAGATGCCACGAAACAAATTAATTCGAACAACCCTTCGATACGACATCTATAGTTATTTTTATTGTTTTGCCTCTGTAACGAGGAAGAAGTTATTTAGAATTATTGAAAACCTCTAGTGACTTGGTTTTCAAGACCATTGGTGGCATTCTTCTACATATTCATAGACCCCAGAAGACATTCGGTTAAAAACGAACACATCTGATAAGTTTATTGTTTCAAAGTTGTTTATTGTACTTAACATTTTATGAAATGTATATTTTAAGTTAATTAAGTTTTTTTTTTTAAATATAAGAAGTGATACCATATTCAATGTTTTAATTGCTGTTTGCTGTTTATCAACATTTTCTTTTGATGATAGAGTTTCACCATTTTATTTAGAATAATTATTCTATTTTTTTTTTTGTAAATGTTATAAATTCAATAAAATGATAATTATGCATTTCAGTTTTTTTATTGAATCACTTTATCTATACAACATATACGTATTTGTTATGTTTGTTATCTACATAGGTTTGATCTGATTTTAGAAAATGTCTTCTTTCGTTTTCTGCAACCCAATGAAAAAATCCCACCAATTATCATTTTATGAGAAATGTTGTCTTGTTTCACTTTCAACCTTTTTTAAATTATTAACTTAATCAAAATTAATTCATACACATGATATAATTTCATCGATATCAAATAAATTTTTGTTTGAAAATGATGAGGGCCATCTTATCTTTTTTTTTGTAGAATACGCTCAATTTTATAATTTATTCCTTAATAAAGTTTTAAAATTGAAATTGGGTTATATTATTCCTTATACAAATCAATATGATCTTGCAGTTTGAATTGTGTTTAACTTTCAAAGAAATATAAACACTGAAAGCTTTTATTAGATCGTTTTTATAAAAATATTTCATAAAGTAAGAGGTCTGTTTTCAACTTTCAATAAAAAACAAAACAGACATCTCATTCGATATACTTTTTCGTATTGGACAACGCAGAATTTTGCAAAATTTATTTTATCTTAATACTTGAACGGGTAATAATACTAGCATGCCAACAATATTTCATATTAAAATTGAAAAAATAAAAAATAAAAAATTGAAACAGACTATTTCCATATTTCTAGTCATTCATTATCGATATTTCTACGAGTCAAAATAATCTGTTTTTTCTCTATTCCATAGAGATTCTATTTCATCATTTAAAATGTCGATTTTGTTTTACAGCTCATAACAAAGAGTGTAAGTTTCGCTGGTTGATGGCATTTCTAGACACTCTGAACTTTTGAACAAAAATTTACAGTTTTTCACATTTCCAAACTTTTATAAAATTCTACGAATTCTGTTAACCAAAAGCTTCTCCATATTAATAATAGGAGAGTGTGCTTACTGGGTTTGCTAGATGGCTACCTTTTGGTGTTTGGTAGAAACATAAATGACAATGTAGAGTGCTATCATTGAAAATAATGCCGGTCAATAGATGCTAAGACTTTGTTTTCAGTTTAATCTAGTTTTAGAGGGTAGTGATAATATCCTGAGGCGATGTCAGAGTAATTACACAGGAGTGCTTTAACAAGATGACTCTTGACTTTAACCAAATTCTTGCTGTCTTTTAGTCATACACAAAGTAAGATCAATAGTGCTAGTAATCAGTTATGTTAAATCATGAAAAAAAAAATAACTTAAAATTATCAATCTTTTATATTGTAAAGTTTCAATATAACAAATTTAATTTATTTGTTTTAAAAAGTAAATGGATGAAACTAATTGATGTGAGCAGTAAAAGAGTCATATATTGTATATAACTTGATGATGAAATTGCATTAAAGCTTGCGTAAACAAGCCAGCCAACTTGGTTCTGTTCCTTGACGACTCCCTTCCGATCCAACAGTACCAACAGGACTTGAGCTTGGTGACAGACCTTGTCACACGGTTGTCGAGAAGCTTAGGTCGCTCTCATAAGTTCAAGTTGCTACCTAACTGGTCTCGAGGCTCCGTGCTTACTTTTGATAATGCTCAGGACTTTCTGAAGGGAATTAGTCGCACTAACGTACCACAAAGATGGTCATCTACAGAAAACATTTTGGAGGTTGTCTTGAAACCGGGTTTTCTTAACATTGCTGTGGTTATTGGAGCCAATTCTATGAATAGGTTAAATCAGCGTTTGGACAGATATGGACCTTTGACATACATTATAGGTTTGTATTGTCAGCTTCTTTGGAACAATTGTAATGAATTGTTGTTTGCCGCATATTCCTTTGATATTAATTTCTTTACAGGGGTTGGTCAGTCATTTAGAAGAGATCTAATAGAAAACACAATGCCCTCATCGAAACGATTTTTTGTTCAAACGTTAAGTCAGTCTGTCGAGACTGTCAAAGAATTGTCATTAGATTTGTGTTCAGGTGAGGTATCCACTGCCATTCTTGTTTGCCACCATGTAATTGGTTTTTTTTATAAATGTCATCATATAAAATAACGGTAAATTGTTTTACATATATTGAAGATATTGTTAAATTTTGAAACAGGTTGTTCGAACATGGACATATATTTCCTATTGGATACCTCAAATAGCATAGGACCGGAACAATTTGCACGAGAATGCAAGCTAGCTTCAGACTTAATAAAATCCATGCAGCTTCAAAACGGTCACTCGCCAATTACTATGGTAGATTATAGTGATTCACCTGAACTTCATATGTATGCAGATAGTTCCCAGTTTATTGCAACGATTATTTCTCACAAGTGGAGGGGAGGCAATACTATGACTCACTCTGCATTAGAGATGGTTATGGCCGCCTCTGAGAGAAAATCAAATGATAAAAGACATGTGGCTATCTTGATGTCGGATGGTGCATCAACTTCCCCTGACCGTACTGAAAAAATGGCAGCAAAAATTCACCAAAGTCAGTTGGAAATGTTTGTTGTTGGTAAGTGAATTATATATATTTTTTAAATTAATTTTTTAAAATAATGCAAAATTATGAAATGTATTAATTTGTTTTCTCTCGGACTAAAATGTCACACTTTCATTGGTTTAAACATAGCACGTGACTGCCTCATATATCTCTATGTTCGGTGAGAATGAATATTAGGCAATATGGCCGTCATTGGCCGACGCTTCGCCTACTACTTCGACATTTCATATTATCTAATACAGAAACCGCATGCCGTAAGTTCTTAAAATATTTGGAGTAGTTGTCCTTTGAAATTCTTAAGGTTTGAGTAGTTGCCCTTGGAACATTGACGTCACATTGTTGTGTCTGGAGCAGAACAAATAGCAGCGTCGAGATTTGTTCAAATCTCTGCAGAGGAAAGATAGACAATTTTAAAATTGAATAGCAACGAAACATTTAAAGTAAACATTAGTGAAGTGAAGATTTTCAAACAGTATTTGAAGGTGAAATTGATAATTTTGAAGAGTTTAAATGAGTTAAATTGGACGTCACGAGATGTTAGGCAACTTACATGTATATACATGGGTTTGCGTAGATCTTCGCTTTTTGTGAATAAATGTGTTGCTTGATAGTCCTCGAGAAAAGAAAACACTTTTTAGGTTTGTTACTGACTGACTATAGAAATATATCGGGTTGATCAATCTCTTAGATAATAGGTAATAGTAGAATGTAGGAACAAATAATTTCTTGAAGCAATCTATTATATTGGTTTGGGGTCATATGACAATACATAGTCCTAGTGTTATATTATTTGTCGGCTAGCAACGGTTACTTTATAAACATTCTATAACTCGTATGTACCCTATTGAACTCAATATATCGTAATAAATGTAAAATCATAGCAAACAGTTTTATGTTCAGGTCAAATCAAATCATGGCAAGAACTATGATGAACATTGCGCAATTGTTTGCGCAAAGATACTGTAGTCAGTTTATATTTTATCACCCGTTGACTTTGCATGTTGCTATTGTTATGTCATATCAATTGGTAAAAAATGGATCTATAGTTGAATGGAATTTTTACTCAAATGTTTTCTACTTGTCAGATACAACTTTTGACGTGGAAGTTGAATATATTAATTTATATTTTAGGCATCGGAGAAAATGTGAATTTGGAAGAATTAAAAGTGATAGCATCCTCGCCGTCACATTTATATATGGAAAACTCTATTACACCAGATCACCTATCGGAGGCTATATGTAACGGTACTTGAATTTTTAATTTATTTTCATAATTCTTCTTATTTATTTAATATTATTTCGGATAAATTATTGCGTTTCGTTTTTGTCGTCGATGTTCATTTTTGAAATCTTTTATAGAAAAAATGCTAGACTATGGCAAATAAGCCAGTCAAGGGTTCGGGACATAGAGATGTTGAGTTATTGATCATAAAGTTGAGTTTCAATTTAACCATCTGGTTGCAAATTTTCGACAAAAATCTTTAAGCCGACTTCAGTCAGACTTTGCCATAAAAATGTTCCTATATTAAGGAGTTTCACTCTGTCCAAATTTATTTTAAGCCAGTTAGAAAGTCTATATGTGTTTAGTTGGGTTTTTTTTTGGGGGGTGGGGGGTTGGGTGGGTGGGGAGCGATGCCCCATGAGAACCGTAAAAAATGCAAATATCTACAAGCAAGTATAAGTAGTAATGTAGATTCTTATTTATTTAATATCTAATCAGTAGTGACAACGAAAAGCATAAAGTATGTAAAGAAAGTTTACAAACGAAATAAAGATTTACAAAGCTGCAGTATATGTTATCGTTTTGCAAACATTCTAATGCAGTGTAGATTTTTGAACTTTGCTCTGTGTCCGAAAAGGAGAGCTCCGTGGTGGGGTGAGTGGAGTGTTATTTGTGGAGTTTTTGATTATCCACAAATGAACCAGTTTTACCTTTGGGGGTTTATAAGAATCATAAGCTTCCTTCCAGTGTGCCCGAAGGGGGATAATGAGCCCCTTGTTATAACTTATGTATTATATTGACTCAAATGCGTCCATGGTTAGAGTAAGAAACATGGATCTCTATTTGCTTGGTGCAAATAAGTGTTTCAAACTGGGCATCTTAAAAAAAATTCTTTGGTGTTGTGGCTATCTATCATTACAGCGCGTGATTGTGGGTTTCGGTCTATGCTCAAAAACACATCAGTGTTTCAATTTCATTTAAAAGTTGTTTTCTGTTTGCTTTACTTGTGAATTTCAAAGTACTTGTGACTCTATTGCACTTAATATGGTAGTGAAACTACTTAAAACTGTGTTACTGTGGTTTCATTAATATTCAAGGGTATCAACTTTCGTGGATAAAGTGAAAAATCACAGTTTCAAGGATACGTAAATTCGTGGCCAATGATCCTATCAATACAAAATGTTAGTAGAAATTAAACTTCAATGAACAATAAATTTCATGAATCAACTTAACATCGAAATCCACGAAAATTGGTATTCAACGAATATTGGTGAAACCACAGTATTCTCTATTTGGTTCATATTGAACTGAATCACCATGATATTATGTCTATAAGCAAACTAATATGTTCATCACCCTCTCTGACTTTACAGATGCAGCGGATAACAATATTCCAGAAAAAAATCAAGGTGGGGATTTAAAATATTTATATAAGCAAATTTAATAATAATCTGTATTCCGGACATGTGTACTAGTACATGTATTCATGCCTATAATGTATTTTAATTGTAGAATGCAGAGAAGAATTCGATATTGTTTACGTTCTGGACAGTTCGTGGAGTCTTAGAACAGAGACAAACTTCAAGAAGGAACTTCGTTTTGTGACAGAACTTAGCGACAGCTTGCAGCTTGATTTTAAACGCGTGTCTGCGTCAGTGATAACATATGCCGACCAAGCCAAGGAATACAATTTTCGAAGTAAAAACGAGTTCTTCTCAACCGTTCTGAATTTACCATGGCTTGGAGGAAATACGTATACAGATAGGGCACTCAACTTAGTTCTTGGAAATGTGGAGAGGAAAGCAAACTCTGTTCAGTCGAATGTAGAGAGAGCACTGGTTGTGTTGGTGATTACGGATGGTGGGTCCACCAGTCCGTTTGTCTTAGAAAAGGTTGTCACCAGATTGAAGCGGTTCAAATTTGTCAAGTTATTTGCAATAGGTATGTATATTTCTTAAATATTATTATGTCAATCAAAGTACCTTGCTACTGGAGAGTCATAGCAATTGCACAAGAGAACAATTTACGACCGTTTATCTATCGTTTTTTAAACGTTGCAATTCAAATATTTATTGCATGCAGTATTTCCATTTACTTATTAAATTTATTCGTATATTTGTTTTATAGGTGTTGGAGTTAGTATCAATATAAAAGAATTGGAACTCATAGCTTCCGATCCATCTGACAGTCATCTTTTCATGGTGGACGACTTAGAAGTCAACAATAAAATTCTCAAATCTCTTTTAAAATCGCAAATTTGCCGAGGTATATCGTTTTAGAGTTGTGAATTAGTACAACATTAACTATAAAAGTTATAAAATCTATATTAAGCAGTATCGTTAAATCATACTTTTTACTCATGGATAGGTAGACCTCAGAAATACTTTTGAAATCTATTTTTAAATTACATGTTCATGTATATTAATTTTTTTCGAAAAACAAAAAGGGACTCCTTAAATGACTCGTGTATTGTATTTCAGATACGCAATTCTTATCGTTAGTATCTCCGCCAAAATCGTTCAGTAAGTAATATATATATTCGTTTTTAAGTCATCGCAACTCAACAAATGATTTTTATTTGATTCATCCCTCTCTCTAGCAATCATATACAATAATTATTTTCTGCAGTTTCCACAAACCGTTTGATAAAATTTTGATTTGTATTGCAAGATGAAGAGTAATGTTTGTCGGTGTTTTTATATTTCCAAGGTTGCCCTGCTGATGTTGATCTTGTTTTTGTGTTGGACAGTTCCTCAAGTCTAGGAGTTGTTGAAAACCCCGATTTTTATTTTCTCAAAGAAATTGCATTTGTAATTGACGTGATTAAATTGGGAAACGTTGATTTTCGTCAATCGCTTGTGTCTGTTATAACGTATAGTGACGTAATCAGACTGCACCAGTACCGCAGTGAAAGAGACCTTGTGTCAAATATCATACACCTTCCGTTCCTTGGGGGAAACACATGTACTGATATGGCCTTAGATCTAATGTTTGATGAGTTAAACTATTTCAAATCTGTCTCAAACGGAAGGAAACCAGCAATCGGCGTGATTCTTACTGATGGGCTATCGACAAGACCCGAGCATACATCGAGCTCGGCCAAAAGAATTCATGATGACGGCTATCGGGTTGTAGCAATAGGTAAATTGATTTGAGTAAACTGTTTCATAAGCATTGCTTCTTTAATTGATGTACTCAATGGTATTCTAAATGCGATTTTTTTTTACAGGAGTTGGAGCGCGGGTGGATATTAATGCAATCACAGATATTGCGTCGTTGCCAAAAAATGAAAATGTGTTTCTTTTGGATGCATTGGACTGGAGAACTTCCTTTTTATCGAGTCTACATAATGGATGCTAAGAAACTATTATTGATAATATTAAGCCTAGTCACATCTCGTCCTGTTTCAAGGATTTAGCCGAGTTAATTGAAAAAGGCCAAGTACTGTCTAGTGACAAACATTTTCATATTCATATCAAATAGAATCTTAATTTTGATATGAATTTTGTAAATAGTCTTAAGTTTAGTAAAATTGTACAAGTATTATTTATGTATATACTAGTGTTTTAGAATTGTTGAATTTTGAAAATGGAACACGTGAATGGTTCCAATTAGAATTTTTCAAAATTCTTAAGTAATAATTATTGTTTTATTTTAAATGTATTTAATGAACAGAAAACCGCGATTAAAATGTACAATCATGTAGGATATCGTCTATCCTTCAATTTATTTGTAATGAATCACATGTCACGCCTACAGCTGCCATTTTTTCTTTTAAAGAGAAAGTATGCTATATGACTTTCTTTAATAGTTCGCGTGTTACCAATGAATGATTGATAGTATTGTCTATTTAATAAACAAAGACTCTAACTTTAGATGTATCTTTTAAATCTTTATTTCACAGAGTGCACACCCAGCGGTGTAAAGGGTATTCGTGTCACACGTTTATGTAATGTGAAATTGAAGATGCTTCCTGATTCAGTACTAATATAGCCGAATATTGAAACTAATTTGTCATGTGTCCTCTTTTAGCCCCGCCACAAGATGGTAAGTGATGCTTTGATGTTTGTTTTTGCATGCTTAGACTCGTATACAGCACCACAAGTTATGTATCCCAAACTCCTCCATTAACACTACCTAGGATAAAATGTATGTTTATTCGCATCTTTTATAAAAAAAAATTCTAATTTTTTTTTGGTTGTATATTCATGGCATGAATCCAATAGCTTTTAATTAAACAATTAGAATACTTAAATTTGAAAGAGAAAATACCGTTATGATTTTACACAAATTTAGAAGATTTGTATCTGAAATTGAAGTCCAACCTGTAGAAATAAAGACAAATACAGAAAATATATATTAGTTATTCTGTCCTCTATACCCTTCCTTGCACATTTTGAAGCTTTCAGGATTTAAAAATGTGTTAATTACATTTAATCTGAAATTCAGTATTAAATGCTTCAAACTTGTCATTAACTTTATGTAAAGCATTGTATAAAGGAACCATACTCTTTTCATATACAATTTTCAATTGAATTACGGTACAAATGTATGATTAGCTATGCAATGTCTAGAGTTTGACATTTTAAATATGAATTTTCGATTGTTCATTTTAATCGAAATTTATATTGTTTAAAAATCTGCATGTAAATAAAAAAAAAAGATTTATGCATGTAAAACTTGTCATAATATTTGGAAATCATCTCCATTATCAGTTAATTATTTCTCTGCACATAACTATTCTGTATTTAAAAATACCAGGTATATTGGCATACAGTTACAGATTGTTCCGAGCCAGTAGATCTTGTTTTTGTTCTGGACAGCTCTTGGAGTTTAATGAGTGAGGATAACTTTGCGAAGGAGCTGCAATTTGTGACTAGCGTTGCTAGCGCATTAGCTGAACAAATGGGACAATCCCAACTGTCCGTTATCACGTTCAGTGACGATGCCAAGATGGCCATACCTCTGACAATGTACTCGTCCACATCCGAGTTTACCAAAAAAGTGCTAGATCTTCCATGGATAGGCGGAAATACGTACACTGATAAAGCATTGGAAATGATGTATAAACAATTCGACGTTCACCGGAAGCCCGGTAGGAGGAGTGTAGGGGTTGTCATCACGGACGGTGGCTCCACGGATCCCTTTAGGACACTGTCTGTAATCAAAAAGGTCAAAGAGAAAGGGATCAACATGTTTGCAATTGGTAAGATCAAAACAGTATTGAAACTGAAAACCGAATATATTCTGACGATACTGTTTATAATTTTTAACACAATGACTATCATAAAAGGTTGATAAAGAATCATTCATAATATCAGTGAGTATAAATATCATTCTCTGTAACATTTGGCAATAAATTATAGGCGTTGGAATGAGCATAAATGAAGAAGAACTAAGAATGATAGCATCAAGTCCAGTGGAACAGCACAAATTTATGGTGGAAAACCTGGATGGTCTGAACATGTTACAGAGAACACTTGTGACTGGAATCTGCCCAGGTGGTCTATCTATTCATTCCCAAACCCTCCGAGTTAGAAGCGATGGCTGTTGTAATTTTCATTGAATGTAAATTGTTTATTTAACTCTCCCTATTTACCCGATTCGCGGAGAATAAAATTGGTTCAGTAATAATCTGTTTTTTGACCCGGAATATGGATGCGTTACCTGTTTTGAGAATGCACCTTTCTCCACTTTCTGAACACCTCTCAGGTGTTTCTTGCAATGCACCAACATGTAGTCATTTATCAATCGTACCACACTATACTGCATGTTAGATGAATGTATTGTAGATAATATATACTCATGATTACAAATTTCAGGTCAAATTAAAAAGCCGAGTAAGTATATTATGCTTTCAATTACGACCAAGGTACTGAAATTCAGCTTACGTTTTACTAATTGTTTCATCGTAGAATTTAGTTTTCGTGTTCATATTGCTACTTTTTTTCCTCATTTGTTGTTTAGTCATATCTGCATTCATTATTAACTTTCTTCAAATCATTCGAGTGTGTGATTTACACTAAAAAAGTTACGGATATTTTAAAGCAAGTAAAATTTTCATTTTAAACAGTCAGGTTTATTGCCTTGTTTTTGTTTTCATTAAACTTTGTTTTATAGACCTAATATAGAGTATTCATGCTTTTAACAGATTCAGATGTTTTAACCCTTTTAAAATCATTTTAACTGCAAGCCACATCAAACAACTTTGTTAGTATATTTATATGTTTATATTGGTTGATAATTTAGCAATAATGGCGCTTTGAAATATCCAAGCACGCAGTTTTTAAAATTTTATCACAAAAAATATTCATAACGTCATATGTTTTAATATTCAAAAATCTTATTTTATCGAATATGAAGAAACAAAAATGATGAAATGTGTTTTAAATATTTTGAAATTTTAGATCTTTTGATTAAACGTAACATTTTCATGTAACAAGGTGAGTACAATTATGACCAAAGATTATTTGCTTGATTATGATACTGTCATTTAAATAAAACTAATGAAGTCTAGACACAGTTTAGAACATTAAAACTTAAGGATTAACAACATAAAGCCCATATCAAGCCATTGTTCAAGCAAAATTCATTTCTAGGTATTTTACTTGAAATTATCCAAAATATTATCTTGCCTTTACCAAACTTTTTTCAAGTTTCTGAAGTTATAAAAAATGCAACAAAATGCTTAGGTCAAATAAGTCTTGTATTGCATATATAGGACGTGAAACGAAAATGCACCATTGTAATGTAAATCCAATACTTCGTTTAATTCGATACTAAAAATTATAAATCATAAGAGCGCTGAAATGCCTTTGTTAAATACTAGTAGTTTAAATTTTGGCAATGTTGAAATTAAGTTCAAAGAATCACAATATAAGTCTAACTGATGTTAATTGCAATGATAATTACAAAAATATAGGAATGAAATACTTTTTTATCATCAGTTTGCAGAAGTGAGCCTGCTGACATTTTCTTCCTTGTGGATGCCTCGTCTAGTCTGCTGAACCAAGGCAACTTCCTGAAGGAGCTCCAGTTTGTGGTTAGGATCGTTGACAGCATTATTGTTGGGGCGGGGCCAGAGGAGTCCCGAGTTGGCGTCATTACATTTAGCACTGATGCCACCCTGGAGTTCGGGTTGTCTCGGCATACATCTAATAGAGCGGTAAAAGACGCCATTCTGGCCCTCAACTTTACAACTGGGGACACGTTTACCCACAAAGCTATCGACATCATGTATGATCAATTCAGTGCATTTATGAGACGCAGTGACCGTGTCAAGAAAATCGGTAAAGTTGCTTAAAGATTTTGGATAAATCATGTATACCATGAAACATTTTTTTAATTCAAAATCTTAAAATTTTCGCAAAATAAACTTTATGTACTTAATTTGGAATCCAGGCTATATTAAGAATGAGTAAAATATTAGAGAATGCACATATTTCATTTGAATAAAGTAATACATAAACGTGATTATTGTAGGATTTGTGATCACTGATGGACAGTCCACGGACCCCAACAGTTTAAGGGCCTCCATTGCTAAAGTAAAAGGCCTCGGGATTGAAATCTACGCTGTCGGTGGGTATTGATATAGTACCAGTCATCTTGTTACGGAGACACGTTTTTTTTAAATTAAATGAACAAATTAACGAATATTTATTTGAAATATTAAGAATAATTCCTTATTATCAGCTATGATGCAATACATGTATATATAAATCACATGTTGTTAAAAAGGAAAAAAATTGTATACTTTTTGTTAATCCATTGAGTATATGATATTTTTACCCAGGGTGCTGTACAGTATCAGGTATTAAATCGTGTGATCGGGTGATTAATGACGACTGTAATTGTGCAATTAATACTTAGTACTGATAAGTCGTTGCTGCTTTTTAGTCCTGCTTTAAAGTAGACACCGCAGAGAAAACAGCTTTAAGCATTGTAAATGTTTTCAAAATTCAGATTGATTTTGTTTTATTTCACGGTAATTGCTATATTGTTTGCTGTATGGATGGCTGCTCAGTGTTAAGTAATGCTTTATTGTGTGTAAAGAAGTGATGCACAAAATATATCGCACTTACGTAGTTATTCAAGAACTTTGCAGTAACATTGAAGAAAGAACAACCTTTCAATTTCTCCGAGTCTCTCACAGAGAGAGAGAGAGAGAGAGAGAGAGAGAGAGAGAGAGAGATCCTTCTTTTATAGATCATATATATTTTTATAACTGTTCATAGGTGTAATTTTTGTGTCTGATAAATAGCGTAATGAGGCATATAAAAATCTTTTGTATGGAATATTTTGTTATTGAGTATAAGTGTGGCTTAAAATTCTAACCTAATTTTTTTTAAATGTCAATAACTTACACTCCCAAATAATTCTACTTCAGTTTTCGAGCATTGTTATTTTTTTACTAAATGGTTGAAAGACACAGTTCAAACCTGTAAATTAAACCGTACGCGTATTATTTCAAAGAGTTGCTTCTCAAACAAAATAGTCGTTCTCCCTTTGAAAGAAACGATGTCAAGCGCAATAAATAAGAAAGTGTTAATTAAGATGCTCAATTAAGTTGTATAATCACTGATGAAATATTACCAGCAACTGACACTTAGAACTTTGGTGGCAAGGAACGTGAAACACTGAAAAACCCTATTCGAACTTAAATGCTACAATATGTACTTGTTAGGTGATATGTTTCATGGTAAAACTTTATGACTGTGCATAAATGTTGACACAAGGCTGTTAATGTGTTATTTTCATAAGGATCCATAAGAAAGTATTAATTTTGGATGCTTAAATGTTTAAAAGAAAATAATGATTTTTTATTCTTTCTGCATTAGACAATATTAATATTTATTTTGTAACTATACAAATACACAACCATTTACGTATTTAAACCTACTAGGGATGGGTGTTGACCATTAGAACTTATATTCTGCAGGTGCTGGGGACTTTGATTCTCAAGAGCTGGAGATGATGGCCACAGATTCATCAAAAGTTTCACAAGTAGACAATTTGAACAAGCTTCAAGAAATCACCATTAAGCTTAATCTGAAAACGTGTACCTAGATTGAAAGAAGGTAACAAAAACGGATGGAACATTTATTTAGCAAAACAGTTAAACACTTTAAAAGTCATCACTTGTCAAAAAGTAGCACCGTTCACATTGATATTCATGAGGCCGAAATAGAATTGATTGCAATTCTATACTACAAAGCCATAACAATTTCTTTGCCTCGAAAAAAATAACGCCTATTGGATAAATTTCTAAAGATGGCCAATAGCAAAATTAAGACGCCAACAAGGAAGACGCAATATCTTTTCATTGCATTTTTTAAAATATAATTTAAGGCACAAAATATACTGTCTATGGAATGTTCTATTTGTTTATTTTGTAGAAATAAAACTAAGCTATACATGTAGTAAGATTTGGTAATTATTTTTTTTTATAATTAAAGATAGTTTGTAATAAAATCAGACTTAAATACATTAAACAATAGAATTGTTCTTTTTTCTCTTACAGATATGAAACTGTTCAAACCATAATAGTTTACACGCACCAAAAGCGAGACAAGCGAAGATTGTCACGTGATATATATACTCAATTTAAATATTCCAATGCTCCAGGTTATTTCTCTTTGAAGTAGATATTATTTTGATATAGCGTTGTTTTAAATATTCTCCCGCAATATTAGAGAAATATAACAATCGAGATTCATTTAGATGTACGCAAAAGAGTTGTATTAAATTCTTGAGTATTTGTTATCATCTAGCAAATAAAACCATTGATATTATTTGTCGATTGAAAGGTGTTTATTGATACTGCCGGTATTTAAGAGTCAGTGTGAATTTTTTACTTGAAAACGTTTACAGAGTTTTCAGCTTTATTTCGAAACGTTATTTGATATTTATGATATGAGGATTACCATCAACAGTTGCGTAAACGAGAACTAGGAAAATAAAGATTAACAGATTTGATAATTATTTATATATTAGTCAAAAATTTTTGCAACAACTTGCTGTGTGTTTACATGTTTGTGTGTTTTAGTGTAATCCAAACAATGTTTTATTATTCGTGTAATTTGTATAACATTCCAATAAATAATTATTTAATATCATTTGTTTGTTTTCATACTGATGTTTGCTGACAATATTCTTGGCTATTTAGGTAGAAACATATTTTTGTTCATTTAGTTTATCCAGATTTAAAAGATTTTCAAACAACTACATATGAATGAAGAGTTAAGATGGCATTTAGGCCATCTTCAGACTATATTAATCTCCCTGGAACGAAGAGCTTGTATAATGATTTGGGATTATATTGAAATTTTAAACAAAACATAGTTTTTTTAATTTACTTTATAATATATATGACGGCTTAATATTAAAATAGGCATGATTGTTAATTTGTGGACAACCAGCCCCCTATAGATAGTTTCGAATAAGTTACGCACTAACCATTCATATGCCGCTTATGATGTCATTATCCAAAAAAGAAGGGAAACTCTAGATCTTGATGTGCACAAATGGCAAGTTTTATAAAGCAAACGCAGTTAAAAGAAGGTGTTGCAGTTCCTATGATAATTTTCCCTAAAGGAGTTGCAGATAAAATGGAAAATTTAAAGTTTCAGAATTTGATGTAATTCTTTTTTTGCTTGAAACGTTGAATATAAAGCAGTGTAGAATTTTATCTGGAAAGTTTATATTACATTTTATAAGAACGTTATATAAAATTGAAAATGGTTACACAGACAAAAGTGGCAGATTTCACGCTTTATAAAAGGGGAATCCTCATTGTTGTGAAAAACTGCCTCCTTGAAACAAAATTAATTTAATCTTAACGTTTAGAGTAAGACAATTTATTGAAAACTGCCATTTCCGATTTTTTTTTTCATAGAGGCATATTTTTTAAAAAATCTAACTTTTGGGTAAAATCCTTGATACCTTTGAAATCTAAGAACGCTGTGTTAAATTCCCCCAATAAAAGTCATGTCTAGATTAGTCGACTGGTAACGCAGTTAGAATAGTGAGTAACCGTGTCCGACTTTTTTGATTGGGTTCGAATCCCGAAACAGTTGAAATTTTTTTTATACATTTTTCTTTTAATCACATGAAAAGGTAATGTATATAGAAAATTTAAGAATGTTAGAATAAAGGTATTTAAACGCTTGTTAATGTAATATTTTTGCATGCGTGCTTAATTTTTTTTTTCAAAATCACTTGTAAAGTCCCCGTTATAAACTTGAATTATAAACGTTTTCTTCTTAAAAAAGGATTTTAAAACAATGTACGCATCAATGTAGAAAGTTGATTTTTCCCTTTTTTTTATGAAATAACCTGGTATGTCGATTTCAAAAATACATGTACAGGTTGTTAAAAGCAAAAAAAAAAATCATTAAAAAAGTATGAATCGGTAATGAAGCAATAGGTTAATGAAAATATGTACGGATGAATTTGTTCCACCTTTTTATCTGGACTAGGCGTTTATCTAGATACTATAGAAGCATGCGATGATTATAATTACAACTCTGACAGTTTTGAAGAGCCAGAATCAGATTTATTCATGCAGCTCCAAAGAATGATACTTTGAACACGCTGGACAGTGGAAATCAATTGACATATGTTAACATTAATGAATGTGCACTTGTATCTTGTAATTAACTTAATATACTTGACTGCAATTGGTTTTAATAAATATGACTGTAGACACAACTTGTTTGTTAAATATCTATACAAAACACATTTTGATGATGTTGCAAAAAATGCATCATATCTTGTTGAAAACAGTCTTGTAGTCTTTGTATAAAAATATCTAAGAACAATATTTTGTTTGTAACATTTTGAGAATACCAAACTTCACCAAATCCCAATGAAAATAACAAATTTTTTTACATAGCGGGTATATTCCGTATGTAGGCAAAATACAGTGATACACAAACATTTTACGCGCATTTCTATCGAACACGGCAACCACCAAATGCAGTTAGGAAGATGACCATATACTCTGTATTTTGATGATAGAGAAGGGAAGATTTACTCAGTTACCTACAGAGCAAAGATTATGTATTTTTTGTCATCTGAATGTTGAAGATGAGTATCACTTTATTTTTAAATGCTCGACGTGTCATGAATATAGAAAACTATACATCAAAAAATACTATTGGTATAAACAAAGTATGTATAAATTATTACAATTATTGTCAACTGAAAATACTACGGAATTAAGTAATTTAGGAAAATATCTTCAGAAAGCAGAAACACTCAAAAATTGGTTTGTAATAGATAAGTAGTTAATACTTTAATGAATTTAACACCTATATATTGTTACATATTATGTCTTACATTGTATATCTATTATGTATTCTTTGTATCTGATGAGCCTTTTGGCTGAAGGAATAAATAAACTAACTAAGTTGTCTACGTAATGTGTCTATATTTAGATATGACTCTTCAAGCGATACGGATATATACTAGCGGAAAAAAGAAACTGTGCATTCTAAAATTTAGTATAGCTTTTCTATATCTATTGTTTGTATACAATCGATAATGGTATTGTTTTTGACAATATCGGATGGTAACCGTCCGGGTGCACGGACTTTTTCATGGTTAGTGAGCACCTGTTGTTTATTGAAGAATTTGTACGCACGAGTTTTACGGGCCAATACTGTTTGGAATAAGAACTGTAAAGGATTTGTTTAAACTTTTTTTGTTAAGGAAATCACTTTAGTTTCAACAAAATTTACCCCTATGTCATGCCACGACTCAACGAAAACCAACGTAATCGTGCTGTTGGGATGCTGCAAGCTGGAATGGCACAAAATACTGTAGCAAGACACTTTGGAGTTCATCGGAACACCATCCAGTCATTATGGAGACGTTTCAACAATCTGGCAACACCCAGGATTGACCGCGCTCTGGGCGACCTCGTGTGAAGTCACGCCAACAGGACAACCACATTAGACTTGTGCATCTGAGAAATCGTTTCCAGACAGCAAGTTTGACTGCCCGTAGCGTTCCAGGGCTTCGACCAATTAGTCCAAGAACTGTGCGTAATCGTCTGCGCGAGCAAAACATCAGACCAAGACGTCCAGCGGTGCGCCAAGTACTGCTTCAACGTCATCGTATCGCCAGACTAGCGTGGTGCACACGACATCTTCGATTCAGAATACAGGACTGGGCCAATATTCTGTTCACTGATGAATCCAGATTTCATTTGGATAGCAGTGACGGCCGTTGTAGGGTGTATCGTCGCGTTTGGGAGCGTTACCAGGACGCTTGTGTTGTGCAACGTCGACAATTTGGTGGAGGTAGCGTTATGGTGTGGGGTGGAAGATCAGCACGTGGAAGGACCCCTCTACAAATTGTCAATGGAAATCTCACCGGCGTACGCTATCGAGATGAAATTATTCAGCGTCATATGATACCCTTCATACAGAGACATCAAAACCACATCACTCTGCAACAGACAACGCAAGGCCACACGTGTAGTCAGGGACTTGTTTGTTCAACAGAATGTCGATGTCTTGCCTTGGCCAGCAGTTTCCCCGATTTGTCGCCGATCGAGCACGTCTGGGATGAAATGGAAAGAAGTTTACGCCGTTTACCAAATTAGCCAGTGACATTGGCTGATTTAGGCCAGGCTTTAACCAACATCTGGAACAACATCCCTCATGCAAGCATTTCTGAACATTTTAGTGGCATCAATGAGGTGTCGCTGTCAAGCATGCGTGAACGCAAATGGTGGTCACACGTGTTATTAATTTTGTTAATTCAATTTCAAATAACAGTGACTTTCGAGTGTGCTGAAATTGACATTATTCGACGTTGACATTAATGTGTTATGAGATGTTGTTACGAATATATATGTTAACAGTATTACAAAAAATAAAATTCGTTCATTGTAATTTTTAAATGCTTTTTCATATATTAAATAATGCACAGTTTCTTTTTTTCACGTTATGGAATATTCCCGCTGTTTTGTAACACTCTCTTTTATTATTTATTATTATAAATACTTATTAGCCAACATGCGGAATTGCATTGCCAAATATTAATTCATAAATGAAGATCATCTTTTACTTACGTCACAATTATTTGTTTCAAGATAAATAAGAATCAAGGTATTATATAAAAAGACCATTTTTTTGAAAATCCATTATTACTTTAATATTTATTGTGTAACATACCCATGACTTTGGAACAATTATGCATTTGGCTGATTTATTCGGTTTAATCTTATTGATGTCATTTTATTTTAACTGCCATCCACAGGAAACTATATTGTTGGTAAATCTTTATATGTTAAAATTGGATAATTTATTGCAAGGGGTTTTACAATATTTGAGCCCACGAAAGTTTGTAAGCTTTTTATTACAATTGTAATAAAACTGTGTTTCACATCCTTAAAATGAAATTATTTCGAAAGAAAATTATTCGATGTTTATCACCCGGTATTACATGAGATATGAAGCATTTAATTATTTTAGGCCGCAAACATTAATTGTGGATGTTTCAGTAGATTTATATAAACCATCCAGTTTTTGCAAAACGCTGCCAGAGCACAATAAATTATTCATACAGTATGTTTAAACTAAAGGATTTGTGTTGCATTTGCTTATTATAAAGAACAATATAATCACTGAAAACTATTCAAATGCAAAATGTAGCAAAGCCTCCAACAATAATACAAATTAGACGTCAGAAACTATCAAATGTATTATCTTTTTACATAATAATCCACAGCCTATTGGTTTAGATAAATAGAAGTTATTAGCATTTCTTACCTTGCTTATTATCCAGATCTTTATTCAAATACTTTTATGAGTAGAACTGGGTGTCTCTAACTTTTGATTTTGTGTAAGTAACTTCATTCTGAAAAATTGTTGAGTTTATATATTTCTTTGAATAAAAATGGAATAAAATGATTTCAAATAATCATTACTGTCGGGCATTGCATTTATGTATTGGAAAATTATTCCTTTAGAAAGTCAAATGTTAAAGGGACTTGAACACGATTTTAGCTCAAAATTTTCAAATTTTATTTTTCCATTTTTAATGTCTAAATGGTCAATATGGATGTTTTAAATGATTTCTCAAAATTTGAAAGTCAAATACTGAGTCCCAATCAAGATGCAGAGGTTAAAATTCTTTGTTTTGTAAACAAAGCTCGAGTTTTGGTATTGTTTACATATGTGTTTTATTGGTATAAATTCTAATCTAATGTTGATAACTTATTTATGAACACATTTTATTAGTTAACCTTGTTTGTCATAAGTTATTTTGTCAGAGAGATGATAATTTCTTTACTTTACATTAATTGTAAACACATATTATAAGACTCGACCTTTGTTTACATAAGAACCACTTTTTTCCTCTGTATCTTGCTTGTAACTTGACTTCTAGCTTTCAAACTTTTGTGAAATATTCAAAAGGAACAAGCAAACCATTTTATCCATAACAATTAGATATAAAGTTTTGATCCCAAATCGTGTCTAGGTCCCTTTAAGACTTTGTTGCAATTTAGTTCTTGAGAAATCAAATTCAAATGATTTGAAAAGGATCACAGTTTGTAAAAAACTAAGACTCAAACGAAAGAACTATCTTAAATGCCACGTCTCAAAGGGTTGTGTCTAAACAAGACCACTGTCATTTAGATTTGAGAGCAGATTCAAATACAATTTAGTACGTACTATTTATCCATGTCTCACCAATAGAATATAGTAGATATAGCTTGCATTTCAAATACATAACAAATAAAATTACCGTAATTGGGAACGATGACATTTTCAAAATGGCGATTTCTCACAATTATTGCAATTATAAGGAAATGTCATAAGAAATATTAAACCATATTACACAATCAGATGATAGTAAAACTGGAAAATTACACGAGAGAAATCATAAAAACCTCCACTGCGGATATCCCAGGTCAGACATCTGCAATGATGGCTATCGTAAAGGTTTTCTGGATGGTTATTCTGGTCTTTGTAGGTCCACTTTTTCTAATGTGTATCGAATATTTAAAAACAATACATGTTCAAGAATCTGAATCTGAGTTAAATATACTTTAGCAAATTTTAACAAGATATTTGATTAATCAATCATATCATAGGAGTGTGTCTCGGCTTCCCAAGAGAAGTTATCCGAACACGCGAAACAACGGGCGTTGCAGGGAAACCCTCAACCACCAGCTTGGAATGGTAAGTCTTTTTCATTGTAGGCAAACGTTGTACAAAATACATAATGTAAAAATTGTATGTCATTACTACTCTTTCGCCTCTCGCGTACTAACCCTTTCATCCTTTTTTGTAATAGTGATATAGTGTAAGAAGGGAGTTGCTTGTGATATTTGTAACAGTTAATACATTATTTAAGCAATAGAAGTAAAATCTCAAAAAGGAAAGCATTAATTACTGTATAATAACACTTTATGCCGCATCATGAACTGCAATATAATTTTAAAATCCATTCCACGAAGACCATGCTTTTATTCTATATCTAGTTTCGAAACATATTAATTTATTAAATAGACTTTTCATATTTTATCTTTTATTTAAATTGTGAAGAAGACCCCAAATTATAGGCATCTTATTTTGAAAATAAATATTGCTTTCTTCTTCCCATTTATGGAATATTTACCAATGAAGACATTGCAAACATTAAAACAGGCTGTTTTATAGCATTTCTCATATATACAGGCACGTTGGTTTTGAAAGGGGGCAGACTTATCCAAACATTTAGTCAAGCAAAAATTGAGCGTCGTATTCCTATTTCTATATGTGAAGATTAAAACCTTTTAAAAGCAAGTATGGGGTAGGTGGGGGTTTACTCTAGTGTTAGGTTGGGTCTGATCGGTACTGTACATGTTGTTTAGATTAAGAATTGTAATTGCATAAGTACAGCAATCAAAAGTATATTAACTTAAATGTGTTTCAGAGAACTGGGATCTCCCAAAAACACCACCTCCCATTTTAGGTAAATATAAATATTCTGATAACAGATATAGTTTAACTTCGATATCTCGAACACTGAAATCTCGAATACAATGGATATGTCGAAGTAATTTTTAAGTCCCAACGACTTATTTTTTTATATTTTACCATCAATATCTCGAATACTCGGATATTTCGAAGGGGGCAGACTTATCCAAACATTCAGCCAAGCAAAAATTGAGCGTCGTATTCCTATTTCTACATGTGAAGATTAAATCTTTTAAAAGCAAGTATGGGGGGGGGGGGGCAAAATAAGTAAACCAGGTGCGTTCTACAATGGCAAAAATTTCTTTCACGTTGCAAATACATGTTGTTTAGATTTAGAATTATAATTGCATAAGTACAGCAATCAAAAGTATATTTGCTTAAATGTGTTTCAGAGAACTGGGATCTACCAAGACCACCATCTCCCATTTCAGGTAAATATAAATATTCTGATAACAGATATAGTTTAACTTCGATATCTCGAACACCGAAATCTCGAATACAATAAATATATCTAAGTAATGTTTAATTCCCAACGACTTATTTTTCTTTAGTATTTTACCCTCAATATCTCGAATACTCGGACATCTCGAAGTTTTTAAATAGTCCCATCCAGTTCGAGATAACGAAGTTTGACTGTAGTTTAATCAAAAGCGATAAATGTTAAACTACACGCATACTACATGTTTTTGATTAACCCAATCACAATACAACTGATGGTTAGTCCCGACCAATTAATGTTAATTTGTTTAATGGATAATTTCCTACGACGGATGTAGTTTATGGCGGCAAGATGTGGTCAGTTGAACACGTAGAAAACACTGTACTCTGTTAGTATTACAACAACAAGTCATCGTTGTACCTAACAAAGTTTTGATTCTATTTAGAGTGAAATATAATGAAATAATTATCTTTTAGGCAAATCATTCAAATCATCAAGGAATACAATTTCATAAATATAAGGCTTAAAGGTCATTGACAGAAAATATAAACACAAAAGATTTTCATCAGAAAAGCACAAAATGCTTATTTTAGTAACATTATATAAAAGTTGTCAACAGTTATTGCATGTTTTCACATTTAAGCAAAGAGCTGATGATTTCTTGAGGATTGCTCGGTTTTAAATGGTATTACACATTTTACGATTTTATGAGGCTTAAAACTATTCGCGACATCTCAACAAAATGTTATCTGATATATTCTATTTCTGTCGCTAACTGTGCCATAATTTAATTAATCTTTTTTATCATTGTACATTTGTTTGACTTTCCGAGTTGCTTCCTTATACACACCAATCACACGTTACAATAACACAATTTAAAAATAAACATGCTTTATTAATAACGGTACATAAACATTTCGATATTTTTTTTAATAAAAAGATATTCAAATGATTTTATGATATTTGATACTGTAAATAAAAAAACTGACGAAATTCATTGTGGTTTTCCCCCAAGATATAGGACCTCCGAGACCCCTGTCTCCCGTGAAAAGTTTTTTTAATAAAAAAAAAAATAATTAAATAATTGCCAGTAGAGAAAAGTTACAATCAAAATAAATATTCATACCGGTGTTTGGGTATGTTTTCATCGAAATAATACAGTATCTTTTAATCTGTAACAATTCAGGTACTCCTTACTTCGTGTATTTCAGAGGATTGAGATTTACCTAGACCCCATCCCCCTATCCAAGTAAATTTTGCTCACACAATTCAATATACTTTTAGTACGATGATTGCGTATTTTTTATATTCCATGGCAAGTTTACAATCGTATGACACTTAGAAGCTTGCATCGATAGGGAAAACTTTTTTTTAAAGTTGGAATTCGGAGTATTTAATTTTACTGCATGCACACATATTACTTTGCAATTGTTATGCTTTAACACAGTTCTAAATGTACAGACTATTTTTTATAATACTACAAAAAAAAAAAAAACACCACCGCTAGCGCATTGACAATTACCTTTTTTTTCCCTTGCAGATGTACCACTGCCTCCATCTTGGCCAGGTATCATAAGCTCATTTTATAGAGGTCAATCGTAAATTTTGGAACTTTAACTTTTATAAGGAAAGAACTTCCCTTTGTTCTATAATACATTTAAATTACCTTCGTTAAACAAAGTATACATTTTTTTCTTTAAAAAAAAAAACTTCAAACAATCTTTCTAAAAAGAACTACATGAATTTTTGCTTCTTGTTTTATTCACGTTACAAAGTCTTGCTCAGCGATCAGAAATCTAAGTAGCATAATTTAGACTGCATTTCAATGACATCAATATTATTAATTTACTTGGATTGCTATAAAAGATATCCCAAGACCCCCGGGAGGTTACAATCGTCCTTCGGGGGTACACGACCTACCGCGCCTTCCAGGAACCGGACCGGACAACGATTTTCATCCACGTAAGTCCCTTTAAGGAGGCTTGGCGGTCAACATGTAAATCATCAGATCTGTCGAATTATGATATTTTTGGCGATAAACTACTATTTATAAAAGAAATCCAATCTGTTCAGTATTAAACCATAAGCTTGAACATTTTCCCACACTTCTATACACAGCTCTCTTTGTCCAAAGAATTCAAATTTAGAATAAAAATGACCATGGTCATTCGCCCGTTACAGAAAAGGTTTTTTTTTTCTAGGCAATGTAATGAGAAATGGAATAGAAGTAATAATTTGATGAATTTTTTTCTTATCTGATGTTGTATTAGTGAGACACGGTCGGCCATCATGAATATCAAAAAGAAAACTCGTTTTAATACTAGTCCGGTTTTTTTTTTTATTGCAGCAAGTGATCCTAGAGGACCTATCATCTATCCATAAAAGCAAACTGGGTGTGGACGTTCATGGTAATTTTATAGTATTAAGCTATATGTACATGTACATGTATTCTCAGTTTAAGTTAGACAGTTTCAAAACTATGATTGTCTTGTTTAGAAAAAAAGTCTTAGTCAAAAGATGTTAGCAGCCATTGAAAAATGTTTACATTTTCCAGTATCTTTTCCTGCGATAACATTACGTATAGATTTTGCACTATATAACCCACAACTTCAAATGACGCCAAATTGAGGCGCCAGCGGGGTTTGTTTATTTATATTTAAATATTTAGTCGTACGATGGCTTAAAATTATATAAATATACATGTAAGTAATAAAGAATCATTCTTTGAATATTATGAGGTAATAATTTCGGTCGGGGCGTGATCAAATCTATCATAAAGCCCTTCGGGCTTTATTGGATTTGATCACGCCCCGACCAAAATTATCACCTCATAATACTCAAAGAATGATTCCTTATTCCTAAAATAGTCGAGGGCAAATTAAGTTTTTTCTGGTCGAAATGTTCCGGCGTCTATTTAAGGAATAAGGAATCATTCTTTGAGTATTATGAGGTGATAATTATCACAAATCTATCATAAAGCCCTTCGGGCTTTATTGGATTTGATCACGCCCCGACCGAAATTATCACCTCATAATATTCAAAGAATTAGTCCTTATTACTTATATTTATATAATGTTAAGCCATCGTACGATTAAATACTTAAATTTGGCGTCATTTGAAAATGTACAAAATCGATACGTAGTGTTATCACAGGAAAAGACACTGGAAAATGTAAATATTTCTCAATACTGGCAATCCCAGGCAGTTTTCTTTCTTAATATACGAAAAATAAATTTGTTTCTTATTTATTTGTGTAGGTCTAGAATAGATAACATAATATTAAATCGAAATTCACCATCAGTCTAGTGAATAATTATTTTGTAATACAGTTATTTTGCACATAATATCTAATGGATGTTTCTTTCTTTTACAGCAATCAAAAGATGAGTTTAAACTAATAAAATACAAGTGTTTGCACTTGTTGAAAACATTTTCTTTGTTTTGTTAAGAATTTCCTTGAGGAATGTGTCTTAACGTATCGCTGTTTTTACCATGTATATGAATTCTAGACTAGGAAAAAGCAGTCCCAAAAAAATCAAAACAGACATGTGCAGGGTAACATTGAGTACTATGCTCTAGTTGTCCCAAGTTTCTGCTTTCATCACTGTATGCTTTAAAATATTTCGTTAAGAACATTTAGCCAATATCAAATTGTTAGTTATTAATTTTTTAAGATTTAAAAATTGAATAAGATATTCTAAGTGCAACAATTCATTAACATTACTCATGGGTAAAATAAAAAATATCTGTGCCGCCGGTTTTTTTTTTTTTGGGGGGGGGGGTTGTTGTTGTTGTTGCCTGCGCTAGAATCGATATTGGAACGAGGGAAGTTCGGAAATTGAGGCACCCCGTTTGTTTTCCTTTCAAATTAAAAATTCTAGAGACAATTGGCATACAAGTTGGACAAAAAATTGAATATGATAATTAAATAATAACAAACTTTTTTGTTTACATATTCAAATATGAAATTGTTGAAGATCTCATTAAAACACCCTTCAGCCCAACCAAGGAAGTTTTGACTAACGGTACAGTGACGGGTCTAACGCTTTGGTTCGGAGTTTGTTACTAATTGTTAAGCCAGAATGAAAGCAACGGAACCATTTCGACAGTACTTATTGTGCGTCACCTGACGTCGAGACTCTAATATAAAACGTAAGAAACAGCACACTGTAATTTGTTTATCGGGTAGCAATAACACACTTTTATTTACAAAAAATAAGAATGAAAAGAATATGTAAACGCTGGATTCAAAATGGAAACAAAAGATGAGAAATAAGTGCTACCTAACAGCGTAGCGCAATGGGTTAGAGCGATAACTACGAATCTGTAAGTCACGAGTTCGACGCCTGCTGGGGCTTTAATAAATTTTACCTTTCCAAAAAATTTTGAAACATATTTTTTGATCAAATATAAAGTTTGACCATTCTAAAACAGTTTATTTATAAAGTACTTTTATTTACATTAATGTCCAATACCACACATATATAAATTACGTTGTGATACATGTGATTTTTCGGATGCTTCTTGGCATCTGGACGTAAGCATGTGTATGTGTCATCTTCATAGGATTAATTACTAATGATGTCATTGACTAAAAACTTGTCCTATTTGTTAATCATGGTTTAATGTCTAATAAATTTTCAAAAGTTGATGTTTCTCCATTCTCCAATAGGAAGTAAATGTCTCAATGATTTTCCAAGAGCACTCGTACTTTGACGAACAGAACGATACTAGTTTATATATACATTAATATCTTTATTTCAATTATCTTGGTTATGTCTATGAACTGTATAGCTGTTGATTAGTAAACAATGCATTTATTAAGAGGTACCTCATGGGGAATTGAATTCGATGATCAAAAGTTCAATCTTAGCATCAAACCATGAAAAGAATTTTTGAAAATGGCGAATTGTGAACACAGTTTTTAATATGGAGTACATTTATTTAAAAAAAAAATTAGCAATTGCAATTTATTATAAAATAATTAATTAAAACGTTCAAATTCTTTGTTTTCGTACAAATATTTAGAAATTAATATTTCTTAACGTACGCGTTCCTTTTCTGATAAAACTGTCCACTACATCAGCTAAGTTTTTCAAACTTACTTTCTCTTTGGTATTAAAATAACCTTTGAAAAAAAAACCCATGATATGAGATAATTAAAAGCTTTAAATTGCTTTATTATTAGTTTTTCATAATACAAGTCAGGATCTACCAGGTATGTCACAAGATTGGCAACCTGAAAAGAAAGAGATGTAATGAAAGAAAGAAAATTCAGTTTAATTAGTTCACTATAAAAACCTTGAAAACATACTATGGTAAATACTCTTGCCTTTGTTGGATGATCATGCGCAGAGTTCCGTGAGTACAGATTCAGCGATAGTGTCTAGAGCAAACAAGTTTTTCACATAGAAGACATTACTGGGTTTACTGGCATATCTCTCCAAAAACTCGCGATTGGCTCCTTCCACTCCTGGAAACCATCAAAATGAGTTATCTCTCTTAGCAAGAAACATTGTTACGTAACATTTGCTTTGTGTTCACATCGTGTCAATAATACATGTATATATATAATAACTTTTAACACTTTTTAATTTTATATGACCCTTAAAAGACAACGGATAAACGCCTCAAAATTGAAAAGAAAACAATGAGGCGCGACGAAAGTATCCATGATTTGAGAACTATGTCGAGTTTAGCTTATTAACAAATTTATAGAACATTTGACAGTTTTATTTTTCACCTTTGTAGAATAGGACGTGTAAGCGGTTAAGGGTTGATAAATAATTTTATATCTTACCGACTGTAAATATGTCGACGCCCTTTTCTTTCAATTTGTCGGCTTCATACTTTGCTTTGAATGGATCGGTCGCATCTCCATCTGTTACCAATACAGCAATTTGCGGGACAAAACCTGGCCGACCCCCTTTTGCTGGAAGAAAGCCCTCCCTCATATCTGCAAAGGCTTTATCCATAAAGGTATTGCCTGTGCCCCATGTGAAACTGTGAATAGTATCAACAACAAAATCGAGATTGATGCCATCTCGAAGCTCCAGGTGACGCTTTGAGTTGGTGCTGAACACGACAGCCCCAACTCTAGTTTGATCAGAGGCAAGGGACAGTTTTTTGATAAGATTGTTGACGAAATCAAGTTCAATGCTGAAATTTTTCTGGGAACCGATGCTTGTTGACTGGTCAATGGCAAATATTATGTCAGCCTTTTTTTTCTTGCAATCTGTAAAAATATTATATTAACATACATGTATTACTGCATATACATGTATATTACATGCATAATGTTGCTTGAAACTCGAACGCGTATGTAAAACAGAAGTCAAACGTTTTGTTTCTCTCAGTATTTATAGTAAGAGGACATGATTGTTTGTAGCATTAGTTAGACCAGGAATACACCCAATAGGCTTACAGATAAAGACGATCGTTAATTTTCGATTTTGTGCTCACTTGCATAAATACATGTATATTTCTTTCGAAGAAACATTACATAGTATAGAAAAAATTAGCATATTTTAGAGTGATAGAGTTTATTATACTTTCATGTTAAATACTGAAATCTGATTGGTTTAGACGCAGTTGACAATCCGTTCTCTAACCCTCAGCGTAAGCAACACGCTTGGCAACGGTCCGATAGAACGAATTGTTACATGCGCGTAAATTATGCGCGTACGGTTCGCCGTTAAATTCACGTCATTTCTACATAAACGCAGTAAAATTTTCTCTAAAATTAAAGACATTCAGTATAATAAAATAAATAGTGCCTGTTTGGGAGGGTAACAGTATAAATCAACTGGTAAAACCTAGCTTTCTCATCACCTTCCTATACAATTCCGGCAAGCTCTTTTCAGAGTATGCCGGAAAGACAAGTAGCGATTGATAGAATGAAGTACAACACTGATTTAATTTAATTTTTAATTTTTCACTTTTCACTTTTAGACGGACAAGCACGATTGCGATATAAACAAAGAAACGGCATTTACGTCGAAGCACAAAGAAAGATAATTTCTCATTGGTCAATTTGGCTTGAGTCTATCATACAGAAACGACAACCATGCGCTAGGGCGGTCTAAATGCCTATACTTTTAGAGGTGTTTGCCTCTACTGATGTGGCATTCATGGCTTCTTCTGGCAAGTGGTTCCCATGGATGGTTGTAATTATTAAATTTAAAAAAAAAACTTTAAATATACAATGTACTAACAGATCATAGGCTGCGAACAGTCATTATTTAAAAAAAAAAGATTAATATATCTTATTTTAACGACATTAACTAGGATGCCATTGCATACATGTACTGTACCATATTGAGCCTCCCCCCCCCCCCTCCATCAGTGTTGTCTACTTTTAAAATAATTAAACGTTTAAAAAAATCCAATTGAACACGAACATTTCTTTGTGTGTATAAAAATTGCTTTAGCGATAGTTCACCTAGCTTTTTTTAAAAGAAAAGATTGAATCAATACAATCGCAATCAGAATGGAAATGCAAGATCCTGCTACAAGTTCTCCGCGTCAACTAGGTAATCTGGCTCTACTGAATTATTGTTTGCTGGTGATGGTATCACTAAAACTTGGCATACTTTACATATAAAGCTTAAGATGGCTTTAAATTTTCAAAGGGCATATTAGATATATGTTAGTTATGCATTAAAATAAAAAGATATCGCATAACACTATGCTCCAAAACTTTATCTAAATGCAGGCAAAAATGATTTTTAATAAGCTTCTTTAAATTATGCCTCTTTTTTCAAAAAGATATTATTGTCTTGATTATTAAATAAATGAATTCAACATGAAACGCTATTAGATGTATTAAAAGTGCAAGTTTCGTTTTTTAATTTCCTTTTTTTTCAAAATTTATTTTCATATCCCGCTGAATGCCAGTTTCGCACCTTAATCTTTGCAGATTGATAACATACTATTGTGGAACAAGAGGATGTGTCAAGATGGGTGTGCATGGGCAGGGGTTCGGACCCGTTCCCACTGGAAAATTCTAGCTTATTAAATTCCAATATTAAAAATTACGAAATTAAGCCTCACCCCCCCCCCCACCGCTCCGGAAAACAGAACTATCCCTTGAACACTCTCTGGAATTTTTTTCTGGACCCGCGCGCATGTGGCGTATGCATATCTATGAGTCGTGTTGTATGAAGCAAAGAATAAAATAAAAATAAATATCAAACTTACCAGTTTCCGGCGGGAGAGGTGGAAGTGTTGTTTTCCCCCCAGCTAAAGTAATAAATCAAAAATAGTTACAGTGAGGTTCATGTCAGTGTAAAATCGAGTTACTATATTTGTAGCAAGTTTCTAATGTAAGTGACGATTATGGATTTTAAAAAAAAATCATATTCGACCACAAAAAGTACAAAAGAAAAAAATTTACACAATATACCTTCACATGTCAAATCTCTCAATTTGTCCTGTAGCTCGTTTTTTCTCAATTCTTCATAAGTGTTCACCCTGATGACAGCCTCTGGTCCACTAGCTATTCCCAGGAGTTCCTTAACACGTCAAAACAAAATATGCATTCACTAAACATAATAGAAGTCATTAAAAATGGCATGTCCAACTATTAGGAAACCACAATATGGGCTGCAATATTCGTGTCGAAAATTTCAGCAGTAAATTTGTTATGAGCTATTTCCATGACAGTAAGATAAGGTTTACATTCAAAACTCAAGTATATTAATTAAATTTGTTTTTTATATGGAATGCTCTGTATTTTTTATCCCTTAAAAACAGAAATCTTTTATCTGGAAAAAAAATTTCAACCGTTCCATTTAATTTTTGTTTTTTATACTTTGCACAGACCAGATCTAAATGTAATTGATCACACGAAAAGTTAGAAAATTTTACAATGCTGACATACTTATTTTACTGCTTATAAACAAAGAAACGTGCCCGCAGAATAAAAAAAATGAAATTGTATCAGAAAACGTTGTTTGTTCCTAAACCTTATACCTCGTCATTAACTTTATTTCCTACTCCAACTGCAAAGACATGGACGCCATTGTCTTTAGCTCGCCGTGCCTGTATTAGAGTCATTCTTTTTCCTTCTTCCGCTGTATAACTATCAGAGCCACCTGGGTTTGTTTCTCCGTCTGTCGTCACTACGGCGATTTTAATTGCGTCCTTTCTCGCACCATTTTGGGAAGTAAACATTTGGTCGTTCATATATTCCAAGGCCTTGTATGTTCTTGTAGCATCACCTTTTGTGTGAATGATGTTTTGCGTAGCACCTAGAACATCTGCTTTTTGATTGTACGTGTTGAATTGAAACTCAGGTTTGATGACGTTGCTATACGAAACGGCCGCAACCTGGACTTTTGTTGGAGATATATCAAAAGGGCTCAAAATATCGTTAAGAAAGTGGACCTGCGTATCAAAGTTTGGCGGCCAGATACTGCTTGAAGAATCGACAACAAACGCGATATCTGCTTTTTTTAAACATATTCCTGCAAAACAGAAATGTTTGTAAAATTATGAAAGTTATTTGGTTCATTTCATAAGTATAGCTGTTTAGAGGGAACTGAATATGGATTAGTTAGTATAGCAGTGAGTACTTCAAGTCCCAACTTCTGAAATCATATATAAATTTTATATATCAACGCTTTTTTTATTGGGCATTTAACATACCGGTCAGCACCTGATCCTACCTCCATCTTTATGGAGATCCGTGTTGCTCTGCTTTGAATTTGCATTTCGTTTTATGGATTTTTTAGATGGTTGACGGATTGTTATTGTCATTTTTTCATGCAAAGAATTATGCCCAACATAGTGGAAGTTAGGGGGGGGGGGAGGAAGGGAAATGATCTGTACAAAAATATGCACTTTAAATTTATACTCACTCTGACAAAGAAATCCTGCCACGAAACAGCTCTGCAAGAAAAGAAAAGGATATATCAAAATAGAAATCAATAACGAGGATTTCTGCTAATATCGATTTTATCTAGTCATGATGTAGACCTGTACGTGCATCTTACCAACACCAAAAGATGTAGAATCCTCATCATGGTGGAGAGACACAAGCACAGTCGTGGAGTTGTCTGTATAGAAAGCTTTATAGAGAGCTGTTTATATAGACCGTATGATTATTGTTTGTCGGGAAACATCAAAGGATAATAGCCCAAATAATTTCACATTAATTTTATATTCTATTAACAATTTTGTCATTTACTGCTTTTCCTTTCTTTAATCTGGAAGGGGGTGGGGGGCGAAGAATTAGGAAAATATTGCTGATAACGAGTATTAGTCATTGTTGTTGCATGTAGTGTATAACACACTTTTTATCAATTGTGATAGATCGAAAACATGTTTGAAAGGTTAAAAAACTCATTATACCAAAAATAATATTTTTCATACCATGCGATATGTAAATTGCTTTTAGCTGGTTAAATTCGACGTGGTTTTTGCACGAGTTCTGTAAAAAAAATAAAATGTGAACATATTATGTAAGCGTCTATTTTATATATATTTTATAAAATCAAATACTAGAGTTGTACAGGAGCCTTAAGCTATCCCCAATAGTAGCTGTTCCCCAAGAAGACTGTCTACATGTATATAAAAGTCCTTACCTTTAAGGAAGAAACGCAACTATTAAGTAAATTTTCGCCATAGTAGGAATTCTACCCAACCTTTTCTAAGTTTGGTTGGGTTTGTTTCCTAAGATTTTTGAAAAATGTTTTAGAAAGCTAGTCGGAATCAAAATGCAATAAATTGTAATGCTTATATCAAAGGTAGAGATATTCCTTTTCCCGTTAGAACTGCATTGGTTTTTCAATATATATGAAGATGATACAACATCATCAGTTTGTGATAAAAGGTCTTTTTGAGGTAATAAAGATTTTTGAATTTTATGGAAGAGCTTCTGGTACCTAATTAAATAAATGTCCTGAAGTCTGAAATTATGTGTATAGATTCAGGAAGATCATTGGAGGATGAAAGAAAATTAATTCACGTCACAAAAACAAATATTTTGAAAATTCTTCGATACTAGTATTTTTGGAAGAAACAAAAAAGAGTGTGAAAATTTAAACTGGAAAAAACAAAGTTCAAAATATTAAACAAGCTTTTAATAAGTAGAGACACAGACTATTGACAACACATGGAAGAACTAGTGTTATAAATACATTGATGTCCAAATTATGGTTTCCTTGTCTGTTATTCCTATCCCATTTTGGTCTAGAGATACAATTCAAAAAATAATATATTAAGTTTTATGGAGTTATGGTGAGCATTTAGTGTCATATAAAACAATTGTTCGAGAAAATAAAAATGATGATTTAAAGATCGATGATAGTTATTTAAAAACGCTGTCGTATCAATTCAAGTTTTTAAGCAAGTATTTGTGTCCTACAAAAGAACTAATATGGAAACATATTTTTAGCTATCTTTATTTTTACAAAATAATGTGCTTTGAGAGGTGGAGTTAAAATATTTCTTTTAAAGTTGAGCATAAAGGATTTGAAATGTCTGCCTTCCTTTATTATTGAAATGTTTAGTGTATGGTATTTTTTGAAGGATGATATTAATTACAATGAAAATAGAAACGATGTATTTAATTATTGCTTGTTTTTTTTTTTTTCAATCCTAAAATTAACACACTGTTGTGGGCACCGTATACAACCCCTAACGCGGGGGAGTCGACAAAAAGTAAGGGGAAATCGATTCCAACATATGAATTATATTTCCTAAGATTTGCTAAAATTTGATTATTGCACTTACAAGTTTGATCATTTGTTCGACTGTTTCAACTGTCTTTAACCCAAAAACAATTCGTATATTTTACAAATCATCCATATTTTGACCACTTGATTACCGTGAATTTGAAATCTGCCAAATAGTTTTGAAGTGTTTGAGACTACTAGACGTATAGACATCTCGAACCAATGACCAACACAAAGTTTGACTATCGCTGTCTACCCTGCGGTATATATTTTTTGGAAATACTTGTTTTTTTTCAAAATACCCAAGAAAGGCGTGAACTTTTCTCCCGTCTCCGAAGCGGAGAAAATCGACTCCCCCATACGTTGGAATCGACTCTCCCTGACTTTTTGTCGACTCCCCCGCGTTAGGGGTTGTATACGGTGTACGCTCATTTTATAAAAGCAGGCATTACCTATGTCAAAGACATTTCATATGAAGAAATACCAGGGGCTTTGCCTGAATCTTGTATGCTAGACATAATACATGAATATAATAGTATAATCAATTAAAGATGACAACGCAACATTATCATCTGTTGAAGAGTAGAAAACTAAGCATTGCTACCAAATATTTCGCTTTATGTAGAAAATAACAAATATTGGTTTTCTTCATGTACAGTAATTTTTACAAAATGTTTATACAAAAGCGGTTTAACCCCCCAATATCAAACAAATAATGGAAAAGAAAATTGCATATGCTGTATATTATACCAGTACACTTGAGAATAGATAGATTTTATTGAGAGGAGTTGGTAAACCTCCAGATGTTGTAGAGCTGGATTTTAAAAATTTTCATAAAGGGAATTTTTGCATATTAAAAGCTGTTCAAGATTGGTAAAACAGATTAAAAAAAAATGTCCATAATGTAAAACAGAATGTGAAGATTTAGTACACATGTTTGTAAAAAGTGAAGAAGTACAAGAATTAAAAAAAAAGATTTTATAATTTATCATTTGGTATCGTTATTCAAAAGCTGTAAAAATAGCAAACTCCAAGAAGGTTTGTTTTGAAGGAGTTTCCTCTATATTGAGTTAGTTGAAAACATGGATAGAAATCTACAGGGATTTTATATTGCAAACAACACACAAGTTCCCAGATAGTTTTTTGTAGAAAAAATTACACGAAGTGTTCTGGGAATCTAAGAATGAATAAAGATGATTTATTTTCCATTATAAATCCTCCTATAAAGACTTGTCAAATTTCTCGAGCTAGAAGGGACCCAAACCTCTGACTTTTATCCTTATATTGATTTCAACTGTTCTTCACTAAAAGGTATATATGTGTACTAGAAAATCAACAACAAAAATGATTACGAAGAGGGACAGAGTATAGCAGAACAGTTACAGGAATGATGTGTAAATCCCATCAGCAACGGCATATCCCCAGAGACGATGATATTAAAAAAAACCCTGAGTTTATTGTTTATAAAGATAATCAACAAATGCTTTGTTTCAAAACCAATATCTGGTGTCTATATGTATGTACAGATCTTCTGTATAACCTTGTGATTATCAATAGAACAGAGTTCTCCGTACAGACTGAGATAGTCCGAAATATCTGACGTTTTCCTGGCCTTTTTAACGATTTTGATAGTTAACATGTTTTCCTGGCATGTAAAATATTAAAATCGTTTAAAAGGCCAGGAAAACGTCAGATATTTCGGACTAAGACTGAGATAACGTGAATCTTAGAGTTGTGTAGGTGGGATTCAAAACGATTTACGGAATTCTTAATTTCATTTCGAAATGGAAGAATGAATACTGGTTGCCTTATTGTGATATACACGTACTCCTTGCTAATGCTAGACGCAGGGGTCGTTTTAGCACCAAAAACAGCGACATTTACACGTTCGTTTTTTTTTAGGCGGAGCGACTGGTCCTGTCGTGAAGGAACTTCCGGACAAGATTACTAGTATCACGTTCTATAGATACTGACAGTTTTATAAAGGAGTTTTAAAATAATTGCATAGGAAAACGCAAGGGTCAGTGGTGTAAACCGTAAGATAGCAAACATGTTGGTATCGATACACACTCATGATTTTTCTCAGAGGAATTTAAATATGGTCCGATTTTTATGAATGTTATTTTTGTACAAGAAAGGCGCCCTTTAATGACCAGCTATCGTTTTAATTTTGTGTGAGGAGCCCTGATTAATAAAGTTTATCGTTGAAAGTCGATTAAAAATTATATTTTACAATCTGGACATCATTTAAGGTCTATATTGATATCAAAGGTTAAAGCTGTGCTATTTTTAAAAATGCTGTCTGGACTCTTATATCAATAATGTTTAGAATGATTTCCCTCTAACAAACGGAAGTTTGCAATTATAGACTTTTAGACTGGTTTAATCGATTGATCTTATGATATGCCATAGGCGTCGGAACCGAGGGGGTTAGGGGTGGGGGGCTTAGCCCCCTACTTTTTTTGCAAATTGTATATGTTATTTTTTGCTTGTCGAGATTTTTTATAAGTCTAACCCCCCCCCCCCCTTTTCAATTTGTTTACGACGCCACTGTATGCAAACGTTTACACTCAGGTGCCAAAGTATGGGGTTTTTTACTATACAAATTTCGTTATAAACCAACATTTTTTAAAGAAGTGGTAAAAATAGTAATAGTAACCCCTTGGTCGATTTTGAAAAGATCTGAATTGCTAAATTAAGAATGAATTTCTCAAGCTTATTTTGGCATAATTTAAAAATATTTATATATTGTGAAATTGACGATGTTTCAACGAAATATACGTCCCGGATGAAGTCGGACGTGTGTTATTGCGTTCAATGTATTCATATCTATTAGCCAATGACTGGACAGCTAACCATCAGTAGACCACGCCTTCATCAAATTGGAGTTTGTCATGTACTGCCCAAAGTCCAACCTCTTGTTAAAACGGATCTATCTAGTAACTCAATTGCACGTACTATGATCGATGGATGACGTACCGCATTTAATTTGTAGCAATAAAGATGTTGAGCTTTTGTTTTTGCCAAAAAACAGAACACTTTTTTTCTGGAAGTTCACAGTTTGTCTTTCATGTTACAATGCTACAATTCATCGTTGGTCTTTAAGTTTCGAAGTTATGTGAATTTTTTTTTCATCAAATATTTAAGTTGATAACATCAAATCAAGAAGAATAAGAGTGTTCAATTGCGTCAGAGGACATTCGATCCAGTAGGAAATAATGAATAAAACAATACAATGGGCAGCTTTATTGCTTAAGTATACAAAGAATTTTTCCAAGCATTCTGTACAGTCATTTCTTAGTCTGTTCCACTACTACATACAATGCTAGACAGGCGACTAACAATGGAGGCCAGTGCTTCCAGACTGCCTACATCGAACACGTGCTGAGAATCTGGGTCACTGGACAAGGCGTTCAATTCCGACAACTTGGCGTTCTTCACACCTGGAATTGAAATTTATGAAAAATGTCAAATGAAATTCATTTCATTTAAATGATATTTTAAAAATTAATGATTATATACAAGATATAAGATAGCTTACCTATGGTGAACAGATCTACACCCTGGCTTTTGAGTTTTCCCGCTTCTACCATAGCTTGATACGGGTCTGTAGCCACCCCGTCCGTAACAAGCACTGCAATTTGAGGAACCTGGCCAGGGCGACCGCCATTTTCTTTAGAAAATCCTTCTCTCATCTTAACAAATGCCTTGTCCATGAACGTGTTACCTGTACCCCACGTGATATTCATGATGCGTTTAATTGCGTCATCTTTCGACACCCCGTCTTTAAGGTCAAGGACGCGGTCAGCCTCGTCACTGAACACTACGGCTCCCACACGGGTCTCATCTACTCCCACGTCAAACTTCTTCAACACCTTACCAACAAAATCTAGCTCCAGATTAAAGTTTTTCTGCGACTCGATACTAGTTGATTGGTCAATGGCAAATATAACATCAGCTACCAGTTTCAAACATTCTGAAAATTAGAAACAGTAACTAAAGGATATAAGCTTAGGCAGATAAGGACTGAATTAAATGTTTTGTTTAGAATGTTTTCATATGTAAAATGAGGTACGTTTCGATGTATACTTACGTTCCTTTTGTGGTTCCTTGGCTGTAGTTCGGCCAGCTGCAATATTAGAATATAGGTACACTTTAAAGCATTCAGCCTATGTTTGTATCATTCATATATCGATGTATATGTACTAATTCTAAAATATTCATCTTTATATTTTTTTTTGTCTAACACCTTATGTTCATGAGATCGAAGTCTGTCCGATCACAACATCAATTAAAGTCTTCTTTTTTTTTAAACAATAAAGCACTTTCTTATTTGGTTGATTAAAGGGTCAAGGTCATAGATCGATGACAATATTGTGTCAAATTCGTTGATAGGTCAAAGTTTCAAATTTAAACTTGGTTCCCGTTGGACTTGGTCTATTGTTTAAAACGATTGTTTTCAGCGTGAACAAATAAATAAAAACAAATGGAATAAAAAGAATCAATCTCGTTTACATGTACCTGCACATGTTCTGTTTGTGAGAAGATCCTTCAGTTTTTCCGTTTGAAATTCTTGGTATTCTGTAACCTTGATCATGTATTCTGACTTGGGTTCACTGGCGATACCCTTTAGTTCCTAAAAGCAATGAAATGTCCAAATAGTTCTGTCCTTTTTGCTGGACGTTTAAAATAATAACCTTTTTTAACTTTAATTTTCGTCAACGAGTGTACAATTTTATGATAAATCGTCTTTGTCGTCATTTCTATGTTAATTTTGCCACTATCATTACATTTCCTTTAACGTTGAGTCTCGTTTCATTAGAAATTAACAGTACTAAAATTGAAGATTCGTTAAGTCCCCCCCCCCAACCCCCCCCCCCCCCTCAAAAACTGTATCACAAAATACTAGATAAACGATGTTTATTATGTTAATATATATATATATATATATATATATATATATATATATATATATATATATATATATATATATATATATATATATATTCTCAAATTCCTTCCAAATCAAAACATCTTTACATTATATGATTTTTATATTCTTCTTCTTTTATAAAATGTACGATCAAACCCAACCCCGAAACGAAAATTAAAAAAATGTCCATGTCATATGTTCTGGCGATTTGATTTAAACGTCTATTTTCATCCATACCTGATGATGGCCGTCACCTCACCTTTTACCTGATGATGGCCGTCACTTCACCTTTTACCTGATGATGGCCGTCACCTCACCTTTTACCTGATGATGGCCGTCACTTCACCTTTTACCTGATGATGGCAGTCACCTCAACTTTTACCTGATGATGCCGTCACCTCATCTTTAACCTGATGATGATCGTCACCTCACATTTTTCCTGATGATGGCCGTCACCTCACCTTTTACCTGATGATGGCCGTCACTTCACCTTTTACCTGATGATGGCCGTCACCTCACCTTTTACCTGATGATGGCCGTCACTTCACATTTTACCTGATGATGGCCGTCACTTCACCTTTTACCTGATGATGGCCGTCACCTCACTTTTTACCTGATGATGGCCGTCACTTCACATTTTACCTGATGATGGCCGTCACTTCACCTTTTACCTGATGATGGGCGTCACCTCACCTTTTACCTGATGATGGCCGTCACTTCACCTTTTACCTGATGATGGCCGTCACTTCATCTTTTACCTGATGATGGTCGTGACCTCACCCTTTCATGATGATGGCCGTCAGATCACTTTTTACCTGATAATGGCCGTCACCTCACCTTTTACCTGATGATGGCCGTCACTTCACCTTTTAACTGATGATAGTTGTCACTTTACCTTAAAAGGCTATTACCTGATGATGGCCGTCACTTCACCTTTTACCTGATGATAGTTGTCACTTTACCTTAAAAGGATATTACCTGATGCTGGCCGTCAGCTCACCTTTTCATTTATACGACTGCCAACACCAACAGCAAACAAAAACACTCCGTTGCCTTTGGCTATCTTTGCCTCCTCCTGGGTCCATTCTTTGGCCTCTTCCGACGACAGTTCGACGTCATAAAATCCGGGATTTGTTTCTCCGTCCGTCATTATTATGGCAATCTTGACGACACCATCTCGGGCACCATTTGCTCTAGTAAACATGTTTTCGTTCATGTACTGGAGCGCTTTGTACGTTCTTGTGGCGCCACCCTGAGTGTACCGGATCCTTTTGATAGCAGCCAGAACATGGTCTTTGCTGCTGAATGTTTTGAATTGAAATTCGGGATTTATGACATTACTGAAAGACACTGCAGCTACCTGAGTTTTGGATGGTGAAATGTCAAACATGTTCAGAATGTTGTACAGAAAATCAATCTGAACTTGAAAGTTTGGTTCCCAAATGCTGCTCGACGAATCAATAACAAATGCGATGTCGGCCTCTTTGATGCACATTTCTTTGAAAAACCAAAAGAATTAGTTAATTGTAACAACAATCGACGATTTTTTTCAATAGTTGAAGAAAGTTCATCATAAAAACAACCGAGTATAATTATAACTCGCTTATCGTAAAGACAGATTATAAGTCATTGGCTATCTATTATTTCCACATACCTTGGGCACCTGTCAGTGAGAAAACCTACAAAAATACATAAAACAGTTGTTATGGCAATATTTCAACGTTTTATTTTTTATATCTAAGAATGCGACAAAAATAAACAAGGCGGTGTAAACTGCAACTACTTTTGTGACTTATTTATATATGCAGGTATTTAAGCTGAAAAGCTGAAACATTTGATTTACCACTAATGATTCATTTTAAATTTTCTTTTTTCCTTTTCCGAAAATTCAAAGGCGACCATACGTTTATGCTTTTATAAAGGAAGCTGATGGCTGTAAGAAATCTATGGCGGCAATGCAAAAGGTTTGCAAACAAGTAAAAATTACAAGACCAGCACTGGATATTGCATTATGATACAATATTAAAACAAAAATTAATTTTCTCTCCATAATTGGTTATTTGAAAAAAAATTAATTTAGAATTCATGGATCCTACAACATCATAATTATAACACCGTAGCCGTGTGCTAATGTTAGATGAGTTTTGTGAGGTTTTCATTCATTTTAACGTTTTCACTATTATATCCTTAGATCTTCCATTTGTATCTTCTTGATTTATCATTTTAAGCAAATAGAATTTGATAAAGCTATTTTGGTGCGCCGGGCGAGTTAAAGGGACATGATCACTATTTTGGTCAAATTCTATTTTTCTGTTTTTATTATTTACAATGTTTTAGAAATGCATTTGTAATGACCAAATGAAATTTGAGACTCGCGGTCGTAGAGTTATAAGCAAGACACAGGTCTAACAATTCTTTGTCATGTAAACAAGGCTCCAGCCCTGTTTTTGTTTACATAGGTTCACAAACAAGTAAAAATTACAAGACCAGCACTGGATATTGCATCATGATACAATATTAAAACAAAAATTAATTTTCTCTCCATAATTGGTTATTTGAAAAAAAATTAATTTAGAATTCATAGATCCTACAACATCATAATTATAACACCGTAGCCGTGTGCTAATGTTAGATGAGTTTTGTGAGGTTTTCATTCATTTTAACGTTTTCACTATTATATCCTTAGATCTTCCATTTGTATCTTCTTGATTTATCATTTTAAGCAAATAGAATTTGATAAAGCTATTTTGGTGCGCCGGGCGAGTTAAAGGGACATGATCACTATTTTGGTCAAATTCTATTTTTCTGTTTTTATTATTTACAATGTTTTAG
This sequence comes from Magallana ariakensis, assembly GCA_020458035.1. NCBI lineage: Eukaryota > Metazoa > Mollusca > Bivalvia > Ostreida > Ostreidae > Magallana > Magallana ariakensis. The sequence continues at coordinate 33,755,877 of CM035814.1, read as the reverse complement.
AAATGCATTTGTAATGACCAAATGAAATTTGAGACTCGCGGTCGTAGAGTTATAAGCAAGACACAGGTCTAACAATTCTTTGTCATGTAAACAAGGCTCCAGCCCTGTTTTTGTTTACATAGGTTCACAAACAAGTAAAAATTACAAGACCAGCACTGGATATTGCATCATGATACAATATTAAAACAAAAATTAATTTTCTCTCCATAATTGGTTATTTGAAAAAAAATTAATTTAGAATTCATGGATCCTACAACATCATAATTATAACACCGTAGCCGTGTGCTAATGTTAGATGAGTTTTGTAAGGTTTTCATTCATTTTAACGTTTTCACTATTATATCCTTAGATCTTCCATTTGTATCTTCTTGATTTATCATTTTAAGCAAATAGAATTTGATAAAGCTATTTTGGTGCGCCGGGCGAGTTAAAGGGACATGATCACTATTTTGGTCAAATTCTATTTTTCTGTTTTTATTATTTACAATGTTTTAAAAAGTCTGAAAACTTGTGATAATACAGTTTTTGGCAAATGCTGCAAACTAGTATTAATTTGAGACCTAAAATACGTTCACGTAAAAAGTGTAAGAATTGCATAGGCTGTAGCTCCCATCCCTCCAAAGCTCTACAGTTTTATTTTATAAAAAAAAAATTCATCTTTCGGCAAATACATGCATGAATAACAATTAACGGCAACATTCAATTTTTTTTTTTTTTTTTTTTTTTTTTTTTTTTTGTAATTTGATATCTATACAAAGGTGTGCACATTTCATTGAAAGTAAACTACTAATGTCACGTTTATTAAAAAAAATGTCTCGATGTGACGTAAAGTTCCAATTAAATTAATCAACAGCAAATTAAATAATTAATCAAGTTATAATACAGCTTTCCCATCCAGATATGTACCTGTGAACAATTGTACACATGCTCTCATTCATAAATAGATTATATACAACATATCATCATCCCAAGGGGGTCTTATCCGCTCCGCAAGTAACGGAGCGGGTCCTAAACCCTTTGCTATGGAATATGCCTGCAAAATGGACTGTTTTCTTCTAATATATACGTTACTTTGATCAAAACTTGTACAAAACTGGAAAAAATGCACTTACGAAAATCAGAGCAAGCAGGGTAAACATGGTCATTTTGTCCGATCTCCCCTCCCGAGGAATATTAGAATGTCTACAGAAACAGAAAAAGTCATATATACAATGTACCAAGCTAATGAGTCTTGTGCAACTAATGATCCTCCAAATTTCCGTCCCTCCCAAATGAAAGTTATTTTGAGCATTTTGATAAAATCTTGTATATTTTCAAATCTAATCAGTGGTTAATATTAGAAACAATTTAAACATGCTATCTACATGTAGATTACCATGAAATATTTAAAAACAAAGTCCCTCTATTTTCTTTTGGTCAGATTTAGCTATAGGTTTTATGTTTTAATTCTGCATGACTAATATAATTCTTGCAATAAACATGTAATGGCGCCTTCATCAGTGACAATTATTTCAAATCTAAAATTAGATAAATGTTTATTGTATTTTACAAGTCATTATTTCCATATCATTTTACAATAATGATGAAACTGACCAGATTTGACATTTCAAATGAAATATCTCCCCCAATATTACATATGATCGTACAACAACTAGCATTATTAAGGTTATATGTGCCGTCCATTACCGCATAATAAGCACTAAATGTACAATTACATGTATGCATTATTTCATCTGATCGACTAATTTTTTAGTCTTTGTTGCACTTGTTGACTTTCGGCCGGCGCCTGGTCTGATTCACTGGTCGAAACGACAGTTCTTCCATGACCTACTGTGTATCGACCTTTCACTAGGCATGGGCGTCGGAATCGGGGAACCGGGGGGGGGGGGGGGGGGCTTGCAAATTTATACATACCAATGACCTTTTTTTTTGCTTGTCAAGATTTTTGATAAGTCTTGCCCCCCCCCCCACTTTCAATTTGCTTCTGACGCCACTGCTTGGCAATCACCAATCAATATTCATACATGTATATGAATCAGCCTTAAAATTCCAAATGCACGCAAGCCTCTATGGGACTGTGTGACCATGGTGATGAAGATGTCCATATATTCCACAACTCCCCACCCTCCTCGCGAATTCAGCCCCCGTAACACAAAAATAAGGTGCCTCAAAAACTCCTCCTCCTATTCTACATATAAATAAATGTATATGCGTATGTGTGAATGTTGGATGAACATCTATGGATGCAGAAGGAACTTTATTCTTTCGTTATAAAGAGTAGAGTTTTTAGATTACATGTAATTCAGAGATCAATTTAGATCAAATAGACATCACAGTACCCACAAACATTTCTCTAACACCATGTAAGTTAATTCAGGCCAGACAGACTACTGCATGAGATTCTCATATATTTAAAAAAGATCCTTTTGTTTGTGTTTGGGGAGATTGCGTATAAATATCAAAGTACTGAAAGTACTGTAAGACGGTGGCGTCGTTTGAATGTGGCATATTACATGTATGATAATTATTGTCGTCGAAAACCCGCGGCCAGTATCGCATACATGTACTAATGCTTAACGCTTACATGCACAACTGGTCGTGAGTTTCCTACATGGATGACTATGTGGAAATCGTAGTTGTGTAATCTCAATTTACACTTTACAAAAGCTACGTCTCTTGGCCGTCGTCTTTGGGGGAAAGCCCGTAGATTTATTTCAGTAGCCTTTGTAGTAAAGAAGTTTGCATATATATATTTGTATTTATATCGTTTGACATTAAAATCCGTTTTTGGTATGTATTTTGTTTGCCCCAGAATGCCTCATTCGATATGTGGGTTGCCACCACATAGTGAATGAATAAAAAAAATTCAAAGCAATTTTATCACAATACGCCCAAATATTTGATTGTATAAAGAAGGGACATTTGTGGGTTTTTTTCTTTAGACCTTTGGGTTGACCCCGCAAAGGGGAACAACTTTTGAAAAGTGAGGATTGGACTATTGTGCTATAAAGGTATTGTAGATTTTTCAAAGTAACGAGAACAAATAAGGCTTTGGTATGATAAAATACTTGTCAGGTTTTTACTAACTATTTGGGCATACATGTAGTATGTTTATTTTCCCTCTCGACAGCATTTTCCCTCAATTTCTTCACAGAGAAAAAGTTGCAGTCTCGTGGGCCAACACACTTACTTTAATTTGTCTTCATAGCCAGTTAATACATGTAGGTGTATAGAAAACGGAATGATTGATAAAACTGGGAAATGCTTTTGGAATGCACGTCATCATGAAACCGCAGAGTCAATCAATATTTTATCTTCGACTTCGAGTGGTTTATTTCCATTAGCTCACAACAAAAGTGAATGAAAATTTGAAAAGAAAAATCATACAATATTCAATCGCGGCAGTTTCATTAACCAACGTTTTAAAGTACATTTGTTCTATTGTATTTAGCTGTAGATTAATTCAAATCATTTGAATGAATTCGGGATAGTCACATGTATAATTATTTTATTGCTTCTCAGTACACTTTAAAACGCATAATTTACTTGCTACATTTAACTTTTCTAGTATAAAAACAACAAATATTGATTTAATTATTCACCAAAACATTTGCTTTACATAAGGTCATAATCAGTTCCTTTGTTTGGAAATCACATATTTGTTTAATCCTACATTTAATATGCGAAATTTTGAAAAATCTTTTTTATATTTTCATTTTAAAAAACCCTGTGTAATGTCAGGAGTTTTGCACTAATATGTATAACTTTTACAAGGTCTTCAAATTTGCATCCGATTTGATTTTTTGCAGTAAAATAATACTGTTAATGGGACATGTTGGGACATGTCCATAATATAATAAGAGCATACAAGCAAAGGACTTTTCATTATAAAGTTTGACCTATGACCTCTAGATCATTTGTGTACAAAGGTATGTCTACTTTATCAAAAAAGGACTCAAAAGATATGGACCCTGAATAAAACTGTTTATAATTATACATGTTTATTTCCAAAGCTGTGTGATGCTTGACCATTTCTCCATCCCATAAAATTAATGGCAATATTGGTAAACTATTCAGATTTAAGCAAAATGAGCAAAGAAATAAGTAATGTTTTCAGGGATCTTTTCAATTTCTCCAGGTCACGAATAAAACAGTAGTGGTAAAATGAAATCTAATGTTTTAACAGGATAAATCAGTTTTTAAAACACAAAACAAACAAAATTCAAGTTGAACGCACGTTTTTCTGAGCCGTACATCTGTGTATATTTTCATTTTATTCGTTGCATGTACTAGACAATAGATCTAGGGTTCGCAAATCTCGGCAATATTTCCGAAAAGCTACAGTTTAGTAGCTCAGTAGAATACTACAGTCATCTATGAAGCACATTCTAGCATTGCGTTGAGTGATGACACTATCTAACCGGTGTGTATTTCAATTGCGATTCGCAACGAGATTCTGATTGACGCATTTATATAGACCCACCCATTTAAAAAAGCATGTTGAGAACATGATGCTAACACACGGAAACAAATGCTGAAGAAAGCTCATAATAAAGTTGTACTCGCGAGTTAAAAATTACAGAGTTTATTTGAGAACAAACGGGGCGATGTTTACGTACATGTAACAATTAAAAAAAAAAAAGCAAGAACGGGCGCATATGGAGAAGTCACAGATCGTACCTTGCTCATCGTATTACATTATTCAGTTTACTGTGAAAAAATTCGTCAGAAACTGTTTAGTGAACAAATAAATTTTACATTACCTTTCACAATGTACCATACATGTACATGTTCATGTATATGGAATATCGCATGAGTTGAACCGATTGTTTTTCCTCACAAAAAGCTAGCGCTTGCTGCAAAATGGAGATTCACGGGTTTACACGCCGTGAAATCCATAAGACGTTTTACAGCATATATCTTCGATTCCTTACAACAAATCTGTACTGAAAATTTTTGAAACATCGTCACCAGGTCCGTAAAATGACGGAGTGTGGTGTGTTTATATACATATAAAACTGTGTGTGAAATGGCGACTCGATTTGCACGTGAGTTTTACAATCCGAGGTCGATGAGCGTGTTTGAGAGAAAGTCATTGTAGAGCGTCAACATCAGTAGTAATTATTGTCTGATGAATATTGAGGTGTATGTAACAAAATTAATGATTCTACAGACTGAGAGGGTTATAAAATAAGGTTGATCACAGATCAGTCCAAAATTGAACATGTTTGTATAGTAAATTTCAAGTTTTTTGCATGTTTGAAACACATGCACACTTGTAGAAGAAAGTGTGCCATCGATCGGTTGAAGTTCAATAAAATGTAATTTATGTAATATTCATTGTCAGTATATGTTGTGAATTCTTTGGAATAAGCTACAACAAAATAAATACTGCCTCAACTTAAATTGATGCGTTGAAAATGATTGATCATGAATTTATCGATGAAGCATAATTGCTGAAAAATGAAATGGCAAACCCGTTTAAATAGTGTGTTTCTGACAATTGTTTACACCATAAAAAAGACATGATTATTGTGAGAACTCTTGGTCAATTATCGCAGTGATATAATTTTTGGAGTCCTGATACTGAGTTAAACTTCACATCTGGCAGTTGGTGCATAAGTTATCAATACCGCGTAAGCAGACAGGGAAACGGCTCATTAAAAATAAGACACAATTTCATAAAAAAAATTCAAAGCAATTTTATCACAATACGCCCAAATATTTGATTGTATAAAGAAGGGACATTTGTGGGTTTTTTTCTTTAGACCTTTGGAATGACCCCGCAAAGGGGAACAACTTTTGAAAAGTGAGGATTGGACTATTGTGCTATAAAGGTATTGTAGATTTTTCAAAGTAACGAGAACAAATAAGGCTTTGGTATGATAAAATACTTGTCAGGTTTTTACTAACTATTTGGGCATACATGTAGTATGTTTATTTTCCCTCTCGACAGCATTTTCCCTCAATTTCTTCACAGAGAAAAAGTTGCAGTCTCGTGGGCCAACACACTTACTTTAATTTGTCTTCATAGCCAGTTAATACATGTAGGTGTATAGAAAACGGAATGATTGATAAAACTGGGAAATGCTTTTGGAATGCACGTCATCATGAAACCGCAGAGTCAATCAATATTTTATCTTCGACTTCGAGTGGTTTATTTCCATTAGCTCACAACAAAAGTGAATGAAAATTTGAAAAGAAAAATTATACAATATTCAATCGCGGCAGTTTCATTAACCAACGTTTTAAAGTACATTTGTTCTATTGTATTTAGCTGTAGATTAATTCAAATCATTTGAATGAATTCGGGATAGTCACATGTATAATTATTTTATTGCTTCTCAGTACACTTTAAAACGCATAATTTACTTGCTACATTTAACTTTTCTAGTATAAAAACAACAAATATTGATTAATTATTCACCAAAACATTTGCTTTACATAAGGTCATAATCAGTTCCTTTGTTTGGAAATCACATATTTGTTTAATCCTACATTTAATATGCGAAATTTTGAAAAATCTTTTTTATATTTTCATTTTAAAAAACCCTGTGTAATGTCAGGAGTTTTGCACTAATATGTATAACTTTTACAAGGTCTTCAAATTTGCATCCGATTTGATTTTTTGCAGTAAAATAATACTGTTAATGGGACATGTTGGGACATGTCCATAATATAATAAGAGCATACAAGCAAAGGACTTTTCATTATAAAGTTTGACCTATGACCTCTAGATCATTTGTGTACAAAGGTATGTCTACTTTATCAAAAAAGGACTCAAAAGATATGGACCCTGAATAAAACTGTTTATAATTATACATGTTTATTTCCAAAGCTGTGTGATGCTTGACCATTTCTCCATCCCATAAAATTAATGGCAATATTGGTAAACTATTCAGATTTAAGCAAAATGAGCAAAGAAATAAGTAATGTTTTCAGGGATCTTTTCAATTTCTCCAGGTCACGAATAAAACAGTAGTGGTAAAATGAAATCTAATGTTTTAACAGGATAAATCAGTTTTTAAAACACAAAACAAACAAAATTCAAGTTGAACGCACGTTTTTCTGAGCCGTACATCTGTGTATATTTTCATTTTATTCGTTGCATGTACTAGACAATAGATCTAGGGTTCGCAAATCTCGGCAATATTTCCGAAAAGCTACAGTTTAGTAGCTCAGTAGAATACTACAGTCATCTATGAAGCACATTCTAGCATTGCGTTGAGTGATGACACTATCTAACCGGTGTGTATTTCAATTGCGATTCGCAACGAGATTCTGATTGACGCATTTATATAGACCCACCCATTTAAAAAAGCATGTTGAGAACATGATGCTAACACACGGAAACAAATGCTGAAGAAAGCTCATAATAAAGTTGTACTCGCGAGTTAAAAATTACAGAGTTTATTTGAGAACAAACGGGGCGATGTTTACGTACATGTAACAATTAAAAAAAAAAAAGCAAGAACGGGCGCATATGGAGAAGTCACAGATCGTACCTTGCTCATCGTATTACGTTATTCAGTTTACTGTGAAAAAATTCGTCAGAAACTGTTTAGTGAACAAATAAATTTTACATTACCTTTCACAATGTACCATACATGTACATGTTCATGTATATGGAATATCGCATGAGTTGAACCGATTGTTTTTCCTCACAAAAAGCTAGCGCTTGCTGCAAAATGGAGATTCACGGGTTTACACGCCGTGAAATCCATAAGACGTTTTACAGCATATATCTTCGATTCCTTACAACAAATCTGTACTGAAAATTTTTGAAACATCGTCACCAGGTCCGTAAAATGACGGAGTGTGGTGTGTTTATATACATATAAAACTGTGTGTGAAATGGCGACTCGATTTGCACGTGAGTTTTACAATCCGAGGTCGATGAGCGTGTTTGAGAGAAAGTCATTGTAGAGCGTCAACATCAGTAGTAATTATTGTCTGATGAATATTGAGGTGTATGTAACAAAATTAATGATTCTACAGACTGAGAGGGTTATAAAATAAGGTTGATCACAGATCAGTCCAAAATTGAACATGTTTGTATAGTAAATTTCAAGTTTTTTGCATGTTTGAAACACATGCACACTTGTAGAAGAAAGTGTGCCATCGATCGGTTGAAGTTCAATAAAATGTAATTTATGTAATATTCATTGTCAGTATATGTTGTGAATTCTTTGGAATAAGCTACAACAAAATAAATACTGCCTCAACTTAAATTGATGCGTTGAAAATGATTGATCATGAATTTATCGATGAAGCATAATTGCTGAAAAATGAAATGGCAAACCCGTTTAAATAGTGTGTTTCTGACAATTGTTTACACCATAAAAAAGACATGATTATTGTGAGAACTCTTGGTCAATTATCGCAGTGATATAATTTTTGGAGTCCTGATACTGAGTTAAACTTCACATCTGGCAGTTGGTGCATAAGTTATCAATACCGCGTAAGCAGACAGGGAAACGGCTCATTAAAAATAAGACACAATTTCATAAAATTTTAAATGTATGTACAAAATAATTAGCAGCTATAGTGCTTAAAATATCTAATAAGATGTAAATTAGTTCTCAAACTGAAATCGACAATCGGTAAAACATCGCCAGTAACTCTGCATACCTAACAGAGTTATCGTTCCTAATCCGCTAGGGTCCCCGTGAGAAATACCCTTCCGGCCAGGACGATAGCAATAGACAGTGGCTATTTATAGCCACCGTCTAAAAATGATGCAGACAAAGTGGATAAATTTAATGGACTGTAGATAGAGATACTTATGATTCAGTTTATCATAAACTACATTATAAAACACACATCCACACGTAACCTACATTGTATGATATTCATATACATTTTCCACATATTTTCTATTTCAAACAGTTCATACAGGTAACAAAAATTACTATCACAGATAATCTCGTTCACAAAAGCAATAAAATTCATAACTAAGCTGGTCTTTGTTGAAATGTATGGCTGATTTATCACAGCAGCTACAAGTTTATTTATATATCACTATAGACCATCATCTGGAAATCCTCTGCCACGCCTAAGGCTCACGGGGATCTCCGACATTTGTTGAGCTGTTTCCTGACATTATCTCCCTCTCTGATTAAAGGTCATTATCCCCGTCACGCATCAATGACTCGGGTCCCTCCATTCTGCACACACATAACACATAAAAAAATGAACACTGTCTTGTCACATGCACAGGGGTTGGAATGTTTAGACAAAAAAATTCCCACATTTCTATGATGTCCTAGTTTGTTCGCATATGTGGTTAAAATTTCTGGAAAAGAAGCAAAACATGCATTGTCATTATTGTACTCTGTTTTATCAATGTTGTGACAATTGCTTCAAATAGTACATTTGAATTTATCAGAGTGAAACCTTTTTTAATCTGTGAAAGTCAATTTTTGTACATTGCCCAAGACTTGCAGGTTTGCAAGGATTTTTGTAAACTTCAGCTTCTTTCAAATAAATCACTCAATGATCCATATTGTTATAATACAGTTATTGTCATGTTATCAAATAAGATTCATAGATTCCAGATAACATAAATCACTACAAATGCTGACATCCCATGAAATGTGATAATTCCACCATAATCACGTGTCCACACAGACATAATATACTTATATTTAGACTTACTGGGCGTGATGAGGTTTGTTTTTCTGAGTCCTGCAGTTTTTTCCCCAATAGCAGTCATTTCTTCTCCTTACAGCCTCTATTAATAAAACATCAATTCAACACTGACTATATTACACAGAAAAACAGAACATATCTATTCCTGACTAGATAAATTTCTTGTTCATAATATGTCAAGTATATTGAAGAGTAATTTAATTTTTGAAAAATCGCAGTTAAGGTATATGATCCTAGAACATTGAAAATCAATGAAAGGATCCATCATTTTGTTATAAAGTAAATGAAAGGTTTCTAAGCCTAATGTCATTGCATATCGTAGATTCCTTATTTAACTCCAATCATACTTGATTTCATGATTCCGCAGTTTTGTATCAAATTGCTAGAATATAAAATCGCAAAAAGTGCAAATCTTTCATTATAATTTCATATTCTCATAGAAATAAATGCAAGATTTCAAAATCTGCGATGGGTGCTTCCTGCAAATTTACGCAGATATTAATTCCTCACATTTACCGGTAATTAGGAATCAACAGTAATGAAAAATCATTGAAAAAACTTTGTTTATCCTTAAAATTGATGACCTCCATGATTTCTATCCAATTTTTGTAATATATTTTATAGGTATATTCAAATTTATATACCGGTACCTCAATATAATGTATATAATAATGCATTTTTTCTCTACTATACTTCATGTTTAATCTAATGGTATGACAGGGCTTCACACCTCTTTCAATAAAGGCTCCACCCCCACCTGAACTTACCTGAGGTAAACCGACCGGTTAAAAACCTCGGCCTTTAATTGAAATTGAATACATAATTATCTATTATTTACGTATAAACTTTGTTTTATTAAGATTTTTGTTTCATTAGATCTAGTACACATATCAAGAAGGTGAGTTTATATATACAAACCTGGTAAATCTTCTCGCTTTATATCTGATCTGAAAGAGTACGCTAAATCTCTGAAGTTCCGCAGGGCACAGGGATAGCACACAGTGCTATCTGATGTCATAGCCAGTCGCCTTTGATCTTTACCAAAACAGAAAGAGATAGCATCACTCAACTTATGGAATCTTAAAAATAATAAACTCTAGATTAATCTGAACTTTAAAAATAAGATAATGATTTTTTTTTTCTATGAGGAAATCTATGGGAATATGAACACGGCTGGTTTTATGATAAAATCATTATATTATGCCCCGCAAAAAATCCCATATAATATACAAAAAAATATTTGAAAGTGTAAATCTTCAAGTGTATTGAAACATGCAGTCTCATTATGTAATCCAAATAATGTTTATGTAGACACATTGTGAAATTAACATAGAATTCAGTATAAAGTTGTTATTTTTAATGATGTAACAAGTTCATTTTAATTGTGACAAATCTCATCTTACGAGTATCATCTATAAATTTTTAAAAATCTGTATAACAAGTACTAGTATCGGAAAAAGAATTCGCAAAAGCAACATAATTATAAATTTTTTCAAATGGAAAAATATTACTTTGCTAGTTTCAATAGTTTAAAAAAAAAAAATTAAGATTCAATATACATGTACTCCAGTTTAAATATTTTTATTTCAATAAAGTCAAATATACTATTTTTGCACACAACATCTACCATGAAAAATATTTTTGTGCTGTTAACCCTTAGCAAATAGTTTTTGAAATTATTCACTGGCAGCATTTAATTTCACTCAGCTAATGTAGATTTCACCATCTTAGAACTTTGCAAGTTTTATCAAGATTGCAACATAAGATTTAATTAAAGCTCATCAACTCAAGCTTACAGTACATGTATATGATAGAAAACATTCTGCATAAAACATATTTACTGAATATTCACACATTCAACTGCAATTTCATTGTTTGTCTTTAAACATTAGTATTTCACCATTGATATCAAATATATATATTAAATACCTATACACTTGTACGTTCCCTCGTCCAACTTCTGCATACAGATATCTCTCATCTCATTCAAGGTCATTTTCTTCTCTTCAAGGTAATTCTATAATTGACAAATTTATGCGTGCGAGATGAGAGAAGTACATGTTCAATATGATCTGTAGAGTTTTGTAGTATATGACAACAAAACCATGTTGCAATTACCGTTAAGATTTCTGATTCATAAGGATTTTCCAGAATAAGGTTCATGAGGCACTTTCTTCCTAAATTCATGTCTAGAGAAGAGAAAAAATTGTACAGTAATTAATATATAATTTGACTTTGACTATTTATAAATTAATACCTATAAACATCAATTTGTTTACCAAATAATGTATTTAGAAAAAAATTAACTTCATCATTTAGATTAGTAATAAATGAAAAATGTTGTTTCTGCAAATGTGTAGAAGTTTGTATTGACAAAAAAAAGCTTTCAACTATTTTAATATCAAGATAACTTAAAATTAAAAATGTTAAAAAATTACTGGATAAAATATAATTACCGGGTAATAGTAATAATAATAATTACCTTTAAATCTTCCAATACAGCCCAGACATTCAGCTTTTTTACATCCCCAGTAAGCATGGCAGAATGATCTTAGACACAGAGAACCTATACACATCAAAATTAAACATATTTAAGAAATAAGGAATCATTCTTCGAGTTTTATGAGGTTATCATTCAGGTTGGGGCATGTTCAAATTCAGTAAAGCATGAAGGGCTTTATGATAGATTGGATCATGCCCCACAACATCAAAGATTTAGTCCAGACAATGGAGGTTTGAATTCCATATGCATAATTCATGAAAAGGTTTTTAATTTCAATTACCTGTTTATATCCCCGATATTTCCACACGTTGCTACCTGTCATTGTCTAAATACACAAGCCTATGATACAATAGTACATCAAGGACCAAACCCCATCCACTTACACTGTTGGCGCGTCTCTGGTAATGTCCGTCTGTCGGGCATCGGTTGTAAACAACACTGACACAGAATGTGGTTCTGGTTCACCACACAAACGTACTGTGCAGCTACAACCTCTGGTTTCATGTCATCCTTCTTCTTCCTCTCTTCATAACCTAAACAATAAGAAGAACTCTCTAATATTTGATGATTCATAAGAGAACAGTCGCAGTGGCGTCGGAAGCAAATCGCAAGTGGGGAGGGGCTAGACTTATCAAAAATCTTGACAAGCAAAAAAAAAGCAAAAAAAAAAGGTCTTTGGTCATTATTATGTATAACTTTGCAAAAAGTGAAAAAGTTGGGGGGGGGGGGGGGGGGCAGCGGCTTAACACCCCACACACCCCCGGTTTCCGACTACTATGAGTCAACGTCATGGCTGTGAATGGAATGTACTATTTTGGCTGTTTCATCTCTAACCCTACGTACCCTCTTCTGTGGAGGTAGTGGGCTGTGTAGCCTCACTGTCATCTCCTGCGGTATCTGGCTGGTTGGCAGTGGATGGCCCCGGCTGATTGCCGTCTGTGGTGGTCATGGCCTGGTTATTGCCCTGTGTATTTGGATTATTGCCCTGATTGATACCTAGAGCAGTCCTCACAGTGTTAAAAACTGAAGAATGAGAGATAAATAGGTTTGTACATTAAACGTATTTGAATCAATATGAAAAGTATCATAATCATTTGGTCATTAATGGTCAATTTGAACATTTCACTTACCTGTCCCTAAAACACCTGCCGCAGGTGTGTTTGGGTCACGGTAATTGGGACATTGACGACAGACAAATCTCACAGGGTTCCTTCAACAATGAAACGTACATGTATCTGATTGTATCACAATTAAATTAATCAAAATGATAATTCAAGAAAAAAAATTATACAAAGTCTGCAACTGACTTGATTACAACTACACTCTGTCCCATGATATCCTCAATTCACATTTTGATTAATTTCTCGATATTTACATACTGTGGAATCATCATTGTTCGTTGGGGACCAATGTTCTAACTTTTGTGGATAACCCTTGCCCACAAATTTACATCCCCACGAATGTATATACAAGCATTTGTTTAATACTTATTAAAATTATCCCGAACTTGCTACCAACGAAATTATGTCCCAACGAACCAGGAATTTTGGCTGCTCACAGACATTGACCCTCAAAAGTATTGAAAAATTCCAAGATTTCTGCTTTGAACCCTCCCCCCCCACCCCCACCTTGGCTTAGCAGGTTTCAATACATGGCTAAAATATAAACAAGTCTACAGGGATACAGGGAAATCTCTGTAAGAAATCTGTTATCCTTCCTGTGAATTTTTACAAGTGTAAAATGAATACAGTTGATAATGTGTCAATGAAGACATCTTGGATATTTTCCCTTTCATCAATTTCAACTGTATTTCCTTCACTGGTTTGTGTATTTTAAATAAAAATTAAAATGTGACAGAATCATTAACTTGGGACAAGCTATAGATGAAAATTAATAGCATCAATAACATGTCTCAATATGAGTTTACACAATCCATGAAATGTTGTAAATGGTACATGAAATTGCAAATAAAGAATTGGCATGACTGCATCTCAGAAAACTCTCCCTTTACAAATAGTTACATGTATTTATTCTTTAACCATTTTGTGCTTCATCAACTATGATGAAAAAGTTGTAGTTGAACTTATAAACATGTACCGGTAGCTAATGTACATGTATCACACAATAAATAAATAAATGTAAGGTACGCTAGGAATATAACCTTAACAAAAGACTATGTACATGTAAGTTCATGGTCTTTAAAAAAAAAATAATATCATATACATTGGTTGCTACATAAAGTGATAAGCATACCAATTTCCAAACAGTCCACCATACTGAAAAGGAGCGACTGGAGCAGGTCTAAACACAGGAGTAGATGTGGGAGCTCTGAAATGAACAGAAATCTTTGTGACTCTAGGCTTTACATCAATTACACCAAATCACATGAATAATATGAACAGTTTCTATAAGAAGTTATAGACTATAGCTTACAGGAGAGCAGGGGACCCTCTAAGCATCTTTTCAGTCTTTTCTCACTTTTATCAAGATTTAAAATAAAATGTTTGTGGAACTGTACATACTTGTATTATAATTCAGTTCTTCATCATTTTTAAAAAATTTTTATCACATGATAAACTGTGAAATAATTTGAGTTTGTGCCCTGTAATTTATCTAGATTTTAAATTGACAACATGTACCGTATATAGACTGTGTGTTACAGTTCATAGAGTGTAAAGGGTGTACTGTAATTGACATCTTAAAGAGTAGGTGTTCCCCCTAAGTATTGGTATTTGACCCACTTACTGATTGTCAGCCTCATCAGAGTCCTCTTCATAATCGTCAGAATCCTCCATCTCTTCATCAGGGTCATACTCTTTGTCCTTTAATTCCTTCGGGTATAACTGACAAAACATAAACTCAAACCATCACCGGTAAATCTGGTATAATAATACCGTAGAATCACATATATTCGTTGGGTTAAAATTTCGTCGTTTTTAAACCAAATACAATTTCGTTGGGATTTAATTTCGTCATATGGTAATTTCTAAAATGTATTACGTATAAACTCTGTATTTATGAATACTTGGGTTAAAAATTTGTCATGGATAAATACTGCCAACGAAAATATTGAAATTAAATCCTCAACAAATATTTCTGCTTCTACAGTATACTCTAATAAAACTGACAAATAGTGAGGCCATTAAGTGCAGATCTAACAATCAGTATTTCTGGTACATGTATACCACAAAACATGAAAGTTTACATAAGTGTAACTTACAATCAGTATTTCTGGTAAATGTATACCTCAAAACATGAAAGTTTACATTAAGTGTAATTGTAACTATTTATCAGCTTTTATGTCTAAGAGGAATAAATAAAGAGAAAACTAGATGTGTTGTAATGCCCAGAATGCCCCTGCAGGCAGCCAAAATTTAAATTGCAAACATTTGTTTGATTTCAGAAGAAGTTAAATAAATAAATAAGTCTTAAAGCTGCTTGGTCCGATTTTTTTGGTTATTACAGTATCAAATAATTTTCCATACAAACCAATTATCTTATGTTATGGCTTTTCTCATATTTACACCAGCAGAATCGATCTCCTTTCAAAGTTAGAAATATTCAAAGTAAAAAAAAAAAATTTCTTTTTGGCGGGGGCAATAAAACAATAAAGAGAATTGTGTGTATTGTTCATAAAATATCATGGTCAGTGGGTGTAATGAACACGTCAGTAGGTGTAATGAACACCTGTTTACTTGGTCATGCCCCAGTGATTGACTGTACCCTAGCTGACATGCACACATCCAATGCATCAATTTACGTACCATGTCTCTGCTTATTTGATTTTTGGCATCAAGTTCTTTGATGTCTTCCTCTGATCTTTTCTTATCTACAGCAACAATGAGTCATTATATCAATCCACATGTACAAAAACATCACTGAATTTCTTATCATTTACTTACAATGTAAAACTGAAAGTGAAAGTGAATCTTGCTTTGTTTGAATTTCAGAGTTTCGTTTATTCACCATCAGTTTATTCACTACACTGACCTGGATGTTCCTTGAGATAAGCCTCGATCAAGTTGTTCACTATATGGTTCTTGTTAATTCTATCCACTGTCATTCTGCACTGAAAATAAAACCGAGGGACCATTTAGTACACCTAAGATATGTCATCTGTCAGAACAATTGAGTACTTCATTTAAAAGTCATAAGAGACCTGGGTACTTACAGAGGGGCACTCTGGGGATCGCTTCATCCAGTCCGAGTAACAGCCTGCACAGAATGTATGCATACAGGGCTGTAAACTGTAAACGGAGAAACAAATTTTTACCATCACATTTCCACTACCATTCTGTTAACATTACCATCACATTTACACTACCATTATGTTAACAGTACCATCACCTTTACACTACCATCATGTAAACATTACCATCACCTTTACACTACCATCATGTAAACATTACCATTACATTTACACTACCATCATGTAAACATTTATGGTATCTTTGTTACATTTACATTATATCAAGTATTGTTTTTTAAAGAATACAGACTATTTAAAGGATAATACATTCTATCTCAGTTATTGCTACATGTATTAACAACTAATTTCTGAACAAGAAGGAATAGCTGAATTGTTCTAAGACAAAAAAAAAATCAATTTGTTAAAGTTCAGTAGGAATATATTATTTCTTTTTTCTTAAACTTCAACATTTATTATTTTTTTTTTAATAAAAAAAAAAAAGATATGAAACATACAACACACAGTAGTATACATGTAGCTCTTAAAAATGCTATGTGTACATTTTGATGTGCTCGAAACAATAATAATAAGGGATTCACACCTCCAAAGTAAAGAGAAATAAGTCTTATATGTGTTGCCTACAAGTTTAAGCTGTTGTGTAAGTATTATTAGCTCACCTAGTACAAGTTCGGGCCCCCGGCCTGTATTAATGGCTCACCTGATACAGTCGTGCATGATCTCCTGACAGATGATACACACCAGCACTTCCTCCATTCCATCCTTGGACTCCACTGCAGCCCCTGGGCCTTTGTCCCCTGGGCCTTTGTCCCCTGGGCATCTTTCCCCTGATTTTTTGTCTTCCTGAGCTGTTTTTTGCTCAGATTTAGAGGAATCTGCTTTCGTCTTCTTTGTAGACTCCTCAGATTTACAGGACTGAATTTCTGTCTTTTCCTCTGAATCTAATTTCACCATTTTTTCACTTTTAATTTTTTTTACTGGCTCTTCTGGTGATGATTCCTGAGAGGGTAAAGAATATTTCCCATTTTATACATGTACATGTATTACAAAAATATACTGACTTAGTCTGTGAAAAATTTAAGTGCGCATGATAACCAAGGTATCAAGATATTGACAGCCCTCGAAAACCATTGACGACCTCATCTTGACCAAATTACCCTGGATAGCATGCTATATTTATATCATATTTCTAACTAACATACTGCTGGCCTTTTCTTTGATTTAGGCGAGTCATCTGTAGCTTCTATTTCATTGACACCATCATCTACAAGTAAAAATATACGCATTTTATTTCTACAATTAAATTCAATAAAATAAAATAAAACAAAAACTATGCTTTTAAATTTCTTTTTCTATCACAATTTCCTATGAGCAAATGCAAGATTTAGAAAATGAATCACAGATCAAATTGATACACATTCTTGTGTGAATGAAATCGAAGAGTCTATAACACGTACATTTATATGGTGGTTTTATTTGCATATTGATACTTAGTTACCTGCCAAAGTGGCATCCAGAAATTCGACAGTAGAATACTCCTGTGTGTCTTCAAGACTTTCCTCAAGTTCTTTTTTTAGTTCTGCCATGCTCTGATAAATGTACCCAATGTCTGCAAAATACATGTATACATGAAATGAATAGCAATATATGAGCTATAAACAGAAAACTTTGCAAGAAATTTTGCTACCAGCAATTCTTTATTTAAGTGAGTGTTTTTACAATAGCTATTCCATTATGTTTACATATTCCTAAACTATGTACTGCAAGTTCAATCAAATAAATACTAAAAAAAATGTTAAAATAAAAGCAGTATGCGAGAGAGAGAGAGAGAGAGAGAGAGAGAGAGAGAGGTGGGTTTAAAATAAAAGGAGATATCAGGATTTTGACATAGACAAACAAGGGTACTAACAGATTACAAAGCTCATCAAGACAAGGCATCACCTTTAATTATGAGACCACCTTTATCATATTTTATGAAAATTATAGTTAATGATTATTTTTAATAAAATATTGGATACTGTAGTGTATTTTGACACAATATCGTATATCAAATTATCATATGAATCAAAATTGTATGATAATCATAATAATATGTAAATTTCATACTGTATTGTATGATACAATATTTATCAATACACTACTATTACTTATTAAGTTTGTTACTGACTGACTACAGAAATATATTGGATTGATCAATCTCATAGACGGAGAGGCAAAGACGAGCTGTCTATGAGATTGATCAACCCAATTAGGCAATATATTTCTGTAGTCAGTCAGTAACAAACCTAGTAAGTGTTTTGTTTTCCCAAAGATTATCAAGTGACATATTTATTCACAAAAAGCAATGATCTACACAAAGTTATGAACAAGATGTCTAACATCTCATCCAATTTAACTCATTTAAACTCTTCAAAATTATCAATTTCACCTTTCAAATACTCTTTAAAAATCTTCGCTTCATCCATGTTTACTTACAATGTTTTGTTGCTATTCAATTTTAAACATTTTATCCCTTTCCTCTGCAGAGATTTGAGCAAATTTCCATTTTGTTCTGCTCCAGACACAACAATATGACGTCAATATTCAAAGGGCAACAACTCTAATTTTAAAGAATAATAAAGGGCAATTACTCCAAATATTTTAAGAATTTATTGCATGCAGTTTCTGAATTAAATGATATGAAATGTCGAAAAGAGTAGGCGAAGCGTCAGCCAATAACAGCCATATTGCCTAATATTAATTCTCACTAAACTAACATAGAGATATATGAGGCAATCACATGCTATGTTTAAACCAATGTATTAAAGTGACATTTCAGTCCAAGGAAAAAAGAAATAAAATATGAAATTGTATCCTATGATACTATACAATATTGTGTCATATGATATATGTGTTGTATGATATGACATTGTATCAAGATGTGAAGTTTTATCATAATATATAATATTGTATTGTAGTATACAATACTGTATCATATCACATGATACAATATCATATCATATTATATGATACAAAAAGTATTATACAATACAATATCATATTACATGACACATTAAAATATTGTAACATGTGATATGATATTCTATCATATAATATCATATCATATTATATAATATGATATTGTATCATATGACATTGTATTTTATATGAAACAATATCATATTATACAAAATAATATAAATAATATATCATTTAATGTCATATTCTACAATTTGTATCATATGATACAACATCATATTTTACAATATAATATGAAACACTATCATATCATAGTATACAATTTTTTGGGGATACAATATCATATCTTACCATATACTATTTTACAGTGTTATATTATATGATATGATATTGTAACATATAATACAATACTTAATCATATCATACAGTACAATATCATAGGAATCATGATATATCATTTAACAACAAACACATCTATCAAGCAAGTTTGAGTGAGGTAGGACAAGGTTTTTTTGAAGCATCCTTAATTATGGAGATCAGGCTATGTATCTGAAGCTATCTGAAGCTAGCATTTTGTTTCAAATCCAAAGTTACATGATCCCCAAAACCTGCCAAAGCATCTAAATAATCAAGATCACTCTCTGTATCTGATGCTATCTCTGTGATTCTTTGATATACTTAAATCAATCATGCAAGTTGGAATTGGTACTATTATTTATACAAACATGCTCCAGCTCCAATATACTTAACCTCCTCCAGCATCCGAAACCTATGGCTCTGATTCAGCATCCATGCCTGTGGAGTGAATCAGTATCACAAGAAGCATCATCCATCCAAATTTGATAAAGATTGATTCAATATTAACTAAAATTTGTCTATCAAAGGGCACCTGTAACCAGCTCCAAAAACCTTTACCCCATCCAGCATCCGAAACCTATGGCTTAGAATCAGCATTCAAGCTTGTCAAGTGCATAGATATCTTAAAATGCACCAGCCATGCAAGTTTGGTGAAGTTAGGACCAGTAGTAGGTAAGATATAGTCATCAAAGGGCAGCTGCTCCAAAAAAATTTAACCTGCTCCTAAAACCTTAATCTCATCCAGCATCCGCAATCTATGGCTCAGATTCAGCATTCAAGCTTGTAAAGGTCATGAGTATCATAGGATGCACCAGCCACTTTGTCTTGGTGAGCTTAAAACGAAATGTCACAGTGTCTCTTTAAGTTTATTACTGACTGACTACAGAAATATACTAGCGGAAAAAAGATACTGTGCATTATTTAATATATGAAAAAACATTTAAAAATTACAATGAACAAATTTTATTTTTTGTAATACTGTTAACACATGTATTCGTAACAACATCTCTTAACTCATTATTGTCAACGTCGAATAACGTCAATTTCAGCACACTCGAAAGTCACTGTTATTTGAAATTGAATTAACAAAATTAATAGCGCGTGTGACCACCATTTGCGTTCACGCATGCTTGACAGTGACGCCTCCTTTTGCCACTAAAGTGTTCAGAAATGCTTGAGGGATGTTGTTCCAGATGTTGGTTAAAGCCTGGCCTAAATCAGCCAATGTCACTGGCTGATTTGGTAAACGGCGTAAACGTCTTTCCATTTCATCCCAGATGTGCTCGATCGGCGACAAATCAGGGGAAACAGCTGACCAAGGCAAGACATCGACATTCTGTTGAACAAACAAGTCCCTGACTACACGTGCAACGTGTGGCCTTGCGTTGTCTTGCTGCAGAGTGATGTGATTTTGATGTCTCTGTATGAAGGGTATCACATGACGCTGAATAATTTCATCTCGATAGCGTACGCCGGTGAGATTTCCATTGACAATTTGTAGAGGGGTCCTTCCACATGCTGATATTCCACCCCACACCATAACGCTACCTCCACCAAATTGTCGATGTTGCACAACACAAGCATCCTGGTAACGCTCCCCAACGCGACGATACACGTACCCTACAACGTCTGTCACTGCTATCCAAATGAAATCTGGATTCATCAGTGAACAGAATATTGGCCCAGTCCTGTATTCTGAATCGCAGATGTCGTGTGCACCACGCTAGTCTGGCGATACGATGATGTTGAAGCAGTACTGGGCGCACCACTGGACGTCTTGGTCTCATGTTTTGCTCGCGCAGACGATTACGCACAGTTCTTGGACTAATTGGTCGAAGCCCTGGAATGCTACGGGCAGTCAAACTTGCTGTCTGGAAATGATTTCTCAGATGCACAAGTCTAATGTGGTTTTCCTGTTGACGTGACGTCACACGAGGTCGCCCAGAGCGCGGTCGATCCTGGATGTTGCCAGATTGTTGAAAACGTCTCCATAATGACTGGATGGTGTTCCGATGAACTCCAAAGTGTCTTGCTACAGTATTTTGTGCCATTCCAGCTTGCAGCATCCCAACAGCACGATTACGTTGGTTTTCGTTGAGTCGTGGCATGACATAGGGGTAAATTTTGTTGAAACTAAAGTGATTTCCTTAACAAAAAAAAGTTTAAACAAATCCTTTACAGTTCTTAATTATTCCAAACAGTATTGGCCCGTAAAACTCGTGCGTACAAATTCTTCAATAAACAACAGGTGCTCACTAACCATGAAAAAGTCCGTGCACCCGGACGGTTACCATCCGATATTGTCAAAAACAATACCATTATCGATTGTTTAAATTTTATAAATACAAACAAAAGATATAGAAAAATTATACTAAATTTTATAATGCACAGTTTCTTTTTTCCGCTAGTATATATTGGATTGATCAATCTCATAGATGGAGAGGCAAAGCCGAGCCATCTGTGAGATTGATCAACCCAATTTATTTCTGTAGTCAGTAACAACCGTAATAATGTTTTGTTTTCCAGAGGACTATCAAATGGCACATTTATTCACAAAAAGCTATAATCTACGCAAAGTTATGTACAAGATCTCTAACATCTCGTTGAATTTAACTCATTTAAACTCTTCAAAATATCAATCTCACCTTTCAAAAAAAAAAATTTAACCAGCTCCAAAAACCTTAACCTCATCCAGCATCTGAAACTTTTGCATTCACCATTCAAGCCTGTCAAGTGCTTAAGTATCATGAGATGCACCATCCATGCAAGTTTGGTGAAGTTAGGACCAGTAGTAAGTAAGATAAAGCCATCAAAGGGCACCTGCTCCAAAAAATTTAACCAGCTTCAAAAACCTTAACCTCAACCAGCATCTGAAACCTTTGGCTTAGATTCAGCATTCAAGCTTGTAAAGGTCATGAGTATCATAAGATGCACCAGCCACTTTGTCTTGGTGAGCTTAAAACTAAATGTATAATATATATAAATATATATATATATATATATATATATATATATATATATATATATATATATATATATATATATATATATATATATATATATGTGTGTAGTGAACGTTTACTTACTTAAATCCTCATTATCTTTCTTATGGACCACATAAAATTCATCTCCATGACTCAATTTTTCCCCCTGAAATTCATGATTGAAAAATAATATAATTAGAGCAAACATCTTTAAGAGTCAAAGCATGATTATTTTTCTTCTCATGCTAAATATAAAATGCATAAATGTATGTGTCTTTCCATACCAGGTAAGGCTTGGAGATTAAAAAAAATCACTGCTGTATTTGGGTGAAGTACATCATCACAAATCTATATCAGTTATTGCATAAATTTTTTAGAGGATTTAATAATTTTAATACCAAGGCACTACAGGAACCTTACAGCATACTTACATTTCCTTTGGTGACTTTAACTTTCAAATTTAGGAGTGTTCCATTTGTACTAAAATAATAATAGTTAATACTGAACAAGTTATATGAATTGGGATATATACATATGAAATGCACTTCCATTAATATTTCATTATAAAACATACAGTACTGACCAGACACAACCTAGCACCAAACCAGACCTCAAAAGCTGACCCTGGGTCTGCTTTTTAAAAAATTGCATCTGCTCTGGGTCTGCTTGGGGTCTGCTATAGGTTTACTTGGGGTCAGCTCTTGTGGTCCGCTTTATGCACTGAAGTGTAAAGCAGATCTGTCCTTTTTCTTACCGCCTGTAAGCCCACCTCCTGTTTATTCCAAATCAAATGTAGTCATTTATCAGTAGCAATTTAAGGGTCTGCTTCTGAAATTGGGGTCTGTTTTCTATGTCCGCCCTGGGTCAGCCTGGGGTCAGCTCTGGGTCTGCCATAGCAGACCCAAAGCAGACCCTGAGCGGACACAAAAAGCAAACCTGGGGTTTGGTGGGGTCTGCTTTCTGTTAGGTTGCGTCTGGTCGGTACTGTACTTACATTTACTTGGGTATTTTTCTGTCAGGCTGTAAACTTTTACAGTCTTTCATTATATAGTTTGATATATATTTACCTGGAATCTCGTAACCACACCTGTCCATCCTCATCTCTTTCCACACTACAGTGATTGCCTGACACAAGTTTGTTTCCAGCGAATGAAAGATCACAGTCTATAACATCAAATATAAACTTTATTTATATGAGAGTTTTATGACATAAGTTCATAGTATGCATAACGACATAGTGTCATCTATATGCATTTTAAATGCATCTTAATCATGCATGTATAAAATTATTCATTACGTTTATCATGCTATTAATGTATCTGCTTCAATCTCGTTTTGTATCATCAAAATAAACAGAGCATCTACACCTACCAGGTGCTCTACCGATCGTCAGTCTGTCGGAGGTCATCAGCACGGGCTCCGATTCAACATCCGTCAAACTGACCAGCTGACCCCACGCTTCTTCCATGACTAACAAAACGAATAAGATTTATTAGTTTTCAGTAGTTATAGCTTATTTTCAATTTCGCAACTTCTCAAAAAGTTTCTTGATAACACCGGAGTTTCTTTACGATAGGTAATTGTAGAACCAAGCACGGAGATTCGGAATATTCCGAATGTCAAGAAGGAATTCGCAAATACTTGAAATAATGGGCAGTACTTGATTGCAGAAAAGGACAAACTGAGTACATGTCTATAACTATATTCTTGAATTACAATAAATTTATTTTATGCAATTTTACTGTAAATTATTTTTACAAGCATTCGTAGTGATTTTATCGGCTAAAATTTAACGTTTTCTTTTCGTATTTCCTTATTTCTTGATATATTTTTTTTTTTATAAAACTTGACATACTTTAAATGGTGAACTCCTTGTTTATGTACCTGTTAGGTTAAATCTTTATTTAGAACCCAAAACATCTTGTTTGTGTGTTTTTAGCACGCCCCGTATATGCCGAGTTTTTACGATTTACTCTACCAGTTATCGGAGGGTAATCGTGTTAAAAAATCCAATCATGTTAACTTGTAAATTCGAATATGCAATCGTGTTAGTGTGTGAGCCTGAGTATGAATGTGTGTAATTCTGATCGTGTAATCTATAAAAACACTCTAAAGCCTTCAATATAATTCTTCCCACAGATGTACATTTGCAACTTTAAAATGCTGTTTGTTATTTACATGTAACGTGTCACTATACTTTACATTTTCCATCGGTAGTCTCTGCATTTATATCTCCGTTTTCCGGAAAGATCACAGTTGACATGTTACAAAACGACAAATGTAAAGTCTACAAGTTTGTCGAATTTTGACATGACCATATATGGAAACAGTGACGTCACAGATAGCTGCAGGAAAAGGCCTGTCGTAATCGCCGGAATGGGCACAGAATGAATAAAAAAATATTACATATCATATTATTTCTGGATAACAATATTTTTTTTAGGAAGTACGATTTTTCGAACAATAGATTAAAAGCTCGGTGTCCATTATATTAAGAGAATCCAAAAAGATGCGAGTGAAGAATTTAATCGGCATCGGATGTCTTAGATCTGAAAAATTTTAAATATCATGCTCTTTTTAAATTTATACACGCATTTTTATTGTCTTAAAGTACATAAAATTTAACAAATCGTGTAAGTATACTGAATAAAGAAAATATCACCAAAAGCATCCTTATCGCTACCACAATGTTGAGACAAGAGCCCCCCAGCCCCCCCCCCCCCCCCTACCCACAAAGAAGAAAAAAATCACGGGGTAGGGTGGGTCGGCCTGCTGATTAATTAAAGAACTGAATTATCGATAAGAAAAAAGTTTTAAGATTTTGATTTAGATGAGACGAGTAGCGGCACCCCCTCTCCTTTAAATGAAAAAAAAATTCCAACCATAAGGTTGACTGTAATAGCAAAAATGTTTTGATATCAAGCAATTATTACGGGATATAAGTATGGCGTCCTGAATCTCGATTCAATCCAGACACACTCAGTTAAGTTGGTTAATCAAAATTTTCCGGAAAGCTTTACAGCTTTACAGCCACTTGTGAGCATGTACTGATTACCATAAAGTAGCTACTTGGTTTTGTAAAATTACTGTCATTACAGTATATATTTATAAGATTATAAAATTAAAACTCTACCATTTCATATAGAATCAAATCTGTTTAACCCACCTGTTCCTTAATTTCAGAAATTCAATTTTCGGAGAAAAAATATAATTATAAAAACATACTAGTATCCCTTATTTATTTCTTCAGAACCTTTCAATTTTTGACAACATTTTGTACTTTAATTAATGATTATAAAACTTCTTTCATAACAGTTTCAGATTGTTTTATTATTTATCATGCACTTGCACAACAAAGCCATTTTGATATTGAAAAAAAATATATAGATACATACATTTTTCCGCGAAAAATTACCAAATTTTTTTGCAAGTCGTTTAATTTTAAAGAAATGAGGAATATGAAATTCACTCTCAAAATCCTTAGCATTTAGGTAAGCAATGGAGCTATATGGGCTTCACGGCGGTCTCCAAAAACCATCCTGCACAAAAGATATTCACCCCCTAGGAAATTTCTTGATCCGTCTCATTTCTATAAAAGAGCACGCATTCAACTTTATATTTTTCCGTTTAAATTACATGTCAAATTATTTTAGCATATTGGAATAGATTTTAGGCAATTTTTTTTAGTAAAAGTTAACCCTTATCGTATATTACATAGTGTCCATGGGAATTATATTACAGAAACCAACGCATTCGTCACACCGGCACCGATTTTTACAAACATTCACCTCTTCTTGTTTGGTCCAGTTTCAATCATACCTCAAAATCTTCTTTTTTTTAAAAATTAAAACAAAAATATTTTTGATCTAAAGAAAATAGTATCGTTCATCAGAACAGTTTAACTGAATTTTATGTTTATTTTAGTCCATTCCGGCAATTACGGCATGCCTTTTCCCGCAGCGAGCGTTTGCCATATAAGGTCATGTCAAAATTCGACAAACTTGTCGACTTTACATTTGTTGATTTGTAACATGTCAACTGTGCTATATCCGAGGGTGAAGATACAAATGCAGAAACTATGGATTTAAAATGTGCAAAGTTGAAGGTTAAATTAACTAACAAAAACAATTAAGCAGCAAATTGTGCATCATACAAAGGAAATGAGTCAAATCTTAAAGTGTTTATGCTCGAGTTTTTTTAGGTTACGCGATCAGAATCACATACATACACACCAACACAATTGCATATTTGAATTTACAAGTTTACAGGTCTGGATTTTTGAACACGATTACCCTCCATAGTTATCGACTTCGCGATAATAACGAAGTAAAATCCCTGTACATGTTGATTTGATACACTGCAAAATGTAATTTGAATTATGTCCCTTCTGGGGTCAGACTTAAGGTCGTAGGGGTTTTGATACATAAACAAAACTCATAAAATTATTCTTTTTTTATCGTTCGGTAATACACACAATCGTAGATTATTCAATGCATAATATTGTGCAATCAGGCGTTCAATCGCGCTATGAATCTCTCAGAATTTAGGGAATTCCTTTAGTTTCTACATGTTATATGTAGTGATATTATATGTCAAATCAAAGAAGGGATATAATAATGTATCACAAAGGGGTTATATTCTATTTTTAACTTATTACGTAACGTACTTCCCCCACTGCTGAAAGTGCAAAGATGTAAATCAGCGGTAAACAATGATCGTTTAAGCTCATGTTTAAAACATATTCTAGAAAGTTTTCAAGCAAAATTATTTTTCTTTATATATGCGAAACAGACGACTAAATTAAAAAATCACTGAGAGTCGCGTGCTATAAACCCGAACTCTCAGTTTAGCCGATAACTGGTCTTAGCCGATAACTGGTACACTACCAGTAGCATTTTATTTTTAAAAGTTTATGTAAAAATGGAAATCTGATAAAATCTACTTTCCGCAAATCGTGAGACACTTTTACTGTAAACTTTATTTAGTTGGAAAAACAAATTTACTGGAATTGTAGATTAGTCATGTGCGTAACGCAATTTTCCCGGCTCCACAGAGAAATCTATTCACAAACACGCACACAAAACACATAAAATACCGGTACACAAATTAGAAATTCCGATTTGGGATACAGGGGAAATCAAGCGTCCACGGGCCTTTCACTAATCTATGTAAGGAATGACTATAACTTACTTTTCGTTGATTGTGTCATACAACAATCAATATAATTTTTTTAAATACATGTATATGTTTGAATTTATTTAAATGTTTATTAATATATTTTGTCATGTAACTTTGATAGGGAGGCCCCACATTAAAGGCCCTAGCCTGCTGCCAAACCCTTTCAATATTTTTACATATATGTATTTGAATTGATTAATTTTCAGTTTCTAAACAGCCAAATACCCGTTCTCGAGTCGAGTAAGTACATGCACATATCACACCCCTGCGAATGTGTTCGGAATGTCTTCTTTATCGTTGCTAGGTATGTAATAAATCTAGAGGTGCTCGAATGAAAGTTCACGAGATTTCCCCGAGATTTGCTCAGTTCCTGTGAAATTTCGAGCGAAAGTATTATAAGTGTTCGGATAATATTCTCAAAAGACGTAAGTACGAGTCGTTTTTCATATATGTCTTATTTCATCATCTAGCAGTTATTAAACTAAACGATGATATTCAGAACAGAGTTATCGTTCGTGTTCTACACGTGGTTGAAAATAGCTTGATAAACTCAAAGCCATATTTGATGCTTTTGGTGTGCAATACCATGCTTTTTAAAAAAAGAATGGTTGTCTGTTTTGTATAAAAACTTAGTATATCGAGCCATTTTCAAGGAACATTCTGCATAAAATACTATAGTCTGTTTCACTATTGACGCTATTACTAGGTCAAGCGCGGATCGAAAATCAATCCTTAGGGGGAATCGCTACTAAGCATGCTAATTGTTGCAACAGCAGGGGAAAAACCTATATTTTCTATTGTCACATTTATTTCTAGAACTCATTTTATCCACCAAGTAATGAAGATAAAAGTTAAAATCAACAAACGTGTAGATTTTATATTTGACTACAAGTACCTAGATTCTAGGAAATAGACTATAAACACGAACCACGATTTTTACTGCGAAACTGAAAGGGTCAAATAAAACCACGTGGTCTAAATTTAAATGACAATAACATTCGTAGGGGTTACTTGTAATCAGACACACATAAACAGTAACAGTCGTAAGAGGAGCTAATCCACCCAAATTTTTAAACAAATGTACAAATATACCCTTTCTCCAATATTTATCTATATAAAAATAAACGCTGGGGCTAATTTTTGTTATGTTACGTGCCTGCTTACCAGCCTGTGATCACTCGTGTCTTGGAGGAACTCTCAGTTACTGAGTTAGTGGCAATTAATCAGGCTGAAGCTAGCAGCCACTAACAGCAGCCATTAAACCTGTATAAGCTAGCAGCAATTAAGGAAATTCACCAAAGTACTGAGAACACTCGAACAGATAATTATAATTTTCTTTGTTATCCGCATATTTCAGTGGCGTCTGAAGCAAATTAAAGGTGTGGGGGGGGGGGGGGGCTACACTTGTCAGAAATCTTGGCAAGCAAAAAAAAAGGGGGGGGGTTGGTTATCTGGTTATGGTTATGTATAACTTTGCATAAAAAGTTATCTGATTGATCCACACTTCAAAGATAAGGGAGATAACGGACCACCTTTTACCCCATTATTATTGTGAAATGCTAAAAAAAATTCCAATGTTCGGATGAGCTAAATAGTGACTTATATATAGCTTAGAAATTTTTTCTCGAAGGTTCACGTTCACATCAAAACATGGCTGACTCAAAATAATCTCAAATTCACCTTTGTATTTCTGTTGTTTTTATTTGCGACAGAGGCTAATTTTTATGAGAATAAAATCAGAATGTAAGATATCTGAGCTTTTCATTTTTGTTATAATACAATGACTTCTTAATTTTTTTTTTATGCATGTTTTTTTCCGGAAAACAGTAAAAAGGCCTGGGATCAATTTTTAAGAACACGTATAGACAAATACCAATATTCAATTGAATTTCATTAAACTTAAACGCATTTGTAATTCTTATTCAGGCGAGCTTTAATTACTGCCTCGAAGTTGCCAATTCTCATACAAATTATTCATGCGTAAATCTTCTTGATATTCATTAAAGTATGCCGTTAATAAAGTAAAAATAATTTGCTGTTTGAGTACTCTCAGTACTTTGATGATTTTCCTTACTGACTGCTAGCTTCTACGGGCTTAGTGGCAACTAACCGTACTGCGTTTGATAGTATTATTTTGACAAACAAACACGTATTTATTGACATAGATATATTATTTTAGATTTTGTTTGCGTTATAGCCTTGACTTACATTTTCTATTGTAAAGAAGTGGGCTAATGCCATCCGATGAGTGATTGTTGACATTTTATGTTAAGAAAATTTACAAACTGACGGACCTGTGTAATGTTGAAAGTGGAAGTAATTAAAGAAAATGTAACCAGTCATACACGTGTAAGGGTTTGTTTAAAGCGTTGATAAATACAATGTATTATAGTAGACTAATGGTGTCAAAAGTATGTAAAATGACAAGCGAATTAAAATGAAAAGATTCATACATAGTAACTATGTATTTTAAATGCATATATTTACATTCTACTGTGTTTTTCCATTAAATTCTGTGATCTTTAAATGCCTCTAAATGCAACAACTTATCACTGCGTATGAATTTACATGTAATTTACATAAGTAGTTCCCAAACATTGATTTCTATGTTGTCGGTTAAAAATATATTTCATACCTGTTGTCAAAACACCATGTTTGACAATTAGAACCATTTTAACAAGAGCTTGGACTTTGGGTAGTTGTGTTAAACAGCAATGTGACGTAGGCCTGTCTATTTCATTGTAGGCCACTCAGATATGGCTCTTTGAAATCAACAAGATTTGTCTGGTATTTGAGCTAAGACTTCGCAATATGTGTATATTTCACTTCAAACCAGCGTCATTTTTAACTTGTTTTGACGCAGGAAATGATAGTTACATCCTACCGAAAGTCCAAGCTCTTGTTAAAATGGTTCTATTCAACAAAAAAGTTGATTTTATTGTTAAAAGCAAAACTCAAGAATTGTTATTCATGGATTATATTTTTTTGCTCATCGATCTCAATTCAACAGTCTTTGTGATAACCAGTTTAAACCGGTTTTTATAAAACAGCTGTCCTTGCTGTTACTAATTTAATTACTCCCTCCTGATATTTGTATCGATTTATTTAAGTAAATGATTGATTTCATCAGTAAGGGAATGTAAATATAAGCATTAAATGCTTTTTTTTTGACGTCGTCGTGTCAATTACTGCCGTCAGTTGAGCAGACAAATTATCATCGCTGTTTATTTCTTATATAAAAAATATCGGCTTTCAAGATACAAATAGTAACCATGGCACTGTTCATGAAAGAGTTCATGTTAGCGTATCATCATATTGTAAACTGTTATTGGCTGGGTGTGTGTGAATACAAAATTCCGATTATCACAGTTTTAACAAACTGAGTGGGTGCAAGTACAAAAATCACTATAATTATTGTACATGCTGTAAAATTTGTATTTCCAGCCAGCCAGAAAACTTATACTGAACAGTACCAACATTTCAATTTACTGGGTGAATGTACAATTAAGAAATAGACAGCAATTTAAAAAGTTCACCGGGATATGAAGTTGTTGATCACGTGATCAAATCCTGTGAAGCCCGAAGGGCTTCTCAGTAGATTTGATCACGTACCAACCAACTTCATATCTCGGTGAACTTTTTAACATTGCTGTTTATTACTTATATTTACGTTTGAATAAGACGAAATACCGAGATTTTATGTTTACAATAATCCAACCGGCCGACAAGCGATAAGCGCGTGCTATGATCATTGTGACGTCACGAAAATGAGACTAAAGGCAGCTCCCTGCACACCATGTGACCTTTACTGTGACGTCACACACTCACGAAGTGAAAGTAACGCGATGTCTGTAAACAAAGTAAAGCACATACGTCTTATCCTGTTTTTTACACACGGACATGTAAGATAAATAATATTTTTTTTTTTAAATGTTTAACAGCAATGTCACAAAGTGAAGAAAGTGTTTATGTATTGTTATATACCATATATTTATACCTGTGTGCGTAGAATAAGATGTAATCCCCCTCCCCCGGACCCGTCGTTAAATATTAAGTCGTAGTGTACTCTTTCAACATGCACCCCGATCCTCTCAACCTATGCCTATGGTGGGTCGATCTCCCACTCCCCTATCCCCCATAATCACACAATAACTTTTGCATGCATTAAATAAATTTTAATTAATATTGTAATTTTACAGGGAATTGATTTATTGTTAAGTAATTTAGTAAGTTATTGATTTAATTTATTTCCAAACATGCAACATTGCATTGATTGACAGTATATACTTTTGAATCCTAGTAACTAGGGGATATGTTGGTGATAAAAGTATCAAATTTTATGTTAACCAGTCTAAAATGTGTATTTATGTGCATTATGCTTTTAAACGTCGCCACCCCTTTACATATACATGTATGAAGTAATACATCAACATATATGGGGAAGAATATTTAAATAAAACTCGCATATAAATGTATTGTAATAACTAATTAAAAGACAATGGTCAGATACATAAAGTGTTTGGGAAAATAAATGTATTAATTAGGTATATTGCAATGCATGTGCAAATTTCTGGTATAGTTTTAAATAATTATTTACATGTTACAATATTGTAATTGTCAAGTAGGTCTGAAGTGCAAAATAATTAGATTTTAGAATACTTGTATATATTTTAAACGAGGCCCAAAGCCTCATTAAACTGTTACCTGAGCAAAAATTCAACCCTGTTGAAGATTAATCAATGACATTTTGATAATTAAATAATGATAATTTAATAATTGATTTCATGCATTATAAAACTTTATTAGAGGAAAATATCTTGCTTGAATCAAAATTAATAGTGATATGATGGATCAATTCAATCGATCTCAAAATCATATAAATGATTCAAAATGTACATGTTATAAAAACATATACATGTAAATATATACAAACAGTCTTGAAGAACAGTCTGGATCAAACAAATAAATTGGTTTGCTTTTTCAAATTTTAAAAATATTTGAATCAAATTCCATTAATTTAATGATTAGAGAATTAATAGTTGTGATACAATTGGTATGAACGTATTTAGAGGGGAGGGGGGGGGGGGGGGGGGTCAGGAAATCAAACTTAGGAAAGGCACCCCTCCTTCCTCTCCACCAGAAAAAAAAATACCTACAAGAATTGTGGCCAAAGAGTCATGAAGTTAAAAAAATTGTGTTGTATGCCTTAATGCTCATCCTAACCAGTACTAAAATTGCCCTTTGTTAGGTGTTAATGTTTTATGTGTGACAAGTCAAGGCTCCCCCACACCCCAAACAACACCAGTACCCCTCAGTAATTCATGACCTCGGTGGTCATGAATTTTCAAAATTCTTGATGAATCCTCTATGTTTATCAACACAGGAATGTACATGTACTTGTATGCTAGCTGCCAGTGTCTTATACATGGAATAGAAAGAAGATTTTTAAAGAGTTAAACTATATGACCAAAAGGGTCTACCCTAAATAAGAGCCCCTAGCCCTGGGAACATAATCACAATTTTGGTAGAGGTTAATTTCCCTGCTAGTCCTAACCATGCACTAATTTTTCCAACTAGCAATCTAATTAAAATTAGATGTTAGATCTGCTCGCTTCCTCGCTACACAAGCTAGTGTAGCTAGTAAGTGAGCAGATCCAACATCTAATTTTAATTAGACTGTCCAGCTAGAGATGCTCAGAATTAAAGAGAAAGATATTTAAATAATAAATAAATACTCATTATGTTTTAACAAAAGCTCCACTTTCAATTTAGTCAATCTTGCTTCATGATATGATATAAATCATATTATACATACTATGTCCTGTTACATGATGCAACATGATACAAAAACAATACAAAATACATTCAGTGTACATCATTGTATAAAATCATACAGTATTATATGATACACAATTGCATCAAATTATATAAAATTGTATCATATCATTTGATACTGAAGGGGCAGGGGGGTCCAGATCCCCCCTCAAAGTTCAAATTTCTTTAAATTACATTATAAAATTGCCAAAAATATGCCTTGGAACCCCCCAAATAACAATATTCTCTATCATATGATACAATGTCATATTATTAATCTGATACAATATTGTATTGTATAATTTTTTTATCATATTGTGATATCTTTTGTCATTTTTACATGATTTGAACGAAGATAGTCATATTAATTATATCATATTATATAAGATATTGGGACATTAGCTTTACTTGTATCATATCATGATATAGATCATAGCTATAATTTGCATATAATGTTATTACATTGGTCATGTTGGTAATACCTTGTCTTAGTGAGCTTTGTACCTATGTTTAAAATATCAAAACAAAAACATGTCTGACATCATTTAAGATTTAATTTAAAATTTGAAATGTGCATTAGAATACAAAAAGCGTAAATGACTAATTTCAATTGAAAATAGCCATATGTATGCTGAGTTGGCCTCGTACGAGGATAATAAGCAATGACTTGAGGTATACAGCATGATGTAGGAAGATATGTTTAACACATACTGTGAAAGGGAATTAAATTAAACAGTGAATTCCAGTTTCACATATAGAAGGGTGGTAGTACAGAGGAAATCCTGCAACCATAGATGAATATGACTTGTAGAGGATGGTTTAGCCAGTGCACAACTCCATTGCTGCCTCATTCCAATGTCCACTTATATACATGATGTGAAGTATTAGCTTAATGGACTTTCGGCTATTTATGCAGCACATCCCATGATATGGGGAACCGACTGGAGATTATGCTTCAGTGTTCGATTCCTTGTCAGAACTAACTGTTAATTCGATCTCTTTCATTTTCATCTTCTCTGGAGAAGGTCCTAAAAATCACAACAAAAATCTTGAAATTGAAAATCTTTCACATAAAATAAAAATGCACTAAAGCCTATTCTTTTTCTTTTTTAACATACACTGACAACGTTAACAATGTTTTATCACATGTTTAGCTCAATATGCAGTTGATAGCACTCGTGTAGTAAATTTTTGTGATCGGCTTCAGCTGATCACAGTTGTGTCCATATGAAGCATCCGGCAAATTTTACTATTTGAGCAAGCATTGCGCATGGCACTCCTTTATTTACTATGCAATGGCAGCTTCATATAAATCTTTAATTACATGTAGATTACTAAAAATGTTATTCTAATGTGTTGGCCTTGAGAGTAAAACATTTATACAGTTACATGTACATACATTTCAAATCATGTTTTTCTTTACATGTGTAAGAATATTAATCGGAAGTACAATTCGCCTATTAAAAGTAAAGTTTATCCATGCCTTGCTATTTCGGAAATTAACAAAACGATGCGATATATCTTATTTATCATGTTTATTGCAAGTACCATAATGCTTTCGCATAACATTATCAGAGCTGATCTTACATGCCGATCATTCCTTTAAAAGGAATACTTGTTTGTATTACACTGTGTATATTCTTACCCAACATGTCATCTTAATGAAACATACTGTAGGTTTAAGTCTGATGCTTGACAAAGAATGAAAAAGTATCAAAATATAACAGTTGAAAAGTGTAGAGTTTTAAATGTGAAGCATTCAATGCTGTTTAATAATTTTTTTTCATAAATTGGTATGTTTGAAAATGAAATGTTTGACATTTGTTAAACTTGGAACTTTTTTTTCATGCATAAATTAGTTTACGTCTTGACATTTATAGTTCTAAAATATTGGAGTTTAACAAAAGACGTGGTAAAACATGTGATAAAAGAATCTCTCATGATTTGCAATATGGTACAGAGGACCCCGCTTAGTATAATACCTGTTTAATATTATAGTTCGGTTAATATAATAGTTTTTCAAAACACAAAACCATTTCTTAATAAATCATTGTATTTTACATCGGTTATTATAGTAGCTTAAATAGTGGACCCCGCTTAATATAATAGAAAGATCATGCCTGTCAATTGAGTTTCACACCTTTTTCTCGAGCTAGCCCCCAATGAGAAGCTTGTATAAACACTCTGACTTCCCAAATCACTTTGAAATTTACCGACTGTGCTGGCCAGACAGGATTAGTCACGCCTCACTGCACGTGGCTTGGGTACTTTACCTATGCACCTAACAAGTGACATCGCTGTATTATTGAGGTTTTTTACAGTTTGAATAAGTGAATGCTTCATGTTTTTGTAAATAAATTTATAACAAATGGGATATTTTACATGGCTTAGCATATGGTACATGACGTTCCATTTGACGATTTGTACTGCAGTGAAGTAGTGACAAAGTCTTTTTTTAATATGCCTCTATTTTATAGGAAGAATGGGCTAAATAAATCAAGAAAATAAGAAAATTCTGCATAACTTTGTGGTTTATTTGATTTTTAATGAAAGAAGTTATTAAAAACGAATTGTCTTATGAATGCCTTATTAGATTTAGTCAAAACCGGAAGTACAGGAAGAAAACAAAATGAAAGCATGTCAACTTATCGGAAGCATATTGGTGGATCTTGCAATTTTCCAAGCTTGTAATAGTAAACTTTATTCATGAAATTAACTTTTTTGAAGCATTAAAAGTAAAGTTTTAGAAGAAATCATCAATTATTGTGGACATTACATCGTCTAGAAATAGATAGTAATAATACATGACGTGAATAGGCACTTAGCATACTAGTACACATTGAATTTAGCTGGGTACGCTTATTATTATAGTCCGGTTAATATAATAATTTTTCCTGACAAAATAACTATTATATTAAGCGGGGTCCACTGTATATAATTTTTATCCAACTCATTGTGTGTATTCTATCCCCTCACCAAGGCTCGGGATAATAAACACACAATTGTTGGATAAAAATCATATACTATCACTAATTATGAGAGATCATATATATATATATATATATATATATATATATATATATATATATATATATATATATATATATAAGTTAATTACATAGACAACAACTTGAAGTCATAAAATTAAACCACACAGATTATAACCTTGATTTTTTTAAATATTTAATAACACACAAAATAGAGCGCTACAGTAAAAGCTTACCCGAGGAAGATGAGGAGGAGTAATGTCAGCTTCCTTCAAGATTTCTAAAGGACTCCATGCTCCACTCTTGCAAAACTAAATTTCATTCACCTTAGAGGTCTTCTGCAGTAGATCTACGAACAACCTGCAAAAGTTAGCCATCGTTGAAATGATGCTAATTGTAATATTAAAATCTGGCTACACAAAAGTGCAGAAGATTACTGTAATGTATTACAAGTACTGAAAACTCTTAGTGCACTACATGGTCGTAGTTATTTTTAGACTGTATTGATCTCATTTAGAAGAAGATTTCTGTATGAACACATAGGAAAATACTCAAAAACTCAAATTTAGAAGCCAAACAATAGTTAATAGTTAAAATAATCATAACATTTAAGGTAGATCCCATGGTAGATCCCATGGGTAATTTTTTGACCACCTAGCCTCCTTAAGGTGGCTCACTACACATGAAAACTCTCTCTCAAATCAGCAGAAAATTACTTTATTTTGATAGATAGCATGATGGATAAGCAGTATATAATCTCAAATAGGCCAAAAAATGTGCAATTTTGGATGAAAAATTTAATTTTCAAAAATTTAATTCAGTAAACATGAACAAAAGCATCAGACTGATTTGAACTCATGATCTACTGTTCACAAGCCTGATTCTTTAACTATAACAATATACAGCCAAATCGATTGATACAAACAGTTTAACAAAAAATTTCAATCGCCATCTTGTAACATAGTGTCTTAAAAATTATATTTTAAGGTGTAGTGAGATATCTAATTGTAATAAATTTGCATTATAATAATTGATCAAAATTTTTATCAAAATTAGGCTTGCATTCATCACCAGTAACCTTATGATACAATATGAATCACGATATGTTAGTGCAATACATCAAGTATCATGATATAGTTGTCAACTATTAGACAAACTGATATCTATGTAATTTTTGCCTACCTCTAAAAGTAAAAAGATGTCTAAAGCAAATATGTCAACTATTTAAAACATCAACACGATGCAGAGATATAAGATTTAATTGTTTAGAACAAAACTTATAAATTATTAGCAACTTTAATGTCTTCATATTAGGTATACCATGTAAATACTGTATTCTAGAAAGTCAATGAAAATGAATTCATGATACACATTTGATAATAATTTAATTTTGGTTGTAACGCGCTTGCTGACTGGCTAAAAAAAATACTTTATAACGTATAAAGAATGTTGCCTACCTCATAGTAAGACTAACATCAAAAAACGTATCAATCCGCCTGACGTTACGTTTGAATTTTGTACAATTTGATGACCATTTTTATCTACAGTTAATAGCAAAAAATTAAATTACCGGTATAACCAATGAATTCAAATATTTATTAGTTTTATACAATATAAAATGGTTTGGAACAGTTTACGCTTTTTTATAAACTGCTTCAAATAAGATAGGCGTATCATGGGCCCTCACGATCAAGAGGAACGATGTATTGCCATATCATTACAACAGTACTCTAATCAAATTATTTACTATTGAGCAGATGCATATGCTAAAATTGAGATGCTTAGGTAATACGTACAAAAATGCTTCACTTTGTTGAAACTGCATGCAAATCTCTGCTCGAGTTTTCAAACACTCTTCATTATGGTGTGACAAATGTCAGAAATATTTATTTCAATCTTTATTCTCTCTCTCTCTCTCTAAGATAATCATATCTCTTTCAACTATGGCCTAGTTCAAAAATAGTTACCCATCAGAGTTGATGAAATCAAGCAAGTTTTAATACAGACAGGACACATTTTTCTCATTCATCATCAGACAAGTGGGTCTATCAAAGCAGTGGATGTGGGAACAGGGTCTGGCTCATGTGGGTATTTCAATTTCTTATTGAGCTGTAACGAGCAAATGTCTGAACTTTAGTATATATATATATTATTATACTGATATATTTAATATATACACACATATATATACATATTTTATGTCAATCTAAAATTGACTACAGTGAACAAATATTGATAACAGTGACCCGAGAAACTGATTACATTGACCAGAAACTAATTAGAATGACCAGATGTAAGTCTCTGTATAAATTATAGGAGCACCATGAATAAAACTAAAGGATTCATAGTATCCCAATGTAATGAGTAGTATTATCAAACAGCACAGGTTCTTTATTTAACACTTAAAAAAATAGAAACATGTTACCATTAGGTTAACTTTGAATTACAGTACATCAATTTCTTTTACTGTCATATAGTACATTACAAATTTTACATTTATAATATGCATGAACATACATGTTGAACCTACTGCATGATGTAATAAGTTGAAACTTACAGAGCAATGAGAGCATCTGAGTGATCATACTCGGAGATCTCAGTAGTTGTAGCTATTTTATCGTACTATGGATCAAGTGAGAGCTTTTCATTGACTGAAACAAACGAGGCACAAATGGAGATATTAATGTAAAACCTAAGAATTTGAATCAAGATACATGTAAATAATGTAAAGAAAATGTCAATGACCAAATGTAATAATAGGAATCTCTTTAAAACACAAAATTACAATAACATACTGAGAGTTCTAGTGAAGTCTGCAAGTCAATTAATTACCTATACCTTTAATTGTTTTAGTCTGCCTAGTGTAAGGTGTAGAAAGTTAACTTTATCACCAGATAGATGACACAACAGGGCCTCTGAAAAACAAATATAAATATTTCAATCAGTATTGGCACAAGAATCATGTCTTCCATTTCATTTATTTATCTGAAAACACCAATTTAAGAATTTAGCAAGTGTACAGAACAAAATGCCATACCATTCTAATAAGTCAGCACTCCCACTGTGCCAAAGAAAGACACTCTGATATTGTGTAGGTCACATTTGGAGAGTGCTTATATGCAGAAGGGGTTGGCCAGGGTGCTTATAAAGAATCACCCCAGCTGGCTGACTGGATTCTGGAACAAGAAAAGTATGCTTTAAATACACATACATGTAGAATGGCAGCAGTAAAAGGGCACACGGCAGAATACTGTACAGCATATACATGTACTAAATAATTGTGTCAGCATTGAAGAGAATCAAACCTTATAAAGGATCAAATTTAAAAATGCCAATCTTACAGAAGTATATACTGAACTTATAAGATTTTACCTTGAAGATTGATTTTATCACAGATTTTTAATTACTACAGGCAAGTCAAAAACTTAATTT
Source organism: Magallana ariakensis (assembly GCA_020458035.1). Classification (NCBI taxonomy): domain Eukaryota; kingdom Metazoa; phylum Mollusca; class Bivalvia; order Ostreida; family Ostreidae; genus Magallana; species Magallana ariakensis. Next base: position 33,715,806 of record CM035814.1, on the reverse strand, counting down.
TCACTAATTAATCTCACTTTATTTAGAAATGCATGGGCATAATGAATGACAATAAAGACGTGGCATGACATCAGTGACATAGATCATGTACATAATTATACATATATAAGGTAAGGATCATATATAGGTACATGGTACAACCCACATACATGGATAACATAAAGGTCATGTGAATATTTACATTACTAAATTCATTTAAATTTGGCTTAATTCATCTATAGATGTTGACAGTGACTCGAAAGAGCTAGACCATTAGGCTATATTAAGTAATTAGACCCCTGTTATGGCATAAGGCTCCATGTATTGTTATATTAGGGTATGCTAGGCCACTGATAAGTTTCAATACATTTTATACAAGTCTTTAACTAAGGACAAAGGCTCATCAAAGATTAATTCACTATTCTGTGTCCATGATTAGCACAAAGATTTGACACAATCTGAGTAACAAAAAATAGAAGGTGTACTATATATACCCCCTTTTTTATTGTTGCTCAGATTGAGTCAAATTCCTGTCATGATCATGATTAGGACCTGTAAAACTGCACAACTTTTATTTATCTACTGTACACTTCTATGAAACCAAAATTCATAAGATTTATTCAGATTACGATATTTCTCTTGATACAAGAAATATCTGTGTATATATAATCCATTAGAGACAATAAAATATCATCAAAAAATTCGTACATACCTCGTAGAACCATTCCTGAGCGTCTAACTTGTTATGTTGAACTAAAGTGAAAACGGAAGTTCAATTGCGCATGCGCAACTGTGAAGCAGGGAGCTGCCGAAAGCTGCATTCGAACGTGAATATACAGAATAGACCCTTTTAATAATATATGCAGACATGCGCAGAAGAACTTCCGAGTGGATAAATCACGAGTTTTTCTGTGAAGCGTCAACCTTTTATTTTTTTGCCAAACATGCTTTTTAAAAATCGCAAATATATAAGTGTTACCCAACTTAACTAATAATAATAATAAACTGAATAAAATCATTTTATGATACTTTATTTTTTTTCACTTCCTTTACGAGTGACAAGCATTTCCTGTGTACCGTAACCTTGTTTACATTAGCAACAAGTATGGCGACCCGCGAAAACTTGAAGAAAACAAACATAAATGTCTTGCGTAACATTGCATCTGAACTGGGTATAAATTCAAAGAAAAAGAAGAAAGATGACTTAATATGCGACATATTATCCAGTCAAGCACCAGAAGTAGCATTAACTCCAGTTGTTCAGTCTTTGTCTGCCGTTGATGGTGCTGGAGCTGGAGTGCAGTTCAAGGAAAACATGCCCCCTTTCAATGCTGTTCATTATGAACCGATTTCAAACAATAATCATCTTCCGAAGTTATCGTTCACTTCCGTTTATGAATTCATGATCACAAGAAGAAGACAAGGAGATCAAAGTATCCAAAATTTCAAAGGTCTAGATAAGTCCGTGAAACATTTTGACGCTGGCGATGTCCAGGATTTATGTTTTGCCAATGTAAGATTATATTTTCATACATCAAAAACAACCTCTCAAGCCCCCAAACTTCCATAAACTATATATACACGTATTCACCATACAGATTTGGCAAGCAACAAACATATTTTTTTAATATCAGATTATTTATTAGACCAAGGTAATGAAGAATAGACCCTTTTAATAATATATGCAGACATGCGCAGAAGAGCTTCCGAGTGGATAAATCACGAGTTTTTCTGTGAAGCGTCAAACTTTTATTTTTTTGCCAAACATGCTTTTTAAAAATCGCAAATATATAAGTGTTACCCAACATAACTAAAAATAATAATAAACTGAATAAAATCATTTTATGATACTTTATTTTTTTTTTCACTTCCTTTACGAGTGACAAGCATTTCCTGTCTACCGTAACCTTGTTTACATTAGCAACAAGTATGGCGACCCGCGAAAACTTGAAGAAAACAAACATAAATGTCTTGCGTAACATTGCATCTGAACTGGGTATAAATTCAAAGAAAAAGAAGAAAGATGACTTAATATGCGACATATTATCCAGTCAAGCACCAGAAGTAGCATTAACTCCAGTTGTTCAGTCTTTGTCTGCCGTTGATGGTGCTGGAGCTGGAGTGCAGTTCAAGGAAAACATGCCCCCTTTCAATGCTGTTCATTATGAACCGATTTCAAACAATAATCATCTTCCGAAGTTATCGTTCACTTCCGTTTATGAATTCATGATCACAAGAAGAAGACAAGGAGATCAAAGTATCCAAAATTTCAAGGGTCTAGATAAGTCCGTGAAACATTTTGACGCTGGCGATGTCCAGGATTTATGTTTTGCCAATGTAAGATTATATTTTCATACATCAAAAACAACCTCTCAAGCCCCCAAACTTCCATAAACTATATATACACGTATTCACCATACAGATTTGGCAAGCATCAAACATTTTTTTTAATATCAGATTATAAGACCAAGGTAATAAAGAAATGCTATAATATATATTTTACATATGATCAGAGCAGATCCAAGTGTGCTCATTTGGCGTCCACTTATCTGTGTTCACGGCATTAGTCCATGCTCTTCTTTTCCTTTTGTCTTTTGGGAAACGAAAGAAACTGACCCCTTTTGCCCGTGCTTCGCTGTTGCACACGTTCCGACACTTGTAGACACAGCAGCACTTAACCATTTCCGTATATGCGTATAGCGTGTATGGGTACATGTATCTAGTGACGCTATCCACTCGGAAGCGTTTGTGCGCATGTGCGAGTAACTGTCCCGCAGTTACGTTAAAAGACCTTATTGAACGTTGTCGCTTTTCTATAGGTTCATATAAGGAAAAATATTTGCAAATGTAAATATAATATTTTATTTGTGCCGTTAAAAATAACTCTGAATGTAACTAAATATGATGAATATGATTGCAACAAGTCGCTAATTTTTCATACCATCGAAATGACCCCGGGTATAAATTTCACGATTTTTTGTATCAATTTTCAACGTTGAAAAATGACCCCCCGGGTCAATATTCTTCGTTACACCTGTCCGACAAATCAACTGTTGCCCTCGACCCCATGCAGTCAACAACTGTATAATATTAAAACAAAAGAGCGGGAACCGAACGCGAACCCTTTACTTCCGGAAAACCTCACTTTGACACATATCAATCTATATTACTTTTCTATCTCTGAAATAAAAATATGATGTATTCTATTTATTCAAAATCTCAAAATGCAATCCTTCTGCCTTCTCACTAACTATGGGCTTATTTCTTTTGACATCACTCTTGCGAAAACTTTCTTCCATCTTACACTGTGCAAACCATTTTATAAAAATACAGGAATACAAGGAAAAATATTCGATTGTGAGTTCTTGAAAGACTTGAATGTTGTCATTGCAACATTGTTTTAAACAGATTGCTGGCTACTTCTCACATGTACAGAGTTCCATCTTAATTATGTACCATCAAAATTGGGCTTCGTTTAGTTTTTATATATCACTTTAACACACGCTGCAAGTGGGGTTTTTTCTTACCTGTTACGACTTTTATCATTTGAAATGATCAATAACAAACAAAAAATAGAGTGCTTGACGGATAGTCAAAAATGACACATGCACCTGGTGAATTTGAATTTTTAGCATTAAAAAGAAAAAGAGAAAAACCAGTGGTTATGAACATGCACATACTGTATATGCAGTCGAACATTTTACACAAACACAGGAAAAAGGTTATTAGATATTTAAAAAAAAAAGAAGATAAAATTATATATATTCCCCATCCTTAGAATATTTTATAGGGGGTTGAAGGTTCTAATGATATTGTATATATCCGATGCAAACCATGCACACAGTGTAACGATTGGTATTTTTTTTTAAATTAGAAGACAGTACATTTGAGCATATTCTATCAAAGTGACCTTTCCCTTATTTTGAATAAACTAAATCCATTAAAAGAAAGTGAAATGTCACATTCTAACGTATTCATACAGGAGATTTTGAACACTGAATCCCACAAGCTTACAAGGTATGTGTATTACCTGTCCAATGTTTAGTGATATTGAAACCTCACACATAGAATATAAGTACACATATGCGATGGTCATATTATAATACTGAGGTTTTATAATATTCTGATTTAAAATGCTAAAGTGGGTATACATCTTGATTATGGTAAACATGATTCTTATGATGTTTTTTTTTTTTTTGAATAATTAGCAGTCAAAAGCTGTCTTATCAAGTTTCAAAGGAAGTTATTTACGAATCTTTTTAATAACTTTAAACAGGAGCGGCTCACACTATCCGTCGTAACATCAATTTATGTAACCATGTCACCGAGATCAGCGTTGATTTGGACCGTGTTCGGCCTTTCAATCATTAATGGTAAGTAAATTTTTATTGTTCTTAAAAGGAAATAGTATACAGTAGAATATTTTACATCGAAAATTTTTAACTGTTTGTTTGTTTGTTTAAAGACAGTATCATGTTTTTGTGATTTAAATAAAAAAATTAGTTAAACGTTAAGCATGGGTGATTTTACTTCTCGAGATAAAGACATATGTCATGTAACGCCACGACGAATGGTCATGCTTTTACGTGTATATATCTTGCGGCGATTCCTTAAAGATAATTAATATTTCAGGTCAGATTTTACTGGTAAACTAGAACTTATATACATTTATGTGTAAACAGAAGAGTGCTCATCAGAATTGAGTAAATCTACCTTAAAACATTTTTTTTTAAAAATACGGAGATATGTATGTGAACTACGCTAGGTATAATTAATTAACGTACATTATTTCACTGTTAGACTGAATTAATGAAAACATTGGCCCAAATGTCAACAGTTCGGGATCGCATGGACTTTTTAAGCAAATTAACACAATGCCGAATTTCTGTCGTGGTGAATTAAATATTTTTTGTTCCACATGATGTTCAACGAAGTTTTGTTCAACATTTTGTTCAACGAAATCAAGCATATCCACGATATTTAAGATACGTAGTTAAAAGTAAGACATTTTTTGTTGTGTCAAATATTGCATAGTGTTCCGGTTGATGGATTTGTAAACCGTCTATTCATTGTTGTCCGCTCCAAACTATTGTATGAGGCCGCCCAAAGTTATTCAGAAGTAGAAGATGAAGAAACGTTTAATAAAAGTCACTTTTAAAATACCAAACCTACGAGGGCAGGCGTTAAATTTATTCAAATAAATGATTGTTATTCGTTTTACATTAATACTTCAAGCTATACACCAAGACTAGCTCTATAATGGCCTTTCTTTATGGTATACAGACAATCCCATTCAGTAACCGATATATATTCATGTTGTCCATATTGTGCTCTAAACATTTCCAATTTATTTCTACATATTGATGTATTTTAGTTGTGAAAAGTAAAACCAAACTGGAAAAGATACAATTGAAATAGGGATTTGCTTGGTTTTTTTTAAACACAGTTTCTCCTAAACCTACGCGCGTTGATGATGTTAAACATATGGAATTAACTTTTTTTTTATCATCAAAATGTGTAAACGACGCCATTAACTTAATTTAGCTCAGTGGATGAACAGTGAACCTTATCCTGTTTGGTTAAAGGGTAGATTCGTGTTTGTGTTAAACCATTTTCTTGACTCATATATCTCCATTTTTACTTTATTGTTCATCAATTTTCTGGAGACATCTGTTGTCTGTACTTCGTATACTTTTATGAAACATTTCGTTTGATAGAAGAATAGGAAGTACAAACAACAGCAACGTTTTTGTCTTTTCTCTCAGTATCACACTCCCTCGCTTCCTGTAAACATGAAACATTTCGTTTGATAGAAGAAATGGAAGTTCAAACAACAACAACGTTTGTGTCTTTTCCCTCAGTATCACACTCCCTCGCCTCCTGTAAACACTATCAATTTGAAATGATCATTTTGACAAAGTTCAATTTTAATATGAATTGCAAATTTTCACCCTATTTCACATAACATTTTAAAATGAAAAAAAGTTCAATTTGTTGGTTGTATATATCCTTAAGAGTGATCTTTATTTCAGATGTTTTCAAATTGGTAATGAATTTCTCTGGAAGAAAATGGGTAAAATGTTTAGTATCGTTTCCTTTGATTTTATTCGTTTTATAGGAGTATACACTACTGATTGGGGTGGAATGGCCAAAACCACACTTAAAACTGCCCTTAAAATGAAACCCAACAACAGGATCGCTAAAAACGTCATCATTTTTATCGGTGACGGAATGGGTTTATCTACCGTTAATGCTGCTAGAATCTACAAAGGACAAAAGATGGGTAACACAGGCGAGGAAACCATACTGGAGTTTGAAACATTCCCTAACGTGGCCTTGTCCAAAGTAAGTATGGTTTTCTTATTCCTAAATATGATTAAGGTGGTATGGGACACCTTGATATCAATGTAGATAAAAGTACACAAGATTCAAAATATCAAAAATCGTAATAGAATTTTCAAATTGTACACAATTGACAATATATTGCATGTACTCAATATATTGCATGTTTTCAACTCTTACAAATTAAAACAAAATGAACAAAAACAAAAAAAAAACAAAAAACAAAAATACATAACAAAACGAAACAAACAAAGTTCAAGAAACAAACCCCCAGTTTGTGTCAAATAGCAATGTGACGTAGACCTGTCTATTTCATTGATGGCCACTCAGCCATGGCTCTTTGAAATCAACAAGATTTGACTAAGACTACACAATCTATGCGTATTTCACTTGATACCAGCGTCAGTTTAAACTTGTTTTGATGCAAGAACTTTATTAATACATAATACCTAAAGTCCAAGGTCTTGTTTCAAAAACTGGTTCTATCAAAATATGAACGTGAAATATCGAGCTGTGAGATTCCTTCAATGTTTTGTGAACAAACTTAAGATCAGGTTTCGTTATTTATTTATTTTTTACATATGCATTGTATTGTTATTACTTTCAATCAAATCTTACTCTTTTAAGTTAATGATATAATTTGTAAAGAAATTAATATTGAATCCGTTTATTTTGTTTGCTACGAGTCATTTTGTAAAGATTCTTTATGTAAACAAGAAACATGACTCGATCTTTGTTTACACAGAGACATAAATAATGTTATTTATGTCTCTGGTTTACATTACAATGAATTAGCTCGGTATCCCTTATAATATATTTTAATCGCAAAACGCTAAGGTTGAAGGTAACATATTGGGAAAAGCTGTTGGACGTCATAGTTGTGAAAAAAATGTATTTAGATTCTTTAGTTCCAAAAAAGTATGTCATAATCGGGCGCCTGTAAAGTGCGAAACGAAATCGAAACGAAACGAAACCAATCGAAACCAAACGAAACGAAACCAAAAAACGAAACGAAACCAACGAAACGAAAAAAAAAAAAAACAACGAAACGGAATTAAACAAAATGTTTTGTTGATTTGTTTGGTATATTTAAAGAATAAGGAATCATTCTTTGAGTATTATGAGACGAAAAGTTTGGTCGGGGCGTGATCAAATCGAAAAAAGCCCGAAGAGTTTATGATAAATTTGTCACGCCCCGACCGAAGTTATCACCTCATAATATTCAAAGAATGATTCCTTATTACTTATATTTACATAATTTTAAGCCACCGCACGATTGATTATATTAAAAAATAATATTTATATTATATTATAAATAGGCAAAGCCCGCTTGTGCCTCAATTTGGCGTCATTTGAAGTTATGGGTTATATTGTACAAAATTGATACGAAGTATTTTCACAGGCAAGACACTGCAAAATGTAATATAATTATTTAGTGTAAAAACAAAATGCATTTGAAATATTGTAAAATTGTAAATTATAGGCCTACAATAAGACAATATCCGATCACATGGGTTTTTCTTTAAAGAAGGCAATATTAAATTCAAGTTTACGTGGCGTTACTGATAAGTTGACTGACGGAATTTTAACACTGTGAAAGTTAGAAGAAATTGAATTTCTATAATCTGTAATTGATTAGTTTATCGGATCTTAAATTTGTAGCCATTAGAACTTTCATACGATCATCATAACCAAAGATTTAGAGCATACTAGATGGTGACCAGTTGCTAACAATACAATAAGAATTCTTTCAAGATATGTAGAATGAATTTGGACGCTGTATTTTAACAAAATTTACTTTATTGAAAAAAGCGCTATTATACATGCATACTACCTCAACACAATCACCTCTTTCTCTTCCTCTTTATCGCACACACACACACGCACATTGTATTGGACATATTCGTTTCATTTTTATATTTCCTATGGATAGAAAAAAATTTAAATGTCTTCGTAAGTTTCATCTCTCTCTCTCTCTCTCTCTCTCTCTCTCTCTCTCTCTCTCTCTCTCTCTCTCTCTCTCTCTCTTACACGCACACACAAACACTCATTCGTTTAAACACAGCGATGACAAAATAATTTGGTTTTCGAAAAAATTCAGTATCATCTCTCTATCTATATGACTAAACACAGCGATGATGAAATGCTTTGGTGAAAAAATGACAATAACAAACCGTCACCTCAAAAGGTGCCTAGGAGGAGTAAGCATCCTCTGCTGACCGGTCACACCCGCTGTTTGCTTTTTGTCGTAAACGGGAAAATAAAAACCGCAAAAGTCCGTAGACAATTAGGTGATTAATTATAGTCTAACAATTAGTATGAAAAACATCAGTCAGCATGCGGCCCAGTGAAAGATTGTATTTGCTGACAAGGTCGTTGTATCGACCATAGAACTTACGAAAAGATGACTTCAAACGAGACTGTTGATAGTTCTTTTTTTATCAGTAGCTTGCCTCGTCTTATAAACTGTTTATATTTTGAACAAGAAAATATGGCTTAGAAAAGATTACATTATTCATTCACATTATACCATTTAATGCATAGTGTACATATAAGAACCGAAATTTAAATAACGACTGAATTAAATTCAAAAGCTAGCGACGTTATACTTAAACATCATGAACTGGGTTAGAACAACGTTTTTAACGTTTATTAATAATAATACTAGTTTGTTTAAGAAAAAAATGAATATAAAATTCATTGTTTATTCTTTTATGTGGTGTTAAATTGATTTGAACAATCATCGCTTTATAACCCGAGAAGTTGGGAAGGGAAAGAAATATGAATGTCATGTACAAATTTTGATTCCCAATATTCTAAATTTTTGTAAAGGACAGTAGGATTAATGTTCTATGTAGGAAGCTCATCCAGTATAGATCAGCTCATGAGAAACGTCCTTGTCAATACGATCTGACGCTATTATCTCCCTTGCTGAAAGAATGGATCGCCGTATCGCTTCATCGAAAACGAAATATCAATTAATATTTCATATATAAACACAACTATATATCTAAATGATTATAAAAAAATAAAGAATTTATTTTTTCAAAGTGCGTTAAGTGTCATGATGTGAAAAAATGTTGGTCTACAATCATAACGCACTTTGAAAAAATATTTCAAAGTGCGTTGATTTGGACCAAAATATAACGCACTTTGAAAAAAAATTTCAAAGTGCGTTAATTTTCTCCCAAATTTAACGCACTTTGAAAAAAAATTTCAAAGTGCGTAATTTTTTCAAAGTGCGTTGCCACATTGGGCCCCAAGAGGGGTTCAAAATTTAACATAGAAATATATTGGGAAAATGTTTTAAAAAAAATTTCTCAATAACTACAATGCTCCATTTTGTGAAATTACAATGCGAGCATCCTCAAATAATGTAGATTCTAAATTGTTAAATTGTGACCCCCAGACCAATACTGAGGCCCCAAGAGGGGTTCAAAGTTTAACATGGAAATGTATAGGGAAAATATTTAAAATGTTCTTCTCAAGAGCTACAATGCTACAATTTGTGAGATTACTATGCAATCATCCTTAAATCCTTAGATTCTAAATTCTTAAATTCGTGACCAATACTGGGGCCCCATAAGTTAAACATAGAAATATATGGGGAACATTTTTGAAAAATCTTCTTCTCAAGAACTACAATGCTCCAATTTCTCATATTACTATGCAAGCATCCTAAAAAATTGTAGATTATGAATTGTTAAATTCGTGACCCATCCCCCCCCCCGGACCAATACTGAGGCCCCATTTTAAGTTTAAAGTTTAACATAGAAATCTATAGTGAAAAAGAACTACAATGCTACAATTTGTGAAATAACAATGCAAGCATCCTAAGATCATGGAGATTCTAAATTATTAAAATTGTAAACCCTGGACTAATACTGGGGTCTCAAGAGGTGTTTAAAGTTTAACGTAGAAATATATTGGTAAATGATTATAAAACTAATATAAAATGATACAAGGAACTGTTGTTCAGGTGAGCGATGTGGCCCATGGGCCTCTTGTTCATTCTGTAATTTGATGAATTTACTTTTGGTATACTAAGAAATTAATCAATGGAATTCATTTTACTCTTAAACAATATTTACATCAATAAAATATTAATCAGCGTAAGTATCATATCAGATCGTGATCCGGGAGAGTCAGTCATGTTCTTCGAGAAATACTGAGGGAAGACTAAATGTATTCATACGCACCAGATTTGGTGATTGGGTCTTCTGTGTTATGCGTAAATGTCACACAAATCATCCAATGCAATTTGACAGGGGGACAGAAAGTAAATGTAAATATATGATTTTATCAACGACAAAAAGCAACATTAGATTGAAACTTGTACCAAAACGATACACATGTTAACAATAACAGGATTTGAGATTTGTTTACAAAACAAAGAATTCTAACCTCTGTGACTCGCTTGTAACTCGATATTTGACATTCAAATTTTGACAGAGCATTAAAAACGTTCATATTGACCGTTCTTGACATTAATCAAAGTACTGAAAGTACTGTTAGACGGTGGCGTCGTTTGAATGTGGCATATTACATGTATGATAATTATTGTCGTCGAAAACCCGCGGCCAGTATCGCATACATGTACTATTGCTTAACGCTTACATGCACAACTGGTCATGAGTTTCCTACATGGAAAGTTATGTGGAAATCGTAGTTGTGTAATCTCAATTCACACTTTACAAAAGCTATGTCTTTTGGCCGTCGTCTTTGGGGGAAACCCGTAGATTTATTACAGTAGCCTTTGTAGTATAGAAGTTTGCATAATTACATATTTGTATTTATATCGTTTGACATTAAAATCCGTTTTAGGTATGTATTTTGTTTGCCTCAGAATGCCTCATTCAATATGTGGGTTGCCACCACATACATGTAGTGAATGAATAAATAAAATTCAAAGCGATTTCATCACAATACGCCCAAATATTTGATTGTATAAAGAAGGGATACTTGTGGGTTTTTTCCTTTAGACCTTTGGGTTGACCGCGCAAAGGGGAACAACTTTTGAAAAGTGAGGATTGGACTATTGTGCTTTAAAGATATTGTAGATTTTTCAAAGTAACGAGAACAAATAAGGCTTTGGTATGATAAAATACTTGTCAGGTTTTTACTAACTATTTGGGCATACATGTAGTATGTTTATTTTCCCTCTCGACAGCATTTTCCCTCAATTTCTTCACAGGGAAAAAGTTTCAGTCTCGTGGGCCAACACACTTACTTTAATTTGTCTTCATAGCCAGTTAATACATGTAGGTGTATAGAAATCGGAATGAGTTTACAAGAACCTGTTTGATAAAACTGGAAAATGCTTTTGGAATGCACGTCATCATGAAACCGCAGAGTCAATCAATATTTTATCTTCGACTTCGAGTGGTTTATTTCCATTAGCTCACAACAAAAGTGAATGAAAATTTGAAAAGAAAAATCATACAATATTCAGTCGCGGCAGTTTCATTAATCAACGTTTTAAAGTACATTTGTTCTACTGTATTTAGCTGTAGATTATTTCAAATCATTTGAATGAATTCGGGATAGTCACATGTATAATTATTTTATTGCTTCTCAATACACTTTAAAACGCATAATTTACTTGCTACATTTAACTTGTCTAGTATAAATACAACAAATATTTATCAATTATTCACCAAAACATTTGCTTTAAATAAGGTCATTTCCTTTGTTTGGAAATCACATATTTGTTTAATCTTGCATTTAATATGCGAGATTTTGAAGAATCTTTTTTATATTTTCATTTAAAAAAAACTCTGTGTAATGTCAGGAGTTTTGCACTTATATGTATAGTTTTTACAAGGTCTTCAAATTTGCATCCGATTTGATTTTTTTGCAGTAAAATAATACTGTTAATAGGACATGTTGGGACATGTCCATAATATAATAAGAGCGTTCAAGCAAAGGAGTTTTCATCATAAAGTTTGACCTATGACCTCTAGATCATTTGTGTACAAAGGTATGCCTTCTTTATCGAAAAAGGACTCAAAAGATATGGACCCAGAATAAAACTGTTTATAATTATACATGTTTATTTTCAAAGTTGTGTGATGCTTGACCTTTTCTCCATCTCATAAAATTAATGGCAATATGGGTAAACTATTCCGCACCAGATTTAAGCAAAATGAGCAAGAAATAAATAATGTTTACAGGGATCTTTTCAATTTCTCCAGGTCACGAATAAAACAGTAGTGGTAAAATGAAATCTAATTTTTTAACAGGATATATCAGTTTTTAAAACACAAAACAAACAAAATCCAAGTTGAACGCACGTTTTTCTGAGCCGTACATCTGTGTATTTAAATTTCATTTTATTCGTTGCATGTACTAGACAATAGATCTAGGGTTCGCAAATCTCGGCAATATTTCCGAAAAGCTACAGTTTAGTAGCTCAGTAGAATACTAGTCATTTATGAAGCACACTCTAGCATTGCGTTGTGATGACACTAGTGATGACACTATCTAACCGGTGTGTATTTCAATTGCGATTCGCAACAAGATTCCGATTGACGCATTTATATAGACCCGCACATTTAAAAATGCATGTTGAGAACATGAGGCTAACACATGGAAACAAATGCTGAAGAAAGCTCATAATAAAGTTGTACTCGCGAGTTAAAAATTACAGAGTTTATCTGAGAGCAAACGGGGCGATGTTTATGTACATGTAACAGTTAAAAAAAAAAAAAAAGCAAGGGCGGGCGCATATGAAGAAAAGTCACAGATTGTACCTCGCTCATCGTATTACGTTATTCAGTTTATTGTGAAAAAATTCGTCAGAAACTGTTTAGTGAACAAATATATTTTACATTACCATTCACAATATACCATACATGTATATGGAATATATGAGTATGAGTTGAACCGATTGTTTTTCCTCACAAAAAGCTAGCGCTTGCTGCAAAATGGAGATTCACGGGTTTACACGCCATGAAATCCATAAGACGTTTTACAGCATATATCTTCGATTCCTTATTTCCTTACAACAAATCTGTACTGAAAATGTTTGAAACACAGTCACCAGGTCCGTAAAATGACGAAGTATGGTGTGTTTACATACATATAAAACTGTGTGTGAAATGGCGACTCGATTTGCACGTGAGTTTTACAATCCGAGGTCGATTAGCGTGTTTGAGAGAAAGTCATTGTAGAGCGTCAACATCAGTTGTAATTATTGTCTGATGAATATTGAGGTGCATGTAATAAAATTAATGATTCTACAGACTGAGAGGGTTATAAAATAAGGTTGATCACAGATCAGTCCAAAGTTGAACATGTTTGTATAGTTAATTTCAAGGGTTTTTTTTGTATGTTTGAAAACACATGCACACTTGTAGAAGAAAGTGTGCCATTGATCGGTTGAAGTTCAATAAAATGTATTTTATGTAATATTCATTGTCAGTATATGTTGTGAATTATTTGGAATAAGCTACAACAAAATAAATACTGCCTCAACTTAAATTGATGCGTTGAAAATAATTGATCATGAATTTATCTAGGAAGCATAATTGCTGAAAAACGAAATGGCAAACCCGTTTAAATAGTGTGTTTCTGACAATTGTTTACACCATTAAAAAAAGGCACGATTATTGCGAGAACTCTTGGTCAATTATCGCAGTGATATAATTTTTGGAGTCCTGATACTGAGTTAAACTTTACAGCTGGCAGTTGGTGCATAAGTTATCAATATCGCGTAAGCAGACAGTATGGTGGCATATATCTGCCCCTTGTGTGCAAGTTATTTTTCTATCAAATATGTCGACATGCAAGATAAATATGTTGACATGCAAGATAATTATGTCAACATGCAACATAACTATGTTGACATGCAAGAAAATTGAAATCAAATAAGAATTATAAAAAATCTCAAAAAATCTCAAATATCGCCAACATGTGACATCCAAAATGCTAGATGCTACCTATTTATGTCGACATGCAACTTATTTATGTTAACATGCAAGATAAATATGCTGACATGCAACTTATTTATGTCAACATGCAACTTATTTATGTCAACATGCAACTTATTTATGTCAACATGCAACTTACTTATGTTGACATGCGAGATAAATATGTTGACATGCAACTTAGTTATGTTTACATGCGAGATAGATATGTTGACATGCAATTTATAAGTTGTATGTCAACATAACTAAGTTGCATGTCGACATAAATATGTTGCATGTCAACATATTTATCTTGCATGTAAACATAACTAAGTTGCATGTCGACATAAATAAGTTGCATGTCGACATAAAGAAGTTGCATGTTAACATAAATAAGTTGCATGTCGATATAAATATGTTGCATGTCAACATATTTATTTTGCATGTTAACATAAATAAGTTGCATGTCGACATAAATAGGTAGCATCTAGCATTTTGGACGTCACATGTTGGCGATATTTGAGATTTTTTATAATTCTTATTTGATTGCAGTTTTCTTGCATGTCAACATAGTTATGTTGCATGTTGACATAACTATCTTGCATGTCGACATATTTATCTTGCATGTCGACATAATTAATAGAAAAATAACTTGCACACTAGGGGCAGAGATATGCCACCATAAGACAGGGAAACGGCTCATTAAAAATAAAACACAATTTCATAAATTATTTAAATGTACGTACAAAATAATAAACAGCTATAATGCTTAAAATATCTGATAAGATGTAAATTAGTTCTCAAACTGAAATCGACAATCGGTAAAACATCGCCAAAAACCCTGCATACCTAACAGAGTTATCGTTCATAATCCGCTAGGGTCCCCGTGAGAAATACCCTTCCGGCCAGGACGATAGCAATAGACAGTGGCTATTTATAGCCACCGTCTAAAAATGAAAAAAAAAAAAAATCTGCCCAAATCGTGTCAAAGTCCCTTTAAATGAAATAATTATAAAATCATTAAGCAATAAATCGTAATTTAGTGAGATTGACATTTCACTACTTCTACATATACACAGAATCAATTGTTTTTATTAATTTTTTTGTTTGTGTATATGGGTTTGTTTGTTTGTTTGTTTCCCTCTCTAGAACTTTAACATTGATCGTATCTTAATTATGAACTAGCCAAGAGAGAGACTTTAATAATGTTACTCGTCGGTCAGATTTCACTCAAACGGAAATTTACATCGCTCCACAAACACATAGTGTTTACATCTCCATCGCATCCCCATCCAATAGTTTGCATGTAAACTCTAATTGCCTTGCTCTCTATGTTAATTAATTATTAATAATATTATTTTTGTATTACTGTATTATTGTTTATTGGATTTTTTTTCAACACTGTAAAATTATGCAGTTAAAAAGAATAAAGAAATTGTCATTGTAAAATTAATTTTGATACCAGTATAAATATTAATAGCCATTACTTAAAATAAAACATGAACTGCTATGAATGAGTATTCACAGATTATATGGTTCTTTCAACGTTAGTATATATTATAGAATTTATCAATTGCGAAAACGAAATGTTTAACATGATTATGATTTGATGAAAGGATGGAAGCCTTCACCTGGCTTATAATATTACTACAGGTGTACGGATCGGACAAACAGGTTCCCGAGTCTGCGCAGACAGCTACTGCCTTGTTATGTGGCGAAAAGACAAACTTTAATGTCGTAGGGTTAAAGGATTCTGTCGGAACCTCTAACTGCAGCGCTTACGGACGTCTGGGGCAGGAAGCGGAACTCAAGTCCATAATAAGACACGCTATAGAACAAGGTAAAACGTAGATTCTTTATGGTGGGTGTATAAACATATTTTTATTTGGTAATTGGTCAAGCTAGTTTACAGGTAAACGGTATAATTGTTTACAGGTAAATCTACAGGAGTGGTGACGACTACTAGGGTCACCCACGCCACCCCCGCCGCTACATACGCCCACTCGCCACACCGGGACTGGGAATCGGACGCCAACATTAACGTCACACTACACGGCGACTGCTTGGATATTGCCCAACAACTAATTAACAGTAATCATGATATACAGGTACATGTAAATTAGGGAAATCAATGAAACGGCGGCTTAGTTATCTGGAAAAACGATGCTTTTAAAAGCACGTGTTACATTAAATAAAAAATTTTTTTTAGATTTCATTAAATGGTTATAAATTAAAATCATAAAAACACATATAGGCAAACAGGTATTTTAAAAGCCATTCCAAATAAATAACACTGATTTATCAAGGTTGTACTTGGAGGGGGTCGTCGTGCCTTTCTTCCAGTAACCGAACCCGATCCAAAAACAAATCTCAGTGGTGTGAACTTACGATTGGACGGCCGCAACCTCATCAAGATGTGGGAGTCACTACAGCAAGGGAAGAACAAAAAATACAAGTATGTCTGGAGAAAGCAAGACTTCGACGCCGTGGACCCTGATGACACAGATTATCTCTTGGGTAAAAAGAAAACTGTAGTGAAGGCTCTTATGAGTGTTTTGTATATCAATCATAAACTACAGTGAAGTAGGTATATACACGGTGTATACTTTTACATTTTTAAGAGACTACTAGTATACGATTTTCTCTACAGGACTATTTAATCCATCCGACATGCAATATGAACTGGAGCGAGACGCCAGCGGCAACGGGGAACCTTCCCTGACGGAGATGACGAACAAAGCCATCAAGATACTGAGTCGCAACAAAAAGGGATTCGTACTTATGGTAGAAGGTAGGTAGAAGCGGTTTAAATATATGAAGACAATGATATATGCGATGAAATTTGAAATAAATGTAACAACCACTGAGAATTTCCTTCATTTGTTTTATGTCTTAACAGATCACACAGTGTTATGGTTATCCTTGAATGTAGTCTAGAGGTTCCACACAAGCTTAGGGTCGATTTAGATTTTATACCCTGCCTTAAAGCATGGTTATCACATGTACTTGTATATTTATGATTAGAATTTCTCTTGTACATGTACATGTCCACCCGCTAGTTTAAGAACTCTTTAATTCTTATTATTCAGCAGGATTTGGTTTCAACAATTTAAAACTAAGTATGCTTATCTTTAGTTGTGTTGTGTCATAACCTTGACAACTTTGTAAAGTTTTTAGTTAGTAGGAGAAGTAGAATCGTTTGCCTCTCATCCCCACCCCATTCCCCATTCATCCCTGTTTTTTAAAGCATGTAACCATATCAACTCCACGATCACATTTTGCACAAAATAATCTTGTATTATTAAAGTGTCCGAATTACTATGGGATACCTATTCGGTGAAAGCCATTCTTACATCGGTCTAAGAAGTTACAGAAATAGAGCATAAATAACAATTCATAATTATCCCATTGAGTTAAAATTTCATATCAATATTATTTCCTATTTTGCTGGAACCATGTTCAAATGTTTACTCATTCATATATCTCTACCTCTTTGATTACAATGATAAATGTGTAAAATATAATTTTGTGAAAGTTGAAGGTCACTGCATGAACTATTGATATGATAAACAGACAGGTAAATATGATACATGTTACACAGACGTGACAATAGTGTGTCTAGACCAGTAAAATCAAATTGTATCAAAAGGAGTTGATGGGTTTTTGCCATTTTTAAGGTATTGTTGATCTCCTTTACAAGAAGAGTTTTGTAAACGATACAAGAAAATGTTCAAATTTAAAAGCTAAAATATGTGAAAGTTTTCCTTCAGTAAATAAAAATGTATCGCTAAATTCATATCTAAAAATTAGTAGATCTGATGGTTAATTTGTTGACCACCAAGCTTCTCTTAATGAAGATAGAAATGAATAAACATGAAAATGGATACATTTCAGCATAAGAACAGATTTTTTTTATAATGTTTTATTTCTGTGCTATCAAATACAATGTATATGTATTTTACATTACACAGACCACCAATACAAACTTGCACACATCACAAATATCAAGATCTTTTAGGAAAGTTTACGTGCTATGCTGATACATATAAAAGGAAAAAAAAAACTTCTATGCAGCTTTAATTTAAAAAAAAACATAAAAACAAAAACAACAAAACGTTAAAAAATTGCATAAATAATGGGCAGTTTACTACCTTATATTAAAGAAAGCATTTTAATGTTTAATTAAACAGTAAAAAAAATATACTGTATAGCATATAAAATAATAACATTTATGACAAAGTTTTCATTCATAAGTATGTTTTTAACATTAAAACATACTCGTCTCGAAGTGGTAGAATAAATATTTAAGCTTAGATCATTCCAAATACGCAATAATTTTGTGTGCAAGAAAAATACATGTAAAACAGTTTCATGATGACATTAACAAAAAGTACATTTTTCATTTTCTATTACTTTTATTTTTTTAAATAGTGATTTACAGGCAATATTTCATGTAAAATTATATACTGGTAATATGGGTATTTGCAATGCCTGTTAAAATTTGGAAGTCAAATATCAAGTTACAAGCAAGATTTAGAGTTTGAAATTCTTTGTTATGTAAACAAAGCTCGAGACTTGTTTACATATGTGTTGTATTGGTATAAGTTTCACTCAAATGTTGCTTTTCTGTTGATAATATTACTTATATGAACACGTTGAATCGGTTTATCTTGTTTTCCACGATTCATTTTGTCAAAGAAATGTCAATTTGTCTACTTAACACTTTGGTGAACAAATAAAAGACTCGAGCTTTGTTTACATAACAATGACTTCTTGACTCTGTATCTCGCTTGTTTTTTTTACTTCTAACGTTCAAATTTTGGCCAATCATTAGATATATGTACTAGTTAATAATTTAAAACATATATTATAAAAATGAATATTTGATCTCAAATCGTGTCTAGGTCCTTTAAAGCAAACTTTGAATACATTTTTCAGCTCCACTTCTGGGAAGCCTTTTAACACCAGTTCTGAATTCCACTTAAAAATGGAGTTGGTTTAACATCTTTTATGTTAATATTTTTATAAATATGCTCAGTACATTTATTAGCCAGCATCAATTTTCTCTATAACAGAGCCACAAAAAGACGTTGTTTCTTAGAAAATTTGACCTTTGAAAATTGTGTTCCTTTAAGGAACTTTGAAATAGCACGAACAAAACTGTTATATTGCATAAAACAAATACAATGTATGATACATTTTCTTAATAACTCTCTTGACAAAAATGCAATTGCACCATTTTTATAAAATAAAGATCATCAATAATTGAACTTTTATTAAACTATTTTTTTTGATAAATACACGATTTTTTTTACTTTAATATCAGAATTAAACAAGACGGTGTAAGTTGAGTATTTATCAAAGAAATATTTAATCACAAATTTTCATAAATCAAAAACACCCACTCAAAATTTATGTGTTGTACATTTCTTAAGGTTCAAAAGAAAATCATCACCCACATTTGTCAACATATCAACAACATCTTTTCCGTATACATATCCATACAGATACAACCATGAGTACCCTCCCTTAATGACCCTTTGAATCCCGAAATATTTTAGAGATTTAATTTTTTTTTAAGATTTAGATTAAGATTTAGATTGAGGCCTCCTAATGTAAGGTGTTGCATAACAACTATGGTACATGTTTAATTTTATCACACTTTGACCTCCCTATAAAGTAAAAATGCAGTTCTGTTAACTTGGTAGTGGTTTCGAGACTGGGATTTGGCAATGAAATAAACAAATGATTTAGTTTTGGTACAACTAAAGTTTTTGCTACTGTAACCCTTCCAATAGGAGTTCAAAGAGAACAGATTTGTTTATGTTGTAGGCGGTCGAATTGATCATGCCCATCATGACAACATCGCAAAGAAAGCTCTAGAGGAGGCGGTACAATTCGAGGAAGCGGTCAAAATGGCGGTGACACTAACGAACAAGGACGACACTCTTTTAATCGTGACGGCGGACCACTCTCATCCCTTTTCTTTGACTGGATACACAAACAGAGGAAATCCTATTCTTGGTAAAAAAAAACAAAAACAAAACAAAACAAAACAAAACAAAAAACACAAACAAACAAAGCGAAGCGAACCTTGGTTAGATCACAGGCACCTAAAAATACACGTGTATTTATATATAGAGGAGGTAGAATTTTTTTTTATTTGGCTTATTGAGCGACTGATTGATAAAAATTCAGGTGCCTGTGGTTAGATTAACTTTTTTTTCAATTATAATGAGAGATACCGACTTCAGACCGGATCCATATTTGTAGGTCTCGTTGATCCAGAAAGTTTTCAAGTGGAACCAACTTTAGATGATTTGCCGTATACGTCACTTCTTTATGGTAATGGTCCAGGTTATACAACACCTCGTCAGAACCTTACCGGAATAAGAACAGGTGAATCTCTCTCTCTCTCTCTCTCTCTCTCTCTCTCTCTCTCTCTCTCTCTCTCAAGTTTTTTTCACACGTATATATACACATTAATTTTGATTTTAGATGCAAATGACTACAAGCAACAGTCGGCTGTACCGCTTAAATCGGACACACACAGCGGAGAGGATGTCGGGATATATGCGCTCGGTCCCATGTCGCACCTGTTTCATGGCGTCCACGAGCAGCATTACGTCGCCCACGTGATCCAGTACGCTGCTTGTATTGGAGAGTACGCAAACGATTGTGACAAGGACTCCCGGATGACAATTAGTGCCGCACCAACACATCCCTCTAGTTATGTCATTCTCACTGTCTGTCTACTGTTATCTTATTTATGACACATGAACATGCATTATACTTGATCGTCTATTGATCTATCTTTTTTTTCTTTTAAAAGGTAAAAAAAAAAGGCTTTAATTTCATTTTGCTCATTTCTCATGTTTTCTCATCGTTGACCTTCTGTTAGTTTATTTTTCTCTTTCTCTGATTTTATCATTTTAATTAAAGTCCTCGTTGAATCGTTTTGAAAAGAAATGGGAATAGACAACGATTTCTACTCAACCTTAAAACTTTTCAAGTATGTTTCCATAAAACTTCTCTAAATTAATGTAACTTCGGGTCTGGTAACACTTAGTCAAACCTCATCTTTGCAATCATGCATTTTCTACAAGTACGCTCAAAAGTATACTGAATATTGTACAATTTGCCATGGAAAATGTAGCTTTTTAGAATCTTTTTATGTAGAATTTTGAGAGAAATATTAAATATAAGATAACCAGTATGTTGGACCATTGTAAGATATGCCATAGCAGGAGTTAAACCACTGATTTATCTGACCTTGGAGTGGGTTTACGTAGACTTTGCCTGTTACCCATCCATTTGATTTTTCAATAAAAAAAAATTTTAATTTGAATACTAATAACACAAAACAAAAATTCAAAAAACCTCTTAAATTCTTAAGCTTTGAAATGTTATGAATCAATGAATAACGTTGTGTACGTACATGTATATCGTGTGTTCTATGTAATCTGACATCTGAAATAAGGTAATGATCAGGTGTATGTCATATTTCTACGAAATGACAACGAAATTGAAATAGGGGCTTTAAAATTAAATCAAAATTTGTACACTGTTGACGGATGTCAGAAGTAAAACTATTATGTTCACTTTAGAATGTCTCACTAAATCAATATTTTAAGATTTTATCCCCTCTGTGACATTACTTTTGGATCAACCTTGATCCGATGTAAAAAGTTTACCAGTGTAAAAAGAAAAAACTATGATGTTAACTTTAGGATGTCTTGTTTAATCGATATTTCAAGATTTTATCTCCTCTGTGACATTACATGACAAATTAGTATGCAGTTAGTTTATTATTTATGGGATTTTTCTAAATGATATGAAGAAACTTTTGTGTGAACAGAGCATTTTATCTATTAGAATGTGACGCTTCAAAGTATTGTAATCCAATCCTTAAAAAAAAAAACCCACCAAAATATGACCGATATGATAACCAACATTTCACGTCCTAATGGATATAACGTTTCGCCTATATTTTCAAATCTGATGGGAAAAAAGTAGTTGCTATACGCCGACATTTGCCGATTTCATCGTATCTTTTCAAAAGTAATTCATCTCTTTATGTGGACATGTTTAATACATGCACAAAAAGATCAGAGCTTTTCATAACGTAGTTAGATTGTATTGATATTCAAAATGAAAACCAACAATAATCTCCATAAGCTTGTCAGCAAATTAAAACCAAATCGTACTTGTATGTACTGCATCACGAGTATACTCCATTAATTAGATTAAAAAAAGTATTTTTAATCTCCAAAAATATTTCGAATACTTGTGTAACTCTATATTGTGTCTCCTCGGTTCATCTGTCCTCTTTTTTCCTCCTCCGATTTATGCCAAAAGGTACCGAAAGTAGTATAGGACTTCTGTCAATATTAATGTGGATAAAAGAACATTACAATCAAAACGTTTTCATAGGTTTAGAAATTTCAAATTTAACAATATTTCATCAAATAAAACGTTTTAAAAAATTTTGGAAGGTAAAATTTTTAAAAAATCACAAGCGGGATTCGAACTCTTACGACTTACAGATTCTAACCCATTGCTCTATGCTGCTACATGTACATGTAGGTAGCAATGCTTGGAAAGAAAATATCTACAGTGTATATCTACATTACACTTGATTTTATTGTTAATTTCGATAAATAGTACGTCACAATACGGAGGTGTCCCATACCACCTTAAAAATAAACTTTTTAGATTTTTTTGGAAAAAAAACAACAGCAATGTTCGATAACTCTAAATTTTCCGAATTTCTTTTTCGTACCATAAATCTGTCTTTTATATAGTTACGCTAAGCCATAAAGCTAACTGCTTGGCTAAGTAGGTTCACGAAGACCTGCTACCTAGGTAAAGGGGTTCGAACCATCGATGCTCCAGTAAAAAAATTTTGTTTCTAATTTGATCTCGACTTGTATACGTTATTTATTCCATTACATTCATCGTACCCAAAATTACAATAACTTCGTAAAATGCATGGAAACCACCAAAAAAATCTTTTTATTTTTTTTTAATACAGTATAAGGATAAATAACATTTTGATGATGAAAAAAATAATTTGAGGCTGAGGATCGGAGAACCTTAATAAAAGCTAGAAATTAAAGACATATTGAATTTCTTGACGCTTTGCAGAACAGTTGATGTATATGTAAGATGAATGGTGATAATCTAATTAATTTATAACAATTATTGTATAAAATAAGTAATAACTTCTTATTACGTGTTGCGTGATAAAAGAAAATTACAAATAAGAGTAATTTCTGGCATTATAATTTATTTTCTTCAGTTGACAATTTCAGTTTTCTAAGAAGATCAATTTTGATAGAATTTTTTTGCAAATTTTATTCATTATTTTTCAAATCTTTAAATTTATAAATTAATTACAAAATTGCCCTTTTTACATGATAAAAAATGGTTTGGAACAGTTTACGCTTTTTTATAAACCGCTTGGCGGTTTATAAAGCCTAAACTGTCCCAAACCATTTTATATCGTATAAAACTAATAAATATTAAATTGATTCCTTAAATATCATAATTTTACGAAAATATTGATAAAATCAACACTTCAAATGTTTTCTTTTGAAGGGTTTTTCTTTCTGAAATTGATCAGAATATGATAGCGTTTAACAATACATGAACAATTGATGAAATTTTCTCTAAAATTTTATATATCAACCTTAGCATATGCTCTATCAAATATAAAATTTTCATTAATTGCCACTTACTTGGCTTTCATTGGAGATATACTACAATAGGAATCACCCCCTATATCTGGAATCATAACTTTTCTTTTCGGTTTCTGTTTTGAACCATAAAAAAAATAATACATTTTCTTTGGGGGTTTTTATTGACACTAATAGATTATTAAATACACGTAGAATATATCTATGATTGTATTAACGACTTGTGATTTTGTACATCTACTTTTTTTAAAAATTAACCTGCGTACTTTTAATTAGGAAATTTTACATATTACAACCAGTTAGAAAATGGGGGTTTTGAGGGCGCAAATCAAAATGGAGATGTCATATATAATTATGTAGATGTTAAGTCTACCGGGTTAGCCGGCGGTTCAGCTTATTTTACTACATAAACCGATAAATATCACACTTTTTTTCAGTACTCGCTTGTGTGTGTAATTATGTTTTCGTATATGAAACACTAGATGATATCCCGCGCAAGCGCGGGAATTATGCATATTAATTTGCATTTTTTAAACCAAAGTTGTCATATCCAAAGTATTTCCCCGATGGCTAACTCGCCCTACACTTTCTTCCATGGTGTAAATTAGTCAAACCGCTTTCCTGGGCACCCCCTTTTTGAAAATAAATTCTTCCGATCAAAACTAAAATTGCATCAAATTGTTCCATTTTATTTATTAACTTTTTTGTATTAACCAAAGATGTCCCATCCAAGGTATGAATATCTGCCCGCGATACGTGATGAACCCTTCCTTCACTTTTCGCCATGACGTCAAACCGCGTTCTTGGTTACATTCTATTCCATATCAAAACTAAAATCGCGCATTCAAGAAACGAATTACCTTATTTTATTTATTCAGCATTTGTCAAATCTTAACTTCTATGTATAATCCAAGTAAGTTCCTAATAAATATATTCACTGTTTACGTAATCATTTGATATTATTTCATTGCAATGATATATTTTAATGCTAACTCCCATTGACTTGGATCCGCCAAAGCGTGTCCACCACCTTACTCTCACTTTTGCTATTTCGAGCTGGTTTATCAAAAATAAAAGTAGGTTTTTAATTTAATTCTCAATAATTACTTATCAGGTTAAAATTTATTATAGCTTACGGACGTCATATTACACGTGTTGAAATACCAAAGGTATAAGCAGTTACTCTGGTGCAGGCGTTTCGTAGTTTATTTGCGAAATGTCTTAATTTATAAGTATAGATTATTTGTTATTATACATGTTTTCTTATATATATCATTGTGTGCGTAATGATGTTTTCATACACGTAGATACTTATACTTGAAATTGAATTATGATTTGAATTGAAATTTATATTTATTTATATGGTTATTAATGACCACAATTTTGTAATTATATTCGTTTTATATAAAAATAAAAATAAACTATTAAAAAATGGAGAAGTCTTTTTCATCATATCTATAGAATGTATAATAAACGATTCAAACAACTTGACTTTTACAATATTTATTACCCATTACTATATATCTATAATAATTGTCACGTGATCAACGAAAGTCACGTGATCTACTTCCCTTAAGAAATATTACGTACATTTTTTTAAAATACCCTACAACCCAATAGAGAACATGGCATATTCTTAATTTCTCAATTATTGTTTTCATTTTAGAAAGTCCGCGTTACATTTTTTTCTCCATGTTTGATTTTGGTTTTTTTTTGTGAACAAACCATGAGTTATTAGTACCCAGACGTAAAAATTACTATGAAACGTCTCTAAAAATTACTATGAAACGTCTCTTACGGTCAGGACATATTTTACAACCGTTAACGTCTGCTAATGTGTTATAAGTACTTGTTATAATGTCCCTACATTTTCATTCTACTTAATTAATCAGTCGAAAAATCTGTTTTGACCCCTTTCCATCGTATAGTTTTTGTTTCAGCAATTCTCACCAATTTAAAACCGTATCATGTTCGATATACATGTAAAAAAACAAAGGTTTTTATATATGTTTTGAGCCTAAAATGACATCCTAGTGTGAACGTCATCATATAACTGTAATTCATTTTTTTTCTTAGAACAGATACGTCTGAAGTTTTATCATTTTAATTCTGGTTCAGGTGCCCATTAGTCCCGCCATTTTCGCATTTTAAGCATAAAACGACTTGCTTTCAAGCAGTTATAAAATATCAGAAGCCACTAGAAGAATTATTATTTGAGATGAAAATAAACGACGGTGAGTTATAGGGATAGTTGTCGGTTTCTAAATATGTACATGTAAAATAGAAATGAAGTGTAGGATGATGATGATCAAGATGATGAAATATGAATAATACTTGAATGTAATTACATACATGCATGTACATGAACTGTAGCACATGTGTATACTGTTTTATAATGCATGATCACACATTTTTATAGTTTAAGATAAGTTAAACAGTCTCACTTCTTTTTAAATTAAAATCGGTTTAAGAGATATTAATAAAATATGATAACTAGAAAATATATAGACAGTAATTTTCATCTTATCAAGTTTTTACATTGGTGTGTGTTTCACACATCAGATAACGTGTAATAAATTTTCGAAGTAAATATAAAATCTACATTTCTTCGAAAAGCCTTCATACATTGGGATTGTTTTGTTTTATTTTTTCAACATATGGAAATACAGTGCATGTGACATTTCGTAGAATTGAACACAGGTTCTGGATAACTTACATGTAAGTAACCCTCTTCCTACAAATTACAAACATATCTATACTTATAAATTAAGACATTTTGCCAATAAATTAGGAAATGTCTGCACCAGAGTAATTGCTTACACCTTTATACTCTGTCCCGAGTTTTGGCTTCCACCACTTTTTGCTTGATATTTCGATAATCACAAATACCTTTGTGCTCAAACTATGTTCATCCACTTATATAAAAAATGTCCAGATTATCTGTTTTGAAACGCCCCCTCTACCGCTTCAGGTTTCAATACACATCCCAAAATAGAAAGTCTACGGAGATTTAGCATTGCATCAGCCATTATTAAGCCCGGATGATAACGTTGAAAAATTGTGCGAGGTGTCCTGAGAACTTCCGAATGAAGAAAAGATGTAAACATTTCCCATTATAAATCTCCGTAAGAAATTTGTTTTCGTTCCAGTGAAATTTTATGAGTGAAAAATGATAATTTTTCAATCAAGATATGTTGAATATTTTCCCTTTTATCGATTTCAACAGCATTTCTTTCACAGGTATGTGTATTTTTATTAAAAATCATCAAAAAGTGATGGAAGAAATAACTTGGGACAGACTTATAGTATTTCATCACATGTGAGTTGATGTCCGTAAGCTATAATTGAATTTTACCTAATAAGTAACTATTGAGAAATAAATTAAAACCTACTTTCATTTTCGATAAACCAGCCCGAATAGCAAAAATGAGAGTAAGGTGGTGGACACGGTTTGGCGGATCCAAGTCAGTTGAATTTGCATATAGTATATGTTTGCAATTAAATAATATTGAATGATTACGTAAAGAGTGAGTATATTTACTGGGAACTTATTTAGGGTATACATAGAAATTAAGATGCGACAAATGTTGAATAAATAAGATGAGTCAATTCGTTTCCTAACTGCGCGATTTTAGTTTTGATTAATAGAACTTTCCAGAACGGGGTAACCAAGAACGCGGGTTGACTAATCAACGTCATGGCGGAAAGTGTAGGGCGAAAAAATATTCAACAAATGTTAATACTTATAAATTTTGGAACCTTATGAATATCATAGATATTGATTTATTGAAAAAGTTGTCCATATTTGTTAAAGAAATACTAGTATTAGCTCGATTTATTTAGATTTCTCTACTCTTCCTTACATTTGTACATTTGTAAATATTTTTGTTATTTTGTACCTCTTGTAACATTGATATAGTTTAAAAGAAATAAACATTCAAACTACATACCATCTTCCTAGGCCCCTACTCAATCGATCTGTGTTGGCCCATTTACACTCTAGGTTCGTTGGTATCCGCTCTTCAACATTCCATCACGTAAAGCAATGTTAATAAATTGCATAAAATAGTAAATATTATTGTTTATTTTTAAATGTTGTATAACAAAAAAATTAAAATGTGGAATTGAATTAATCATTGAGAGTTTCAAAGCACGCATAAAAAATAGTGCTTTTAAGCCGAAACTAAATAGAGTGTCTCGAAACCTCTCTAGCGTGCGATGAACGAGAGTTTGGTATTTTTGTTATCAGTCCTTACATATGCTTGTAATATTTTAAATCTTAGACACCGATAAAGTATGAACACATTTTAATATGACCCCCCAAAAAATGACGGAGTTTGAAATGATCAATATCTTTTAACATTTGGAAAAATGTGACACTTCTATGTAATTTTAATGTAATTTTTAAATCAATATTTATTTGCTGTATTATTTATGTAAAAGGTACACGTACAGACTAAGAATTTTAGAAATGGTGCAACTTTTGGAAGAGGTCTGTTCCAGCCCTCTAACGTGGCCAAGGGTTAATGTGACTTCGCACTATATAATACTGGTTCTCTCCTTGTGTACAAACGGCCGTAAATGCTTAAGGCTTGCAGAAAGAAAGGACTAGAATATTTCAAATTCGATGGGGAGGAGCCTGAAATACCACAATGATTCGATCAGTTCTATCTATGATCATTCACA
Source organism: Magallana ariakensis (assembly GCA_020458035.1). Taxonomy (NCBI): domain Eukaryota; kingdom Metazoa; phylum Mollusca; class Bivalvia; order Ostreida; family Ostreidae; genus Magallana; species Magallana ariakensis. Next base: position 33,687,194 of record CM035814.1, on the reverse strand, counting down.
ACCAAAAAAAAAAAACACACGTGACTTACATAAACCACAATGTATTTCAAATTGCCACGTGAAATATTGTGACAGCCAATCGATAATAGACATAGCATCCATAAATATACTTCAGAGTTGTTGGGAGTTTTCAATTTGCACGTGATCTCAAGGCTGATGTATATAAGCAGAGTGCGTATCAGTTTCCTTTTGCAGTCTTATTTGGCGTCACCTTGAGTAAGTTTGATCCAGTAATATTTAATTCTTTATACTTGACACGATTATAGATCAACTTTTTATTTATTTTTTTATGTGTAAAATGGTTTACTTGCTCATTTTGAATGATTGACCAACATTTGAATGTTAGAAGTCAAGTTATGAGAGATACAGAGGTAAGAATTCATTGTTATGTAAACAAAACTCGAGTCTTATATTTGTTTACAGATAATGTAAAGTACGGAATTACCATTTCTTTGACAAAATGACTCATGGCAAACAATGTAAACTTATTCAATGTGTTCATAAATAATATAATCAACAGAAGAAAGCAACATTTGATTGAAACTTATACCAATAAAACACATATGTAAACAATAACAAGGCTCGAGCTTTGTTTACAAAACAAAGAATTTCAAACTCTCTATCTTGCTTATAACTCAATATCTGACTTTCAAATTTTGACAAAGCATTAAAAATACCCATATTAACCATTCTAAATATAAAAATTGGAAAACCAAAATTAAAAATTTTGAGCTCAAATCGTGTCTAAATCCCTTTAAATGTCTCAACTCTGATAATTCTCTTAATAATGAATAGCTACTGAACGCATTCTTTGAATATACATTAATATCGTTTAACTTGTACATATAAATCAATTAGTAAAGTCAAGTTAAACAATGTTGCTCTGTTTGCAATGTGGTTCATTGGACTTTTTATTTTTCCACCAGAAGAGGCTTGCATTTTCTATTACACGCCCATCCTCCCCAAAAATTGGAATGTCAACACTGATGCTGTTGTTCGTTATCGGTATCTGTGTTATCAAAGGTAAGTCTTAGTCACTGTTGTTTTTCGAAGAATATTATCATCAAAGGTCGACCAAAGCTTAGATATCATCTTGGTACAAAACATTGTATTGTCTGTTTAAAGCGTCATAAACAAGAAACATATTTGTGTACATGTAACTGTAAAAACGTATCAAAAATAACAGAAATAAATGTAATGTTAACAAAAATTAAACATTCACTGGCAATATCATCCCCAAAAATGTTACAAGAGGCGGCGAAGAGCTTGGGACCCCTAACCGCTATGGAAATTTCAAATTACTTAAATTCAAACAGTAGAATTACCGAAAATAGGCCTTGGACACTCTTCCTGGCCAACATATATATTCCTTGGATATCTCCTCCACCCCAATCGATAAAATTTCTGGATCCGTACATGGCTTTTCAGTCATAATAAAAAACAACGTTTCTCCTCCTTTGCAACCATTTAGTTTGAACACAATGTAAGTATGGATGAACTCATTTGTAGATGTTTATTCCACTAATTGGAACAAAATGGCGAAAGATACTCTTAACGATGCCCTCAAAATGAAACCCAACAACAGGATCGCTAAAAACGTCATCATTTTTATCGGTGATGGAATGGGTTTATCTACCGTTAATGCTGCTAGAATCTACAAAGGACAAAAGATTGGTAACACAGGCGAGGAAACCATACTGGAGTTTGAAACATTTCCCAACGTGGCCTTTGCTAAAGTAAGATCACATTTTTCGATTATCATTTTAGCTTACCTGACCTGAAATTTCTAATATCACGTTTTGTTCGGTCTCATGGTCAATTGAGTTGGGGGTTGTTTAAGTTTCGAAGGCATGTGAATGCAGTTAATATTAATGCAATCTAATATTGACCCTCTGGCTATTAAAAGGCCACAAGGGAATTGTCGGATTGAGTAACAAATATATTTATCGTGTTTAAAAAAAATATTTACATTTGCAAATATTTTTCCTTTTATGAACCTATAGAAAAGTAGTCTCGTTCAACCAGACCTCGGCTGTCTCCGTAAATCTCCGACAATCTCCGACGAGCAGAGAGTCTGGTAAAGCGTCACGTTAATGTTTGTAACGTCAAAACGAGGCTTACCAAAATACTGGTATTGAATTTGATTGGTTGAAAGAAACACACCTCCTATAAACATGTAAACAATGAATTTGCGTTTAAACTGAAAGATCTACGACTGGAAAGTTTAAAAACGGTTATAAATGGAAAGGATTTATTTGCAGTGTTACCTTACGGGATATGGTAAAACCAATAATTAATCTATTTTATAGCTGTCGTGGCTGTACACAAACTGATTCACCGCTTCGTCGAACTTAAGTTCAGCCATGTTTAATGAGTCTATGGAAAGCGAATAAGAAGAATAAGACTAAATCGACGTAAGTTCCATAATTTTCACGGCAATAAAATAAAGTGCTGTATATCACACAAATCCTTAACCGGCACACATTGACAACGATTCAAAATGAAACTAAATCAGCGCCCCCTATCGGTAGCGATTATCAACGTGACGCTTTACCAGACTCTCTGCTTGTCGGAGATTTACGGAGACAGCCGATCGTCTGGTTGAACGAGACTAATAGAAAAGCGAAAACGTTCAATTCTGTATGAACGTTTTCGTGACGTCACAATAATGTCGCTTGGATTATTGTAAACATAAAATCTCGGTAATTTTAACAGTTCTGAACGATTTGTCTTTTTCAAACGTAAATATAAGTAATAAACAGCAATGTTAAAAAGTTCACCGGGATATGAAGTTGGTTTCTACTGAGAAGCCCTTCGGGCTTCACAGGATTTGATCACGTGACCAACCAACTTCATATCCCGGTGAACTTTTTAACATTGCTGTTTATTTCTAAACAAGTTGCTGTCCTTTAAGGAGGTGATTGCAAGGGTCCTTGAAAAAATTCTATCCAATCAATTTTTCTCCTTTTTATATATATTATACCTTATATTAGTAGTAACATTTTGAGAAAATTTCAACTTTAATAATCGTTGATTTAAGGGCAGTATGGTTGCCATAGCAACCCCACTTTTTCCAGTATCTTATTTTTATTGGGTTATGATTAAATACACCAGGTAAAAAAAATATGAATTACAAAAACAAGCAATAACCATCAATTATTATTTAATACCATTCATAGTAAATAGAAATATAACTTTTATTCAAAATTAATCATACAAATTACAATGCCACTGCCTTGTATAATATGTACTCATCATAATTTGAACAACATTTTATAGTCCTGAGGCATGTTTTTTGATCCTTAAAAATTTAATAACCAATCAAACTTCTTTATTTTAATAAATGCTATAAAACATATCTGTAGTAACATAAATGCAAAATATCAAGTGGGGTATTCGAGTTACTTTTTATACTACATCACAATACTTGTACACCCCCCCCCCCAATTTTCAGACTTTTTAATGCATTTTGCCCATAAACCAATACATGATGTTGACAATCAAAATAAATGAACATTCAAGGAGGGAAATGTAATAATTTTATGTTATAATTAACTCTAAATTCGTCAAATTTCATATGATTTTTGGCAAGTTTGCTACAACTTTTATGACCACAGAGTTGATTTATGCCAAATATTGAAATATTTTAAACGGTTTGATCTGCTTGCTGTACCTTTTTTAACAAATTTCCCTTTCACTCTTGGCTGGTCAGTAGTTGAACTTTTCGATTGACATTTGTTGACGTCTGCCATTACTTTCTTAACTCGATCCGGAAATGGTTACAGTAAACAATTCTTTTTTTAGACATCACATGAATAGGTCACGTGACGCCTTGCAATCGCTTTCTTAAATCAAAGTACTGAAAGTACTGTAAGACGGTGGCGTCGTTTGAATGTGGCATATTACATGTATGATAATTATTGTCGTCGAAAACCCGCGGCCAGTATCGCATACATATACTAATGCTTAACGCTTACATGCACAACTGGTCGTGAGTTTCCTACATGGATAACTATGTGGAAATCGTAGTTGTGTAATCTCAATTTACACTTTACAAAAGCTATGTCTCTTGGCCGTCGTCTTTGGGGGAAAACCCGTAGATTTATTTCAGTAGCCTTTGTAGTATAGAAGTTTGCATATATATATTTGTATTTATATCGTTTGACATTAAAATCCGTTTTTGGTATGTATTTTGTTTGCCCCAGAATGCCTCATTCAATATGTGGGTTGCCACCACATAGTGAATGAATAAATAAAATTCAAAGCGATTTCATCACAATACGCCCAAATATTTGATTGTATAAAGAAGGGACATTTGTGGGTTTTTTTCCTTTAGACCTTTGGGTTGACCCCGCAAAGGGGAAAAACTTTTGAAAAGTGAGGATTGGACTATTGTGCTTTAAAGGTATTGTAGATTTTTCAAAGTAACGAGAACAAATAAGGCTTTGGTTTGATAAAATACTTGTCAGGTTTTTAATAACTATTTGGGCATACATGTAGTATGTTTATTTTCCCTCTCGACAGCATTTTCCCTCAATTTCTTCACAGGGAAAAAGTTGCAGTATCGTGGGCCAACACACTTACTTTAATTTGTTTTATAGCCAGTTAATACATGTAGGTGTATAGAAAACGGAATAAGTTTACAAGAACATGTTTGATAAAACTGGAAAATGCTTTTGGAATGCACGTCATCATGAAACCGCAGTCAATCAATATTTTATATTCGACTTCGAGTGGTTTATTTCCATTAGCTCACAACAAAAGTGAATGAAAATTTGAAAAGAAAAATCATACAATATTCAGTCGCGGCAGTTTCATTAACCAACGTTTTAAAGTACATTTGTTCTATTGTATTTAGCTGTAGATTAATTCAAATCATTTGAATGAATTCGGGATAGTCACATCTATAATTATTTTATTGCTTCTCAGTACACTTTAAAACGCATAATTTACTTGCGACATTTAACTTTTCTAGTATAAATACAACAAATATTTATTAATTATTCACCAAAACATTTGCTTTACATAAGGTCATAATCAGTTCCTTTGTTTGGAAATCACATATTTGTTTAATCCTGCATTTAATATGCGAGATTTTGAAGAATCTTTTTTATATTTTCATTTTAAAAAACTCTGTGTAATGTCAGGAGTTTTGCACTAATATGTATAATTTTAACAAGGTCTTCAAATTTGCATCCGATTTGATTTTTTGCAGTAAAATAATACTGTTAATGGGACATGTTGGGACATGTCCATAATATAATAAGAGCGTACAAGCAAAGGACTTTTCATTATAAAGTTTGACCTATGACCTCTAGATCATTTGTGTACAAAGGTATGTCTTCTTTATCAAAAAAGGACTCAAAAGATATGGACCCTGAATAAAACTGTTTATAATTATACATGTTTATTTCCAAAGCCGTGTGATGCTTGACCTTTTCTCCATCCCATAAAATTAATGGCAATATTGGTAAACTATTCCGCACCAGATTTCAGCAAAATGAGCAAAGAAATAAATAATGTTTTCAGGGATCTTTTCAATTTCTCCAGGTCACGAATAAAACAGTAGTGGTAAAATGAAATCTAATTTTTTAACAGGATAAATCAGTTTGTAAAACACAAAACAAACAAAATCCAAGTTGAACGCACGTTTTTCTGAGCCGTACATCTGTATATATTTTCATTTTATTCGTTGCATGTACTAGACAATAGATCTAGGGTTCGCAAATCTCGGCAATATTTCCGAAAAGCTACAGTTTAGTAGCTCAGTAGAAGACTACAGTCATCTATGAAGCACATTCTAGCATTGCGTTGAGTGATGACACTATCTAACCGGTGTGTATTTCAATTGCGATTCGCAACAAGATTCCGATTGACGCATTTATATAGACCCGCCCATTTAAAAAAGCATGTTGAGAACATGATGCTAACACACGGAAACAAATGCTGAAGAAAGCTCATAATAAAGTTGTACTCGCGAGTTAAAAATTACAGAGTTTATTTGAGAACAAACGGGGCGATGTTTACGTACATGTAACACTTAAAAAAAAAAAGCAAGGACTGGCGCATATGGAGAAAAGTCACAGATCGTACCTCGCTCATCCTATTACGTTATTCAGTTTACTGTGAAAAAAATCGTCAGAAACTGTTTAGGGAACAAATATATTTTACATTACCTTTCACAATGTACCATACATGTATATGGAATATCGCATGAGTTAAACCGATTGTTTTTCCTCACAAAAAGCTAGCGCTTGCTGCAAAATGGAGATTCACGGGTTTACACGCCGTGAAATCCATAAGACGTTTTAAAGCATATAACTTCGATTCCTTACAACAAATCTGTACTGAAAATTTTTGAAACATCGTCACCAGGTCCGTAAAATGACGAAGTGTGGTGTGTTTATATACATATAAAACTGTGTGTGAAATGGCGACTCGATTTGCACGTGAGTTTTACAATCCGAGGTCGATGAGCGTGTTTGAGAGAAAGTCATTGTAGAGCGTCAACATCAGTAGTAATTATTGTCTGATGAATATTGAGGTGCATGTAACAAAATTAATGATTCTACAGACTGAGAGGGTTATAAAATAAGGTTGATCACAGATCAGTCCAAAATTGAACATGTTTGTATAGTAAATTTCAAGTTTTTTGCATGTTTGAAAACACACGCATACTTGTAGAAGAAAGTGTGCCATCGATAGGTTGAAGTTCAATAAAATGTAATTTATGTAATATTCATTGTCAGTATATGTTGTGAATTCTTTGGAATAAGCTACAACAAAATAAATGCCGCCTCAACTTAAATTGATGCGTTGAAAATGATTGATCATGAATTTATCGATGAAGCATAATTGCTGAAAAATGAAATGGCAAACCCGTTTAAATAGTGTGTTTTTGACAATTGTTTACACCATAAAAAAGACATGATTATTGTGAGAACTCTTGGTCAATTATCGCAGTGATATAATTTTTGGAGTCCTGATACTGAGTTAAACTTCACATCTGGCAGTTGGTGCATTTAAGTTATCTGAATACCGCGTAAGCAGACAGGGAAACGGCTCATTAAAAATAAGACACAATTTCATAAATTATTTACATGTATGTACAAAATAATTAGCAGCTATAATGCTTAAAATATCTAATAAGATGTAAATTAGTTCTCAAACTGAAATCGACAATCGGTAAAACATCGCCAGTAACTCTGCATACCTAATAGAGTTATCGTTCCTAATCCGCTAGGGTCCCCGTGAGAAATACCCTTCCGGCCAGGACGATAGCAATAGACAGTGGCTATTTATAGCCACCGTCTAAAAAGGACTGCAATGCGTGGACCATATGCATGTGTTTCTAACGGAAACGCGAAAGCCTTAAGATTATCAGAGATTCCACCGACTCTAGCTCCCTGCTTTTTATAAAGACATCTACGTGGAGACCTGTGATTGCAAAAGTGTTATGATGAATTAATATTATAGTAGCAAGCCTGGATATAGTGCCTTTAACTACTGAATGTGTACGTTGTATCACGTAGAGCCCTGACCTTTTACCTCAGAATTTAAACACAATTATGAATTATATTAATGAAGACATTAATGAAGATACTATACATGTATAGTATTAGGCGTTCAGCGAATTTCACTATTTGCGTACTACTTTGTTCACTATGTAAATTGATTTCGTATTTTGATGCATTTCTCTTGAAATTTAAACTTTCATACAGTGACATAATTATTCAATGATGTATTATATACAGTCACATAATTATTAAATCATGCTTAAATGCGCAAAATACAACTTTATAAATATAAAAAATTAAAAGTTTAGCCTTGAAAAATAAACAATACACAAAATTTAATTCACTAAATGGAAAATTAAGCGTCTTCTCACGATTTCGTCTGCTTGCGATCAACGGTCAGCATTTACGGCGAGGCTGGCTGTTCCAATTCCAGGAATAATTATGGCGGACATACATGCCTATACACTTCACGGTAACACTGCTGTTCAAATTTGATAACGATGAGTTTTAAATTAACACACGTACATGATCGGTCATCAGAATAAGCATCGTAAAGCAAAGCTATGGGTAGTGCATCAACTCCTTCGGCGTATTCCAAGAGGCAGATATATCATTTATAAGATTAGTACCTCACAGGCTATCTAGTTACCACAACATTTACAAAAGTCGCTCATACATACTATTATTTGTCGATATATCAACTATTTCGACCACGATCGCGTCTCCTTGCATCCAGTTGCATATTCCAGCGATCTAACTCACATCAAAACCAGTTTTAACGAATCTTGCTGCATAGTGAATAGCATCACAAACCATCGCATGTAATTTCCGTTTGTTGTCAATTCAGCCGGTTCAGATTTCAACTTTCTATTTGTGTTTAATCCATTAAATTCAGCTCAATAGCCCTGCATCAGCTGAAGGCGCATCCATTTTGAATATTGTTGCTGTTACTGTTTTGTATTCATACGCGCGGCTTCATTTACATTATTTACATTTTTGATCAATGACACTTCACATTTTATGATTTGAAAATTTTTTATTAAATGATAAGAAAAACATAACGAATCAATTTTGAACCATAAAAAATAATAATTTTATAAAATATGAGTGACACAAAATGGGTGTGGCTTATAGCATAACCGAAAATCTGATTGGCTGCGCCGCGCAGTAATACATAGCATGTGCTACATAAAAAATAGTGGTTTAAAATAATGTTGTTTTAAAGTGTACAAATTGGAAATAATATAAATATAAGTAATAAGGAATCATTCTTTGAATACTAGTATTATGAGGTGATAATTTCGGTCGGAGCGTGGTCAAATCTATCATAAAGCCCTTCGGGCTTTATTGGATTTGACCACGCCCCGACCGAAATTATCACCTCATAATACTCAAAGAATGATTCCTTATTCCTTAAATCATTTTCATTCGACATAAGAATAAATACCTTGTTTTATGTGGTATGGCGCACAGATGGCGCCTTTTTTTCAAAATGGTTTGATTTTCAACAGAGATAACTTACTTAAAACACTGACAGTTGTTTGTTTGCAGTCCTACGCAACCAATGCTTGTGCATCCTCGTCTTGATACATGTATGAAGAATGATTGAAATTATGGGTTTTTTAAAAAATAAAATAACAACTTATAACATCACTACAGGTGTACGGAACAGACACACAAGTTCCCGAGTCTGCGCAGACAGCTACTGCTCTGTTGTGTGGTGAAAAGACAAACTTTAATATCGTAGGGTTAAAGGACTCTGTCGGGAACTCGGACTGCAGCGCTTATATTAGTCAAGGACAGGAAGCGGAAATCAACTCAATCATAAGACACGCTATAGAACAAGGTAGTATTTATTTTTTTATCTTTTAAGGAATTGGAAGAGAGTTTTAATTGGTTGTATTAACTGAAATTAGCGTTGTCTAACAGGTAAATCTACGGGAGTGGTGACGACTACTAGGGTCACCCACGCCACCCCCGCCGCTACATACGCCCACTCACCAGACCGGAACTGGGAATCGGACGCCGACATTGGTCCGGCACACGTAGGCTGCAAAGACATTGCACAGCAACTTATTGACAATAACCACGATATTCAGGTAGTGAAGGTGTTTTTTCCGAGCTATGCCGGAAAGTCCCGAGAAGTTGCGATTGGTTTGAAACGTTAAAATATAAACTTTATATTACATCAAGGTTGTACTTGGAGGGGGCCGTCGTGCCTTTCTACCAGTATCCGAGCCCGATCCTAAAACAAATGCCCTAGGTGTTAACAAGCGGATGGATGGTCGAAATCTTGTTGATGATTGGGAGTCGATACAACAAGGGAAAAACAAAAACTTCAAATATGTCTGGAGGAAGCAAGACTTTGACGATGTAGACCCTGATAACGTAGATTATCTCTTAGGTAGGAAGGACTCATTTACTTTACTAAATTGTTCTATTGACCATGTTAATTTGTTTTCAATGAACTATTAACGTTGTAACATTTTTAAGGGATTATACGATTTTCTCTACAGGACTATTTAATCCATCCCACATGGAATATGAACTGGAGCGAGACACTAGCGGCGACGGGGAACCTTCCCTGACGGAGATGACGGACAAAGCCATCAAGATACTGAGTCGCAACAAAAAGGGATTCGTACTTATGGTAGAAGGTAATAGGTGGTGTATCTAATATTTTGTTTAAAAGCGGTTCGTTTGTAATTATACACATTCGTTCTACAGCCACCGAACATGTTATTGGTGGGAATTTCTTTTATCCTCAGGTCAATACTTCTCAATCTCGAAAGGGACCGTGTATGAAAGTCAATCAATGCTAAACAAAACCCGCAATACGATATGCAATAAACGTATTAAACTCACAAATCCCAAGATACATTAAAAAGGAAAGTGTTGATAATGGGTGTAAATCTGATGAAACAATACTCTGGTTTCATCACTATTTATGGACATCATCGACTTTTGTAGTTGTGTAAATTAAACCACGCATCTTTTCACATGTAATTCTCATATAAAAATTATATGATTCTCATATAATTGCGCTGATGTGAGATGATAAACAAGAGGCCCATGGGCCATATCGCTCACCTGAACAAGAGTTCCTTGTAACATTCTATTTGATAGCATATGTTATTTCTATTTTTAAAATTTGAACCCCTTTCTGGGGCCCCAGTATTGTTCCGGGATCTATGGTTGGCTTTAACAACTACACTATTTGAGGATCCTTGCATAGTAATCTCACAAACTGTAGCATTGTAGTTCTCAAGAAGAAAATTTTTAAACATTTTCCATATATATTTCTATGTTAAACTTTGAACCCCACTTAGCGCCTCAGTATTGGTCTGGGGGTCTTGGGGCCCCAGTATTAGTCCGGGAGTCACGATTTTACCAATTTAGAATCTACGATAGCCAATGATGCTTGCATAGTAATCTCACAAACTGTTGCACTGTAGTTCCTGAGAAGAAGATTTTTAAACATGTTCCTTATATATTTCTATGTTAACTTTGAATCCCTTCTTGGGCCCCAAGATTAGTCTTCCACGATTTTTACAATTTAGAATCTTCACTATACATACAAGCTTTTATGTAAATATTGACATTTCTGGTGGAGTGGTTATTGAGAAGAAGATTTTTAAACATTTTTCCTACATATTTCTATGTTAAACTTTGAACCCTGCCTGGGGCCCCAGTTTTGGTCCGGGGGTCACGATTTTTACAATTTAGAATCTTCACTATATATACAAGTTTTTATGTAAATATTGGCATTTCTGGTACAGTGGTTCTTGAGAAGAAGATTTTTAAACATTTTTTCAACGTATTTCAATGTTAAACTTTGAACCCCGCCTGGGGCCCCACTTTTGGTCCGGGGGTCACGATTTTTACAATTTAGAATCTTGACTATATATACAAGCTTTTGTGTAAATATTGGCACTTCTGGTGCAGTGGTTCTTGAGAAGAAGATTTTCAAAGACATGCACCCTATTTTCACTGTTTCGTAATTATCTCCCTTTTAAAAAGGGTTGTGCCCTTTATTTTAACAATTTAGAATCCCCTTTTCATAAGGACGCTTTGTACCAAGTTTGGTTAATTTTGGCCCAGTGGTTTTAGAGAAGAAGTCAAAAATGTGAAAAGTTTACAGACGGACGGACAGACGAACGGACGGACGGACGACGGACAACGGGTGATCAGAAAAGCTCACTTGAACCTTCGGTTCAGGTGAGCTAAAAAGGACATCATACCAAATCATATCATAGGTGTCATATGAGAATCATATAATTCTGATTTGGGAATTATATGATAAGGACATTAGATCAGAATTATATGTTTGTTTATAAAGTAATTATATAATTTTTATATGATAATCATATAATATTGATAACATATTAGAATCATCATGGCTTTACAGCGCAAAATATGCCACATATTTGTCAGATGTCATCTTCGCTAGCCAAGGGTTTCTGATCCACACAGGTTTGTAAGAAGCGGTGCGGATCAGAAACCCTTGGCTAGCGAATATGGTCAGATGTTAAGCATACGTAGTAGATAAGATATACCGAATGTGTGTGTAGCAATGTATGTTATCCATATGTTTCACACACAAATTCATGCAAAATAAATGCCTCTAAATGTTCTCAATCTTTAAGATGACTTTGTTAATACTCCTTAACTTGCTGCTCTAACTTCCTTTTCTGTTTATCCAATATTCATAGCAATGAATCTTAAGGAAAATTTCATACGTTTTGCATTCCCAGACACTTGTCATATGCGTCGGAACCGTGGGGAGGCTGGGTGGGTATGTGGGGGGTTAAGCCCCCCCCCCCAACTTTTTGCAAAGTAAGGCATAACCATAACCATAATCCTTTTTTCATTTTTTTTGCTTGTCCAGATTTCTGATAAGTCAACCCCCCCCCCTTTTTAATTTGCTTCCGACGCCAATACTTGTGTAATCTAAAATTATAGTTAGAGAAAAACAAAACAATTTTCAGAATTAAAATAAATTTAATTCCTGCAAATGATAACGTATCGACATGCATGTTTATTCTTCTTGTTCGTTAGTGCTTCCATTTATATAGTTTTCTGAAAAAGAAGCAAACATATTTTGACACTTAGAAATTTATATTTAAGTTTTCATGATTTGTTTTACACAATGATATATAGAAGCTCCGCTGTTAAATCCCTACATTTGCAAGCTTGAGGAGAGAGAGAGAGAGAGAGAGAGAGAGAGAGAGAGAGAGAGAGAGAGAGAGAAGAGAGAGGGAGAGCAAATAATATTTTTAATATCATTTTGACAAAGTAAAGTTTCCTTTCAAATCCATTCAGCTCTTCGAGTTTTTCTGTCTACTTCTCCAAACTCTCCCGTTCTGGTGTGTTAACCATTATATAAGACAAGTTTGGATTTTATCCTGAAATGTTAATGCAACTTCAATGGTCTTGTTAAAGACAAATAGCATAACAATTTTTGGAATCAACATTTTAAAGAGGAAAATTGTGCATGTTGTGTTAACTATTTAGTGAGCTTTCAAAAGATTAAAGGGGGCATGGTCACGTTTTGGTCAAAAATTATTTTTTCGATTTTAATGTCAGCAATGCTTCAGTAAGACATTTTTAATAGGCAACCAAAATTTGAGTGTCATTAGTTGAGTTATAAGTGAGTTACAGAGCTTGAAATTCTTTGCTATGTAAACAAAGCGTTTGTTTACATTTTGAATGTTGAAGTTATAGACCTGAAATGAATGTTTTAAATGTTAGGAACTGTTCATTTATGCTTTAAGGGGAGACAGGACACGTATCACGTGACTTTCATTGCAATGATACTTTGATGTGCTAACTCTATTATGACGTCATAATTGATTTCATTGTATGATGATAGGATGTCATTTATCCATTATGACGTCATACAGGATTTGATAGATTTTTTTCCCGTACTCAACGGCTCTGAAGTAGTAATTTTTACAACATAAGATGGGGGAAATTTAAAATTTTAATTTTAGAAATGTAAATGTATAAAATCATAAGCGGTTAATATAATCAGGTATATATTCTGATAATGATCCGTTCATGTTAATTGATAAATCAAAATATAGCATTACTTTTTTGATAGTTTAAAACAGAAATTGTCACAAAAGGTCATAATTCCAGAATAAGGGGTATGGGTGATTCCTATTGTAGTATCTCTCTTGAATGGCAAGAAAGTGGCCATGAAAATTTTATAAATAATAAAGCGCATGCTAAGGTTGATATATGAAATTTTGTTAAAAAATTCATTGACAGTTTTTTTTGTGCCATCACATTTTGTTCAAATTTAGAATCAAAAACTTCAAAATTTGAAGCGCTGATTTGAGCAATATTTTGATAAAATTATGATATTGCTATGTAAAAAGGCCAATGTTGTAATTGATTTTGAAATTTGTTTCCATTCTTAAAATTAATGAATATAATTTGCAAATAAATTCCATCAAATAAAATTCATAATGACAGACAAGGGGGATAATTCCTATCAAAATATCTCCCTTGCAAGGTAAGAAAGTAGTCATGAAAATAATGCATATTGTAGTGGACATCTAAATCTAAACGTGCTAAGAAAAGCAAAAAAATTTATTGACAGATAATTTTACACTGCAACATCCTGTCTCCCCTTAAATGAATAAAACGATAAACAAATCAGCTTGAAAAAGATTTTTAACTGGTATATTGAACCTATGTAAACAAAAACAGGGCACGAGCCTTTTTACGTGACAAAGAATTGTGAGCCCTGTATCTTGATTAAAACTCTACGAATGACTCTCAAATTTTATTTGATCATTAGAAATAAATTCCTTAAGCACTATAAGAAATGAAAACAGAAAAATCGAATTTGACCAAAATCGTGGCCATGCCCCTTTAATTAAAGGACATTCTAAGGAATCTGAAAATTCTAAATATAAGAATTAACAATAAACTGTCAGTCAGATTTCTATTCAAATCAATTATTGTGATTATCATATAGTACTAGTACCAGATCAGTACAGGACGCAACCTTTCTATGAACTAGACGAGAATGTCTTAGGCTACATCCAACTACATATAATCTTAGTACTAATCTTGTATACTATAATAATAACTTCCTGAAATATAAATATAAAACACACATTTAAGTCAATAAAGTTATATCGATATAAGCATACACTGTAGTTTAAATTGATATTAAAAAATGGGTTTCTTTCCAGCAAATAATTGTATTGAGCTAAATTGTTTTACTATGTCCCAAGTTTGTACTTCCACTACTTTTTGCTTAATATTTCAGAAATCGTAAATACCTTTGCGCATAAACTACACCCATTCACCAAAATGAAAAAAAAAAGTACAGATTATTTGTTTTGAAAAGCCGTCGTTACCGCTTCAAGTTTGAATACACTACCAAAAGTAGAAAGTTTTAGGGGATTTTGCATTCCAAAAGACATATAAGTGCCCCGAATAATAACGTTAAAAAATTGTGCGAGGTGTCCCGAGTACTTCCGAATGGAGAAAAGATGTTAGCATTTCCCATTTTGAATCCCCGTACAATGTTTGTTTTCGTTCCTGTGAATTCTCGGGGTAAAAACCGATGATGAATCGATAAAGAAATCTTGGATTTTTTCCTTTTATCGGTTTAATTTGAACTTCATTGACAGGTATGTTTAAATTAATTAAAAATTATCTAAAAATGATGGAACCAATAATACTGGGCATACTAACGTTATATAAATACATGTAAAAATATACAATAAACACATTTACGTAAAATTGACTAAGCTGTTGGAAAAGTAAATTAATTTTTTAAATAATTTAAAAATAAATTACATTTATAAATCATTTTAATCATTGAATAGATTTACACAATTTTAGGCTTGATATGTGACATCATTTAACAAGTGCAAGAAATACCTACTCGTTGCTTTACACCGAGCTTTGTTCTAGTTTTCGGCTACTTTCCCTAGCTTTTAGTTAAGTATGATGCGGCTGATCTTGCATAAATTGAAATAAGTTTTAAGTTGGTGATTATTTTACAAAAGTGTTGTTCTGTATAAGGCTGCAGTATAGTTGAAAAGCTGTAACTCTGCGGAAAATTTGTTTTAACATACAGGTTTACCGTTTGAAAATATAAAACTGTTGAATGTTACACCATATTTTGTTAATGTATTTCCTCTTACATTTATACATTTATAAAACACTTTGATCTTCTTCTGATCATGAGAAGGAATAAAGTAGGGGTTTTTTGTAAATAAAAATGATGAATGATCTTGAGTGTCATCAAAACATTCTATCTGTCTTTAAACTCGGAACACCTCTGGTGTAATCCGAGTCGCTACGTTAAATTCGATGTCCGATAACTCTAATTTGTTAACAATCAAGAAAATCAACACTTCCGACAAATCATGTTTTCTTCGTTTTAATAAAATACCTATGTACTGACTATTCGATAGCAAGTTTATTGTCCCCTTCGACAGCAACTATTTCCCTCGACTTCGCCTCGTGAAATAATTGCTGTCTCGGGGAAAATAAACTTGCTATCGTGCTTATAGCCAGTAAATAGGCATATAAAAAATCACAATCATATAATTACCGGTATTATATGATTCTTATGTCATCTTGATAAGATTATATTTTGATATGATTCTCATATGAAGTCATTATCATATAATTCTAATCATATCAGAATCATATGATACGGATGATATAATTCTTATATGAATCAATTTTCATATAATTCTTTTGCGATTTCAATGTTCGGATATGAAAAACACTTCATTTCAGCATCATATATGGCGAAATTGCCTATGTAGACTGAAATGTACGAAAATGATCCCACCACTGCGTTTTGTTGCTATATTTCGCAATTCAGTTAGAGTGTGACTTCCTAGATGTACGAAACTTAGTGCAGTACTACTAGTGCTCAACGAATAAACTTGATCAAACCACAGTATGTGTACTGTACAATGATATAAACAACAACCAATAAAAAACATCATTTCACCCCATATAAAACGTATGTCTTGCTTTGTTGTAGGTGGTAGAATAGATCAGGCCCACCATGAAAACAAAGCGAAGAAATCTCTAGAGGAGACGGTACAATTTGAGGAGGCCATCAAAATGGCGATGTCATTAATAGATCAGAAGGACACTCTTGTTGTCGTGACCGCTGACCACTCTCACCCTTTCTCTTTGGCCGGATTCACAATGAGGGGAAACCCTATTCTTGGTAAAATTGGTTTTCAAATCAAAACTCTCTCTCATAATTATCATATACCAAACCTCAAAAAATATATAATTATTATACATGTATATAATGGAATCGGATCCACATTTTGTAGGTTTGGTTGATCCTTTGGGATTTAATGCTTCACCCACTTTAGATGGTTTGCCATACACATCACTTCTCTACGGCAATGGTCCAGGTTACACATCTCCACGTCAGGATCTAACGGCAATAGATACCGGTAAATCACTTCACCTCCTCTCGTTCTCCTCTCTCTCACCATCTCTCTCTCTCGGACTCCACATTACTTTTTTAACATGTCACATATTGTAATTTTAGAAACAATAGACTTCAAGCAACAGTCTGCCGTTCCACTTGGATTCGACACACACAGCGGAGAGGATGTCGGGATATATGCGCTGGGTCCCATGTCGCACCTGTTTCATGGCGTCCACGAACAGCACTACGTCGCCCACGTGATTCAGTATGCTGCTTGTATTGGAAAATACGCCAAAAATTGTCGCAAAAAATCTGGAATGTTGAGAAGCGTTTTTCACGGAAACCCAGGGGTTTAAAAATTCATAATAATAGGGACTCTATTATTTTAATTTTAAACATATTTTACAATTACAAATCTATGTAATTTTAATTCAATAAACAGAGTTCCATAAGACATTTAAGTTTGACGTTGTTAATATGGTGTGCAATGAGGTCCACTTTTCTTGATATCTTACACATCTAAATCCCCTTTGTGGCCCTTTACTGTAATATACCTTTTACATTTTATGTACAAATCATGGAATATAATATTCATGAGATTTCAACAAACATAAGATTGAAACCCAATAGCTCATTATACACATTTTTTAACCAATTAAATTTCATGTTTCAATCTTTAAAGGGGCATGGTCACGATTTTGGTCAAATTCGATTTTTCTGTTTTCATTATTTACAATGCTTTAGGAATGCATTTCTCATAATGAAATGAAATTTGAGAGTCAGTAGTAGAGTTATAAGCTAGATACAGGGCTCACAATTCTTTGTCATGTAAACAAGGCTCGTCCCCTGTTTTTGTTTACATCGGTTCAATATAACAGTAAAAAATCTTTTTCAACCTCATTTGTCTATGTTCTTATTCATTTTAAACATAACTAAACAGCTTCTGACGTTTTACACATTCATTTTGGGTCTAAAACTAGAATTTTCACTTTAACATTTAAAATGTAAACAAAAGCTTTGTTTACATAACAAAGAACTGTAAGTTATGTAACTCGCTTATAACTCAACAAATGAAACTGAAATTTTGGTTGCCTATTAAAAATGTCATACTGAAGCATTGTAGATATTACAATCGGGAAAATAATTTTTGACCAAAATCGTGACCACGCCCCTTTAATAGGAGAGTGACTCAATTTTATTCAAAGGGTTTTCCTATAGTATTTCTCTCTCTTCATTTAGACATAATCTTCCCACTTGCTCCTAAGTGAGTGGTATCAAAGAATATTTTGACATGAATATTTTGACATGTACGTATACTCAATTTGAAATCAAATGATAATAATTTATTTCTACAGAAAATATTTTCTGTAATGTTTTTTTTTAAAGGACAACCCTAAGATCAATTATCTTCTAATTCCTTAATATTGCTTTGGTTCCGAAATTAATTTCAATTATGTTCTACATTATTTTTTTTAAATTACTTATGACTATATCAATGTAGTTTGATATTTATTTTCTTACCATCAATTTATGACTATACAAGACAAACAAGGACTTCGGTAGAAATATGATACTATATAATTGTTCCGCTTTACTTTCACACACCATTATATCGTTTTCCCCTTTTTGTAACGCTATACATGTCGGAGACAAATTTTCTTGTCGATATCGATAAAATCGTAAACAAAATGACGATATCGATATCAACATTATAAAATTCAAGACTAACTACACTTGATTTAAAATGTGTATCTACATACAAATGGATAATGCTAAATAAATAAAATATGTACTCAGATACATGTATAATGTGGTAAGCAAATGTTTTCTTTCTATTTTTTTTTTCAAACCAATTAATTTTTATTCAAAAATGACGATAAATTGTGAAAATTTTGAATTCTTAAAACTATTCATATGATCACCGTAGAAGGCCAGAGAGGACCACAATAACGGAAAAGTTTTTTTTTTTGGTAAGAAATATACAAAACGAGTTATGTCCAAGACACGATGTAGTATCGATATCGATGATATCGTATCGATATCGAATCACTAATTGTGATATAATCAAACTCAAATGCATATTTGTTTTATCTGTATTGAGCATCTTATACATTGTGTCGATATCGCATCGATATCATTTTACCATCGTTAAACACCATGATTATGAGGACTTTATTTTGCATATTTTTATGTTTAGACATTTGAGTTATCCATACTTAACGTCGATATCGACGACATCGTATCGATATCAATTCGCATATGAACACAACCGAAGCTGTTAAGTCACATCTCATTTGTTATAAATTAAAATTTTCCTTATTTTCTATTGAAAATACAATATACTATTGTATCAATATATATCATTTTATAATCGTAAAATACCATTAATTATACTTTTTTAGTAATTGCTGCTGTTTAACCTTGGTCTCAATACCGACGATATCGTATTGACATCGATTTTCCTACGTTCACAACTGAGCTGACCATACTTAACGTCGATATCATCGATATCGATTCGCATATGCGCTTTACGTTATCAAATACATTGAACAATTGTACAAGACTTACATGTAGCTATACTTTTTGTCGATATCGACGAATCGACATCATCATACAGTAGTTAAATAACATCGTTTAGACGTTATTTCGTATTGATGCTGTCTTACATTGGTGTCGATATCGATGATTTCGTGTCGATATTGATTCGGCTATGTTCACAACTGACTTAACGTCGATATCGTCGATATCATATCGAAATCGATTCGCATATATGCACAACGTAATCAAGCACTTCCGCAATCTATACAAGGCTTATCTAAAGTTTGTCGATACCGTGTTGGTTTTCCAAATTAACACTGTCGATGTCGATATCATCATTCTGTGTATGATATCGTCGAACGTGTAAATCCTTCAGATTTCAATACCATATCGCTGTGTGATGATTGAAATGCATACACCGTTATTAAATAAAGAAATTATTTTGAATTGCATCGTATACATGTATGTTTTGATTTGCATTTTGAAGAAACATTGTACTTAACTACATTTATATTGTAATATTTACATTGTTACAATAGTAATTTGAATCAGGGAATTCTTATTGATGAAAACATTTGTTGACCAGCAAATCTTTTTATCGATTTATATGACTTGTGCCTCTTTTTAGTTTAATTTCGTTATTATATATAAAAATGTACATGCATAGAAAAGCATAGTAATGCAAAGTAATGCCATGAAATGCCAGCATTACACTAGATTTTGTAAAGTAATGCATTACATTACCATTTCTTGTAATGCTTAATTTGTGGCATTACACATTACGAGCATTACTTTGAATACATGTAATGCATTGCAATGCATTACCATTACATTTAGCATAACCCCAAGCCTGATATCTACCTGCATTCAAATTTATATAAACATTTTTAGTTTAGATACGCCATATATAGATTTAAGATTTTAAAAAAATGAACACAAAATGTTTCAGTCACTTTATTTAGGGGTGGAAGGGGTTTCCACTGCAGTTACCATAGTGAACAATGTGAATGGAGCGGTGCGTACACCGGGTTTTCTCAAACTCGCACCTGTAAATTCAAAACAGAAATTACATTTTTTTTACTGAATAAGATGGTACATGACAAACTGAAAAAAGCTACAATCATGAATAACATTATATTCATGTTTAAAAAACGAATAAAAAAACGTTAATAAAGTACGACAATGAAATTTGGACTAACTTTGTTGAGGTTGTTAACTGTATAACTGTTGTACAGGGTGATCCATAAATTCTGATACCATTTTAAAACTTCGTAAAACTCTTACCCGATGAGATAAACTGTTAAATAAGGTATCATTCTATATGATGGCATATTTCTGCCCCCTACAACATACACCATAATCCTAATATCTAGTGGCTAAAATTTTATATCATTTGTAATGTACGGAAAAAATCTGAATATGTTAGCAAGAAGTGTATTCAATGATATCCAAAATAACATAATTGTAAATAATAGTAGATCAAAGCACGAAAAAATGTACCCTAAACAGATCAAGAATTGTTGTATGGTTTTAAACAAAATCAAAAAATTCAAAGTTTCATTCCCTGTAGGACTTAGCCAAGATGGTGACTTACTGCTGCGTTACTCATAACCATGGTGTAAACCCGGGGTTGGGATCTTTCATTTGATGTTATTAAATGATCAAGTTATTAAGTAAAACCATAAAATCTCAAATATTAGAGCTGCTATTTGATGGAAATGTGGAGAGAAACCAAACAGAAGTGTAAAACAGGGTGCGATGTTAATTTGTCATAAAAACTATAAATTTTGTACCTGCAAAACGAAAAACGCCAAGTAAATCGTAGGACGAATTTTGCTATTTTGATGTTAATATTTAATTTCCCACATCTGCTATGTAAAGCATGCAAACTGCACTTAACCTACATAATATAAAACTGTACTCCTTGTATATGCATACGATATGTTTAATTTAAATTTGATCTTTTAAACTGTAATGGGCATTCAAAACAGTATCAGATGTTTTGTATCACCCTGTATTCTGGTGCTCTCTGTTAGTAATTCGCATACATTGTTTTAACCTGGTATCATGTGATATTTCATCACCGGTATTTATAATGAACTTTTTAAAATTAAACAACTAATGAACAATGGTGAGGTGTCCTATTCATTTTATAAACTTTATAAACTACTTTAATTTATAGGTATTTCTCTATTTCTAGGAATAAAATTACGTAAAGTATACAATGAAACAAAAACTCCAAGGATCCAAATTATGTCTTTCTGTTAATATACATTTACATATATCATGAAAAATAATAAGATATTGTTACGGTTTTTCAAATTACAAATAAAATAATCATCTAATAATTCGTGAGTTCGCTTAGGTTTCCTTCCTAAGAATCAAGTAAAGATTAACAAATACAACGAAGCCTTCAACTGTCAATATAACATGCAGTTATTATAAGATTTTCCTAGAGACTATCTTGGCTATTTTTTTTTATTTGTAGAACAACTCAAAATACAAAATCAACCTCTAATCAACTAACCGTAGACTGTGGGTTTAAGAAAACAATTCTGTTTGCTACCAATGTGCTACACAACCACTTTCAGTTCACAAATACACGGTCAGTCGAAAGTCACTAAGACACAATCGAAGTCACAAAGGCCTATCAAGTCACAAAGACACAAGTTACAGAAGCAGGGCTAAGAACTGAGCGGTCTAGCTAACAGTTCTGTTGCTTTCCGACACAGCTCTGCCTCAAATTGCTGTTCTGTAAAACTCTAACCAGAAGAACGTTCGAGTCGTTCACCGGCAGAAAACTGACTGTGAATGATAGGGTGGCTGTACACTGTTTATATACATGTACCCAGCAAGTTCTCACTGATTGGTCTATTCATGCATCATTTCTATTGGGTATACTGATATTATCACTGATTGGTCAAAAATAGAGGCATCTGATTGATTAAACACCTAATACATTTCTATCCGGAACTAAAATCATTACATTATACAATCTATACTTACAAATTAAGACATTTTGCCAATAAACTACAAAATGTCTGCACCAGAGTAATTGCATACACCTTTAGTATTTCATCACATGTGAGTTGATGTCCGTAAGCTAAAATTGAAATGTACCTAAGAAGTAAATTAAAAACCTACTTTCATTTTCGATAAACCAGTCCGAAATAGCAAAAATGAGAGTAAGGTGGTGGACACGCTTTGGCGGATCCAAGTAATTGGGAATTAGCTTCAAAATATATGCTTGCAATTAAATAATATTGGATTATTAAGTAAAGAGTTAGTATATTTACTGGGAACTTATTTAGGGTATACATAGAAATTAAGATACGACAAATTTTGAATAAATTAAATGAGCCAATTCGTTTCTTGAATGCGCGATTTTAGTTTTGATGAATAGAACTTTCCAGAACTGGGGACCCAAGAACGCAGGTTGACTAATCAACGTCATGGCGGAAAGTGTAGGGCGAGTTAATCATCGGGCAGTAATCTTGGATCTGACAACTTTAGTTTAAGAAAATTAAAAAAGTATGTTTATACTTATCTAGCATTTTTAAATTACAAACATTTTTATACCACCGCAGATTAGTAGTAAACCATATATATTAATTTGTGAAACATACACAAATAGTGTTAACAACTCTACGTCTGTATGAATAGATGATGTATGCATAAAACGAGGAATTTGAATCGGGTCGGGTAAAGTTACAGACTTTTATCTGAAATCCTTTTTGAGACAGTGATAATAGTTATAGTGAAATTCGGCTTAAAGGCCGAACATTTTACAAACGCCCCCTTTTTAACCTGTACAAACTTCAAAATGATGCCGCTTGTCAATCAAGTTTGAAACAATAGCACCCAGTTTGATTAACGTGATCGTCCGAGCGTGATCTTGCCAGGTCCGCGGATTTCTGTTTACTAGCAATTAACCACATTATCTTATTGTTTTCGTACTGTTTATTATTTTTTTTTTTTCCAAATTTTGTGCACGCGATTTCTCGAAAACTACTCAACCGATCTCGACAATTTTTTCACAGATGATGGAACATTATCTGAATTTGATATGTTTTTTAATTTTTTGTCGTCGTCACTTCCGGTCGGGATTTACGGCCGATTTTGTAATTTTTTACAACCTATTTTGTGCAGGGCTGATCTCAGAAAGTATTAGAGATATGACTTAGAAATTTTCAGGATAGGTAGACCATAGTTTGAAGTTGTGCACTATATAGTTGTTTTGAATTAGTGGCGCCATTCCTTTGAGCTCGCTTAGGCACGAAAATGGGGTACGAACTTTGAATCAAAATTTTCATACGTTTTGAACTCTATCTTTTTAACAGTTGATATTTGGCTACGACATATAGAACAAAAGTAGTAGAGAATCAAACGTTCTATCCAACAAAATCAAGAAAAAAGGGCTGGCCCCTTTAATTAGGGGCCAAGAGACTCGTAAAGTCTATTACAAATAACTTGAAAACGATAAATATTTTGCTATGCATTATAGAATCAAAGATGTTGATCGCTACAATATCTGTTTGAAATAGTTATTGTCAGGCCCATGTCTGACGTAATTAGGGATTGTTATTCATTATCTTAAATTTGAAGGGGGGGGGGGGAGTTAATTCTCAAAATGTATTGATATTTCATGGTATCATTTAAAATAAAAAACAAAATCGGACGGAAGACCTACTCGTTACTCGTAACGAGGTCGTATCTAGTTTTGTTTTATTTTTTCAACATATGGAAATACAGTGCATGTGACATTTCGTAGAATTAAACACAGGTTCTGGATAACTTACATGTAAGTAACCCTCTTCCTACAAATTACAAACATATCTATACTTATAAATTAAGACATTTTGCCAATAAACTAGGAAATGTCTGCACCAGAGTAATTGCTTACATGTTTATACTCTGTCCCGAGTTTTTGCTTCCACCACTTTTTGCTAGATATTTCGATAATCATAAATACCTTTGTGCTCAAACTATGTTCATCCACTTATATGAAAAATGTCCAGATTATCTGTTTTGAAACGCCCCCTCTACCGCTTCAGGTTTCAATACACATCCCAAAATAGAAAGTCTACGGAAATTTAGCATTGCATCAGCCATTATTAAGCCCGGATGATAACGTTGAAAAATTGTGCGAGGTGTCCCGAGAACTTCCGAATGAAGAAAAGATGTAAACATTTCCCATTATAAATCTCCGTAAGAAATTTGTTTTCGTTCCAGTGAAATTTTATGAGTGAAAAATGATATTTTTCAATGAAGATATTTTAGATATTTTCCCTTTTATCGATTTCAACAGCATTTCTTTCACATGTATGTGTATTTTCATTAAAAATCATCAAAAAGTGATGGAAGCAATAACTTGGGACAGACTTATAGTATTTCATCACATGTGAGTTGATGTCCGTAAGCTATAATTGAATTTTACCTAATAAGTAACTATTGAGAAATAAATTAAAACCTACTTTCATTTTCGATAAACCAGCCCGAATAGCAAAAATGAGAGTAAGGTGGTGGACACGCTTTGGCGGATCCAAGTCAGTTGAATTTGCATATAGTATATGTTTGCAATTAAATAATATTGAATGATTACGTAAAGAGTGAGTATATTTACTGGGAACTTATTTAGGGTATACATAGAAATTAAGATGCGACAAATGTTGAATAAATAAAATGAGTCAATTCGCTTCTTAACTGCGCGATTTTAGTTTTGATTAATAGAACTTTCCAGAACGGGGTAACCAAGAACGCGGGTTGACTAATCAGCGTCATGGCGGAAAGTGTAGGGCGAAAAAATATTCAACAAATGTTAATACTTATAAATTTTGGAACCTTATGAATACCATAGATATTGATTTATTGAAAAAGTTGTCCATATTTGTTAAAGAAATATTAACTCGATTTATTTAGATTTCTCTACTCTTCCTTACATTTGTACATTTGTAAATATTTTTGTTATTTTGTACCTCTTGTATCATTGATATAGTTTAAAAGAAATAAACATTCAAACTACATACCATCTTCCTAGGCCCCTACTCAATCGCTCTGTGTTGGCCCATTTACACTCTAGGTTCGTTGGTATCCGCTCTTCAACATTCCATCACGTAAAGCAATGTTAATAAATTGCATAAAATAGTAAATATTATTGTTTATTTCATAATATTGTATAGCAAAAAAATTAAAATTGGAATTGAATTAATCGTTGAGAGTTTCAAAGCACGCATAAAAAAATAGTGCTTTTAAGCCGAAACTAAATAGAGTGCCTCGAAACCTCTCTAGCGTGTGATGAACGAGAGTTTGGTATTTTTTGTTATCAGTCCTTACATATGCTTGTAATATTTTAAATCTAAGACGCCGATAAAGTATGAACACATTTTAATATGACAAAAAAATGACGGAGTTTGAAACGATCAATATCTATATATTAACATTTGGAAATATGTGACACTTCTATGTTATTTTAATGTAATATTTAAATCAATATTTATCTGCTGTATTATATATGCAATTGAATAGATGAAGTGTAACGCAATGAATTTTAGAAATGGTGCAACTTTTGGAAGATAAGTATTTAGTAGGGAGATGAAGATGGGTCTTTTCCAAACAAAAGCCCTCTAACGTGGCCAAGGGTTAATGTGACTTCACACTATATAATACTGGTTCTCTCCTTGTGTACAAACGGCCGTAAATGCTTCAGGTTTGCAGAAAGAAAGGACTAGAATATTTCAAATTCGATGGGGAGGAGCCTGAAATACCACAATGATTCGATATCAGTGCTATCTATGATCATTCACAACAATAAAAACACCACGTGACTTACATAAACCACAATGTATTTCAAATTGATACGTGAAATATTGTGACATCCAATCGATAATAGACATAGCATCCATAAATATACTTCAAAGTTGTTGGGAGTTTTCAATTTGCACGTGATCTCAAGGCTGATGTATATAAGCAGAGTGCGTATCAGTTTCCTTTTGCAGTCTAATTTGGCGTCACCTTCAGTAAGTTTGATCCAGTAATATTTGTTTCTCTATACTTGAGTAGAATTTAAGAGATTTCTTAATTTCGATATTTTTGTCCATGTTTATCACTTTC
Organism: Magallana ariakensis; assembly: GCA_020458035.1. NCBI lineage: Eukaryota > Metazoa > Mollusca > Bivalvia > Ostreida > Ostreidae > Magallana > Magallana ariakensis. The sequence goes on along the minus strand of CM035814.1, from coordinate 33,660,593 downwards.
TATCCATATAGATATTCTATCGTGTAAATATTTACTATCGATTCATATATAGCAAATGTGCATCAATTCTAATGCATTTGCAAAACCATCATTCTAATTTTTCATTTGATCATAGATGAGTTGTTTTAGGGTTTTTTTTAAAGGAACCTAGACACGCTTTTAGATCAAAATTTAATTTTCTATTTTTTATGTATAAAATAGTTTACTTGCTCATTTTGAATGATTGACCAAAATTTGAATGTTAGTAGTCAAGTTATGAGAGATATAGAAGTAAGAATTCAATGTTATGTAAACAAAACTCGAGTCTTATATTTGTTTTCAAATAATGTAAAGTACGGAATTACCATTTCTTTGACAAAATGACTCATGGCAAACAACGTAAACTGATTCAATGTGTTCATAAGTAATATTATTAACAGAAGAAAGCAACATTTGATTGAAACTTATACCAATAAAACACATATGTAAACAATAACAAGGCTCGAGCTTTGTTTACAAAACAAAAAATTTCAAACTCTCTTTGTTGCTTATAACTCAATATCTGACTTTCAAATTTTGACAAAGCATTAAAAATACCCATATTAACCATTCTAAATATTAAAATTGGAAAACCAAAATTAAAAATTTTGAGCTCAAATCGTGTCTAAATCCCTTTAAATATCTCAACTCTGATAATTCTCTTAATAATGAATAGCTACTGAACACATTCTTTGAATATAAATTAATATTGTTTAACTTGTACATATAAATTAATTAGTAAAGTCAAGTTAAACAATGTTGCTCTGTTTGCAATGTGGTTCATTGGACTTTTTATTTTTCCACCAGAAGAGGCTTGCATTTTCTATTACACGCCGATGCTCCCCAAAATTGGAATGTCAACACTGATGCTGTTGTTCATTATCGGTATCTGTGTTATCAAAGGTAAGTCTTAGTCACTGTTGTTTTTCGAATAATATTATCATCAAAGGTCGACCAAAGCTTAGATATAATCTTGGTACAAAATATTGTATTGTCCGTTTAAAGCGTCATAAACAAGAAACATATTTGTGTAACTGTAAAAACGTATAAAAAATAACAGAATAAATGTAATGTTAACAAAAATTAAACATTCACTACCAATATCATCCCAAAAATGTTTTCAAGAGGCGGCGAAGAGCCTGGAACCCCTAACCGCTATGGAAATTTCAAATTACTTAAATTTAAACAATCGAACTTACCGAAAATAGGCCTTGGACACTCTTCCTGGCCAACATATATATTCCTCGGATATCTCCTCCACCCCAATCGATAAAATTTCTGGATCCACACATGACTTTTCAGTCATAATAAAAAACAACGTTTCTCCTCCTTTGCAACCAAATGTAAGTATGAATGAACTCATTTGTAGATGTTTATTCCACTAATTGGAACAAAATGGCGAAAGATACTCTTAACGATGCCCTCAAAATGAAACCCAACAACAGGATCGCTAAAAACGTCATCATTTTTATCGGTGACGGAATGGGTTTATCTACCGTTAATGCTGCTAGAATCTACAAAGGACAAAAGATGGGTAACTCAGGCGAGGAAACCATAATGGAGTTCGAAAAATTTCCCAACGTGGCCTTTGCTAAAGTAAGATCACATTTTCGATTATCATTTTAGCTTACCTGACCTGAATATAAAGTTCTAATATCACGTTTTGTTCGGTCTTATGGTCAATTGAGTTGAGGGTTGTTTAAGTTTCGAAGGCATGTGAATATAGTTGATATTGATGCAAGCTAATATTGGCTATTAAAAGGCCACAAGGGAATTGTCGGATTGAGTAACAAATATATTTATCATGTTAAAAAAACTGAATTAATTCGTAAATTGATATGATGGCTGTAGAAGAAAATTTGAGTTTATCCATAGTTTATCCATAGTGTTCCCTACAAGATCGTACATGACTACAAGACGCATGTGATAAAGAGTTTATGACTCATAAATGATATGAAATAGACATCATTTTCATTCGACATAAGAATAAATACCTTGTTTTATGTGGTATGGCGCACAGATGGCGCCTTTTTTTTCAAAATGGTTTGATTTTCAACAGAGATAACTTACTTAAAACACTGACAGTTGTTTGTTTGCAGTCCTACGCAACCAATGCTTGTGCATCCTCGTCTTGATACATGTATGAATAATAATTGAAACTATGGGGTTTTTTAAAAATAAAATAACAACTTATAACATCACTACAGGTGTACGGAACAGACACACAAGTTCCCGAGTCTGCGCAGACAGCTACTGCTCTGTTCTGTGGTGAAAAGACAAACTTTAAAATCGTAGGGCTAAAGGACTCTGTCGGGACCTCGGACTGCAGCGCTTATATTAGTCAAGGACAGGAAGCGGAAATCAACTCAATCATAAGACACGCTATAGAACAAGGTCGTATTTAGTTTTTTATCTTTTAAGGAATTAGAAGAGAGTTTTAATTGGTTGTTTTAACTGAAATTAGCGTTGTCTAACAGGTAAATCTACGGGAGTGGTGACGACTACTAGGGTCACCCACGCCACCCCCGCCGCTACATACGCCCACTCACCACACCGGGACTGGGAATCGGACGCCGACATTGGTCCGGCACAGGGAGGCTGCAAAGACATTGCACAGCAGCTTATTGACAATAACCACGATATTCAGGTAGTGAAGTGGAATAATTAAACTAACGGTTATCCGTTCTCTGAATAAAGAGTCGTTAAGTGGCGTATAAAATGTTTAAAACCAATCGCAACTTCTTGGGACTTTCCGGCAGAACTCGGAAAAACACCTTGAATGTATTAACATTACCGGATGTTAGAATTTTATACAAAATGGAGTTGCTCCCCATTAAAATAAGTATCAGCTAAACAGCCTTATATATCGCTTCTGTGGAATATTTTAGGGCGTATCATTGACTTTAATGAAGTCTAACTCACATCTCCACAGATCGTAGAATGTGTTTAATTTATTTCAAGGTTTACAAAAAGGGGGGGTGGTCATGGACGCCTAGGTAATACATTCAAGGTGTTTTTCCGAGCTTTGATTGCGATTGGTTTGAAACATTAAAATGAACTTTATATTACATCAAGGTTGTACTTGGAGGTGGTCGTCGTGCCTTTCTACCGGTAACCGAGCCCGATCCTGAAACAAATGCCCCAGGTGTTAACAAGCGGATGGATGGTCGAAATCTTGTGGATGATTGGGAGTCAATACAACAAGGGAAAAACAAAAACTTCAAATATGTCTGGAGGAAGCAAGACTTTGACGATGTAGACCCTGATAACGTAGATTATCTCTTAGGTAGGAGGGACTCATAGACTTTATTAAATTGTTCTATTGACCATGTTAATTTGTTTTCAATGAACTATTAACGTTGTAACATTTTTAAGGGATTATACGATTTTCTCTTCAGGACTATTTAATCCATCCCACATGCAATATGAATTGGAGCGAGACACTAGTGCCGACGGGGAACCTTCCCTGACAGAGATGACGCAAAAAGCCATCAAGATACTGAGTCGCAACAAAAAGGGATTCGTACTTATGGTAGAAGGTAATAAGTGGTGTATCTAATATTTTGTTTAATAGCGGTTCGTTTGTAATTATACACATTCGCTCTACAGCCACCCAACATGTTAAGGGTGGGAATTTCTTTTATCCTCAGGTCAATACTTCTCAATCTCGAAAGGAATCGTTTGTGAAAGTCAATCAATGCTAAACAAAACCCGCAATACGATATGCAATACACGTATTAAACTCACAAATCCAAGATAATATAACTCTATTAACATAACTTATAAATCACAATATACAACAGGACAAAGAGAACAATAAGTGCCATTAACCTGTTAACGCAATCATTTTATGTTTAATAAACACAATTACCATGATTAACAACCAAACATGCATCTGACAGACAACCATTAGAAAGGGAAAGTGTTGATAATGGATGTAAATCTGATTAAACAATACTCTGTGGTTTCATCACTATTTATGGACATCATCGACTTTTGTAATTGTGTAGATTAAACCACGTATACAGGGGATCTTGTCACATGTAATTCTCATATCAAAGTGATATGATTCGCATATAATTGCTCGGATATGAGATGATAAAAAAGGACATCATATCAGAACCATATCATAGGTTTGTAACAACCGTTAATGATACAACGTTGTAATTGCTATTTATATCATTAAGCGGCGTTGTATCATTAACGGTTGTTACATAGGTATCATATGAGAATCATATAATTATGATATGAGAATTATATGATAAGGGTATCATATCAAAATTATAGGTTTGTTTTTAATTATAATAATTATATAACTTTTATATGATACTTATGTAATATTGACAACATATGAGAATCATCATGGCTTTACAGCGCAAAATATGACACATATTTGTCAGATGTTAAACATACGTAGTAGATAAAATACATTGAATGTGTGTGTAGCAATGTATGTTATCCATATGTTTCACACACAAATTCATGCAAAAAAAATGCCTGTTAATGTTCTCAATCTTTAAGATGACTTTGTTGATACTTCTTAACTTGCTGCTCTAACCTCTTTTACTGTTTATCTAATTTTCATAGCATTTGATCTATAAGGAAAATTTTATTTGATTTGCATCCCCAGACACTTGTCATAGGCGTCGGAACCGGGGGAGGCTGGGGGAGGGGGGTGTTAAGGCCCCCCCCCCAACTTTTTGCAAAGTTATTCATAACCATAAGCATAATCCTTTCCCCCCCCCCCCTTTTTTTTTGCTTGTCAAAGATTTCTGATGAGTCTAGCCCCCCCCCCTTTCAATTTGCTTCCGACGCCAATACTTATGTAATCTAAAATTATAGTTAGAGAAAAACAAAACAATTTTCAGAATTAAAATAAATTTAATTCCTGCAAATGATAACATATCGACATGCATGTTTATTCTTCGAAGTGCTTCAATTTATATAGTTTTCTGAAAAAGAAGCAAACATATTTTGACACTTTGAAATTTATATTTTAGTTTTCATGATTTGTTTTACGCAATAATATAGTAGCTCCGCTGTTAAATCCATACATTTGCAAGCTTGAGGAGAGAGAGAGAGAGAGAGAGAGAGAGAGAGAGAGAGAGAGAGAGAGAGAGCGCAAATAATATTTTTAATATCATTTTGACAAAGTAAAGTTTCTTTTCGAATCCATTTCAGTTCTTCAAGTTTTTCTGTCTACTTCTCCAAACTCTCCTGTTCTGGTGTGTTAACCATTATATAAGACAAGTTCGGATTTTATCCTCAAATGTTAATGCAACTTCAATGGTCATATTAAAGACAAAAAGCATAATACTTTTTAGAATCAAAATTTTAAAGAGGAAAATTGTGCATGTTGTGTGAACTATTTAGTGAGCTTTTAAAAGATTAAAGGGGCGTGGTCACGTTTTGGTCAAAAATTATTTTTCCGATTTTAATGTTAACAATGCTTCAGTAAGGCATTCTTAATAGGCAACAAAAATTTGAGTGTCATTAGTTGAGTTATAAGTGAGTTACAGAGCTTGAAATTCTTTCCTATGTAAGCAAAGCGTTTGTTTACATTTTGAATGTTGAAGTAAACATTTCAGTTATAGACCTAAAATGAATGTTTTAAATGTTAGGAACTGTTCATTTATGCTTTAAATGAATAAAAAGATAAACAAATCAGCTTGAAAAAGATTTTTAACTGGTATATTGAACCTATGTTAACGAAATTAGGGCACGAGCCTTGTTTCCGTGACAAAGAATTGTGAGCCCTGTATCTTGATTAAAACTCTACGAATGGCTCTCAAATTTTATTTTATCATTAGAAATAAATTCCAAATGCATTGTAAGAAATGAAAACAGAAAAATCGAATTTGACCAAAATCGTGGCCATGCCCCTTTAAAAGACATTCTAAGGAATCTGGAAATTCTAAATAAAAGTATTAACAATACACTGTCAGTCAGATTTCTATTCAAATCAATTATTGTGATTATCATATAGTACCGGTACCAGATCAGTGCAGGACGCAACCTTTCTATGAACTCGACGAGAATGTCTTAGACTTCATCCAACTACATATAATCTTAGTACTAATCTTGTATACTATAATAATAACTTCCTGAAATATAAATATAAAACACACATTTAAGTCAATAAAGTTATATCGATATAAGCATACACTGTAGTTTAAATTGATATTAAAAAATGGGGTTTTTTTCAGCAAATAATTGTATTGAGCTAAATTGTTTTACTATGTCCCAAGTTTGTACTTCCACTACTTTTTGCTTAATATTTCAGAAATCGTAAATACCTTTGCGCCGCATAAACTACACCCATTCACCAAAATGAAAAAAAAGTACAAATTATTTGTTTTGAAAAGCCGTCAGTACCGCTTCAAGTTTGAATACACTACCAAAAGTAGAAAGTTTTCGGGGATTTTGCATTCCAAAAGACATATAAGTGCCCCGAATAATAACGTTAAAAAATTGTGCGAGGTGTCCCGAGTACTTCCGAATGGAGAAAAGATGTTAGCATTTCCCATTTTGAATCTCCGTACAATGTTTGTTTTCGTTCCTGTGAAATTCTCGGGGTAAAAACCGATGATGTATCGATAAAGAAATCTTGGATTTTTTCCTTTTATCGATTTAATTTGTACTTCATTGACAGGTATGTTTAAATTAATTAAAAATTATCAAAAAATGATGGAACCAATAATTCTGGACAGACTAACGTTATATAAATACATGTAATAAATATACAATAAACACACTTACGTAATAATGAATAAGCTGTTGGAAAAGTAAATTAATTTTTTTTAGATAATTTAAAAATTAATTACATTTATAAATAATTTAATCATTGAACAGATTTACACAATTTTAGACTTGATATGTGACATCATATAACAAGAGCAAGAAATACCTACTCGTTGCTTTATACCGAGCTTTGTTCTAGTTTTCAGCTACTTTCCCTAGCTTTTAGTTAAGTATGATCAGAATGCGGCTGATCTTGCATGAATTGACATAAGTTTTAAGTTGGTGATTATTTTACAAAAGTGTTGTTCTGTATAAGGCTACAGTATAGCTGCAAAGCTGTAACTCTGCGGAAAATTTGTTTTAACATACAGGTTTACCGTTTGAAATTATAAAACTGTTGAATGATACACCATATTTTGTTACGTATAAAAATCACAATCATATAATTATTATATGATTCTTATGTCATCTTGATAAGATTATATTTTGATATGATTCTCATATGAAGTAATTATCATATAATTCTAATCATATCAGAATCATATGATACGGATGATATAATTCTTATATGAATCAATTTTCATATAATTCTTTTGCGATTTCAATGTTCGGATATGAAAAACACTTCATTTCAGCATCATATATGGCGAAATTGCCTATGTAGACTCAAATGTACGAAAATGATCCCACCACTACGTTTTGTTGCTACAGATATTTCGCAATTCAGAGTGTGACTTCCTAGATGTACGAAACTTAGTACAGTACTACTAGTGCTCAACGAATAAACTTGATCAAACCACAGTATGTGTACTGTACAATGATATAAACAACAACCAATAAAAAACATCATTTCACCCCATATAAAACGTATGTCTTGCTTTGTTGTAGGTGGTAGAATAGATCATGCCCACCATGAAAACAAAGCGAAGAAATCTCTAGAGGAGACGGTACAATTTGAGGAGGCCATCAAAATGGCGATGTCATTAATAGATCAGAAGGACACTCTTGTTGTCGTGACCGCTGACCACTCTCACCCCTTCTCTTTGACCGGATTCACAATGAGGGGAAACCCTATTCTTGGTAAAAATTGGTTTTCAAATCAAAACTCTCTCTCATAATTATCATAATATACCAAACCTAAAAAAATATATAATTATACATGTATATAATGGAATCGAATCCACATTTTGTAGGTTTGGTTGATCCTTTAGGATTTAATGCTTCACCCACTTTAGATGGTTTGCCATACACATCACTTCTCTACGGCAATGGTCCAGGTTACACATCTCCACGTCAGGATCTAACGGCAATAGATACCGGTAAATCACTTCACCTCCTCTCGTTTTCCCTCTCTTTCACCATCTCTCTCCACTTTACTTTTTTAACATTTCACTTATTGTGATTTTAGAAACAATAGACTTCAAGCAACAGTCTGCTGTTCCACTTGGATTCGACACACACAGCGGAGAGGATGTCGGGATATATGCGCTGGGTCCCATGTCGCACCTGTTTCATGGCGTCCACGAACAGCACTACGTCGCCCACGTGATTCAGTATGCTGCTTGTATCGGAGAGTACGCCAAAAATTGTCGCAAAAAATCTGGAATGTTGAGAAGCGTTTTTCACGGAAACCCAGTGGTTTAAAAATTCATAATAATAGGGACTCTATTATTTTAATTTTAAAAATATTTTACAATTACAAATCTATGTAATTTTAATGCAATAAACAGAGTTCCATAAGACATTTAAGTTTGACGTTGTTAATCTGATGTGCAATGAGGTCCACTTTTCTTGATATCTTACACATCTAAATCCCCTTTGTGGCCCTTTACTGTAATATACCTTTTACATTTTATGTACAAATCATGGAATATAATATTCATGAGATTTCAACAAACATAAGATTGAAACCCAATAGCTCATTTTACACATTTTTTAACCATTTAAATTTCATGTTTCAATCTTTAAATGGGCATGGTCACGATTTTGGTCAAATTCGATTTTTCTGTTTTTATTATTTACAATGCTTTAGGAATGCATTTCTAATAATGAAATGAAATTTGAGTGTCAGTAGTAGAGTTATAAGCTAGATACAGGGCTCACAATTCTTTGTCATGTAAACAAGGCTCGTTTACATCGGTTCAATATACCAGTAAAAAATCTTTTTCAACCTGATTTGTCTATGTTCTTATTCATTTTAAGCATAAATAAACAGTTTCTGACGTTTTACACATTCATTTTGGGTCTAAAACTGGAATTTTCACTTTAACATTTAAAATGTAAACAAAAGCTTTGTTTACATAACAAAGAACTGTAAGTTATGTAACTCGCTTATAACTCAACAAATGAAACTGAAATTTTGGTTGCCTATTAAAAATGTCTTACTAAAGCATTGTAGATATTACAATCGGGAAAATAATTTTTGACCAAAATCGTGACCACGCCCCTTTAATAGGAGAGTGACTCAATTTTATTCAAAGGGTTTTCCTATAGTATTTCTCTCTCTTCATTTAGACATAATCTTCCCACTTGCTCCTAAGTGAGTGGTATCAAAGAATATTTTGACATGAATATTTTGACATGTACGTATACTCAATTTGAAATCTTTTCATCAATACAAATGATAATAATTTATTTCTACAGAAAATATTTTCTGTCATATAAGTTGTTTTTTGTTTAAAGGACAACCCTATGGTCAATTATTTTCTAATTCCTTTATACTGCTTTGGTTCCGAAATTAATTTCAATTATGTTCTACATTATTTTTCTAAAATTACTTATGACTATATCAATGTAGTTTGATATTTATTTTCTTACCATCAATTTATGACTATATAAGACAAACAAGGATTTCGGTAGAAATATGATACTATATAATTGTTCCGCTTTACTTTCACACACCATTATATCGTTTTCCCCTTTTTGTAACGCTATACATGTCGAAGACAAATTTTCTTGTCGATATCGATAAAATCGTAAACAAAATGACGATATCGATATCAACATTATAAAATTCAAGACTAACTACAATGTCGATTTCGACGATATCATACACAGAATGATGATATCGACATCGACAGACAGTGTTAATTTGGAAAACCAACACGACAAACTTTAGATAAGCCTTGTACAGATTGCGGAAGTGCTCGATTACGTTGTGCTCATATGCGATTCGATTTCGATATGATATCGACGATATCGACGTTAAGTCAGTTGTGAACATAGCCGAATTAATATCGACACGAAATCGTCGATATCGACACCAATGTAAGACAGCATCAATACGAAATAACGTCTAAATGATGTTATTTAACTACTGTATGATGATGTCGATTCGTCGATATCGACAAAAAGTATAGCTACATGTAAGTCTTGTACAATTGTTCAATGTATTTGATAACGTAAAGCGCATATGCGAATCGATATCGATGATATCGACGTTAAGTATGGTCAGCTCAGTTGTGAACGTAGGAAAATCGATGTCAATACGATATCGTCGGTATTGACACCAAGGTTAAACAGCAGCAATTCCTAAAAAAGTATAATTAATGGTATTTTACGATTATAAAATGATATATATTAATACAATAGTATATTGTATTTTCAATAGAAAATAAGGAAAATTTTAATTTATAACAAATGAGATGTGACTTAACAGCTTCGGTTGTGTTCATATGCGAATTGATATCGATACGATGTCGTCGATATCGACGTTAAGTATGGATAACTCAAATGTCTAAACATAAAAATATGCAAAATAAAGTCCTCATAATCATGGTGTTTAACGATGGTAAAAATGATATCGATGCGATATCGACACAATGTATAAGATGCTCAATACAGATAAAACAAAAATGCATATGAGTTTGATTATATCACAATTAGTGATTCGATATCGATACGATATCATCGATATCGATACTACATCGTGTCTTGGACATAACTCGTTTTGTATATTTCTTACCCAAAAAAACTTTTCCGTTATTGTTGTCCTCTCTGGCCTCCTACGGTGATCATATGAATAGTTTTAAGAATTCAAAATTTTCATAATTGATCTTCATTTTTGAATAAAAATTAATTGGTTGTGAAAAAAGAAATAGAAAGAAAACATTTGCTTACCACATTATACATGTATCTGAGTACATATTTTATTTATTTAGCATTATCCATTTGTATGTAGATACACATTTTAAATCTAATGGGTAATGGATTTCAAAAAAAAACTTAATGAGACATTATTAAAGACTTGTTTACCTGTTGGAGTTGAAAACCAGCATTATGTGTCTGGAGCCATACATGAATGATGTTCTCTTTGAGAAGTACTGTAATTAATTCTGAGGGCCATAAAAGGTATACTAAATAGATGGTCGTGGCCAATTTTAAACTATATTGATCGTCTTAAGATAAATTGCTTTGTAAAAAGATATAGGAAATTATTAACTTTTTAAAGCTGAAATATATGATTTTTTTTTTACTGAATAATAGTTTATAGGTTAAAACATCATATTTAAAAATTTAATGTAGACCTGATGGCTTTGTTGACCATCCAACTTCCATCACAATAGTATATTGTATTGAATGTCAAAAAGAATAATATAAGGAAAATTATGAAATTTACTTTACTACAGGTACATGTATGTATATTACTTTACTGATGAGAAAAAAAAAGTGTACGTGTAAATCCTTCAGATTTCAATACCATATCGCTGTGTGATGATTGAAATGCATACACCGTTATTAAATAAAGAAATTATTTTGAATTGCATCGTATACATGTATGTTTTGATTTGCATTTTGAAGAAACATTGTACTTAACTACATTTATATTGTAATATTTACATTGTTACAATAGTAATTTGAATCAGGGAATTCTTATTGATGAAAACATTTGTTGACCAGCAAATCTTTTTATCGATTTATATGACTTGTGCCTCATTTTAGTTTAATTTCGATATTATATATAAAAATGTACATGCATAGAAAAGTATAGTAATGCAAAGTAATGCCATGAAATGCCAGCATTACACTAGATTTTGTAAAGTAATGCATTACATTACCATTTCTTGTAATGCTTAATTTGTGGCATTACACATTACTAGCATTACTTTGAATACATGTAATGCATTGCAATGCATTACCATTACATTTAGCATAACCCCAAGCCTGATATCTACCTGCATTCAAATTTATATAAACATTTTTAGTTTAGATACGCCATATATAGATTTAAGATTTTAAAAAAATGAACACAAAATGTTACAGTCACTTTATTTAGGGGTGGAAGGGGTTTCCACTGCAGTTACCATAGTGAACAATGTGAATGGAGCGGTGCGTACACCGGGCTTTCTCAAACTCGCACCTGTAAATTCAAAACAGAAATTACATTTTTTTTTTTACTGAATAAGATGGTACATGACAAACTGAAAAAGCTACAATGATGAATAACATTATAATCATGTTTAAAAAACGAATAAAAAAACGTTAATAAAGTACGACAATGAGATTTGCACGAACTTTGTTGAGGTCGTTAGCTGTATTACTGTTGTACAGGGTGATCCATAAATTCTGATACCATTTTAAAACTTCATAAAACTCTTACCCGATGAGAGAAACTGTTAAATAAGGTATCATTCTATATGGTGGCATATTTCTGCCCCCTACAACATACACCATAATTCTAATATCTAGTGGCTAAAATTTTATATCATTTGTAATGTACGGAAAACATCTGAATATGTTAGCAAGAAGTGTATTCAATGATATCCAAAATAACATAATTGTAAATAATAGTAGATCAAAGCACGAAAAAATGTACCCTAAACAGACCAAGAATTGTTGTATGGTTTTAAACAAAATCAAAGAATTCAAAGTTTCATTCCCTGTAGGACTTAGCCAAGATGGTGACTTACTGCTGCGTTACTCATAACCATGGTGTAAACCCGGGGTTGGGATCTTTCATTTGATGTTATTAAATGATCAAGTTATTAAGTAAAACCATAAAATCTCAAAAATTAGAGCTGCTATTTGATGGAAATGTGGAGAGAAACCAAACAGAAGTGTAAAACAGGGTGCGATGTTAATTTGTCATAAAAACTATAAATTTTGTACCTGCAAAACGAAAAACGCCAAGTAAATCGTAGGACGAATTTTGCTATTTTGATGTTAATATTTAATTTCCCACATCTGCTATGTAAAGCATGCAAACTGCACTTAACCCACATAATATAAAACTGTACTCCTTGTATATGCATACGATATGTTTAATTTAAATTTGTTCTTTTAAACTGTAATGGGCATTCAAAACAGTATCAGATGTTTTGGATCACCCTGTATTCTGGTGCTCTCCGTTAGTAATTCACATACATTGTTTTAACCTGGTATCCTGTGATATTTCATCACCGGTATTTATAATGAACTTTTTAAAAATTAAACAACTAATGAACAATGGTGAGGTGTCCTATTCATTTTATAAACTTTATAAACTACTTTAATTTATAGGTATTTCTCTATTTCTAGGAATAAAATTACGTAAAGTATACAATGAAACAAAAACTCCAAGGATCCAAATTATGTCTTTCTGTTAATATACATTTACATATATCATGAAAAATAATAAGATATTGTTACGGTTTTTCAAATTACAAATAAAATAATCATCTAATAATTCGTGTGTTCGCTTAGGTTTCCTTCCTAAGAATCAAGTAAAAAAAAACAAATGCAACGAAGCCTTTAACTGCCAATATAACACGCTGTTATTATAAGATTTTCCTAGAGACTATCTTGGCTATTTTTTTTTATTTGTAGAACAACTCAAAATACAAAATCAACCTCTAATCAACTAACCGTAGACTGTGGGTTTAAGAAAACAATTCTGTTTGCTACCAATGTGCTACACAACCACTTTCAGTTCACCAATACACGGTCAGTCGAAAGTCACTAAGACACAATCGAAGTCACAAAGGCCTATCAGGTCACAAAGACACAAGTTACAGAAGCAGGGCTAAGAACTGAGCGGTCTAGCTAACAGTTCTGTTGCTTTCCGACACAGCTCTGCCTCAAATTGCTGTTCTGTAGAACTCTAACCAGATGAACGTTCGAGTCGTTCACCGGCAGAAAACTGACTGTGAATGATAGGGTGGCTGTACACTGTATATATACATGTACCCAGCAAGTTCTAACTGATTGGTCTATTCATGCATCATTTCTATTGGGTATACTGATATTATCACTGATTGGTCAAAAATAGAGGCATCTGATTGATTAAACACCTAATACAGTTCAATCCGGAACTAAAATCATTACATTATACAATAATAACAATTTAAACAATGTCATTTCTTGGTGTGATTTCATATAAATGTTGTCAACTAATGTTAAACACTAATACTGATACTGGTATTCATATAAAGGTTTCCTTCGAGGAAAGAATCAGAGATTTCTGTAGGTCGAGTTTTTATCCGCTTAATTTTGTATTTGGAATACGGTAGACTATGATGTGTTACTTACGGATTCTGGTAGGTTATCGTATCATTGCCACACACGGGGTTCGATCCACCATCACATGGTTTAAAGGCAAGATTAAAACAGAAAAAGTCCAAAACAGCCTCGCTTCCGTGCAAGATAGGGGCCAGAGTGCTCGGCAGAGGGTGGTTTGTCACAACACCGCCAGGTGGCGCGGTGGTAGGCGGTGGCGTGGTGGTCGTTGGACAAGCTGAGTGCGATGCTAAGTGGATAGAGGTGTCATCACAGTGAGCCTTGGAAAAATCACACCTTGATTGAAAAAAAATTTAATCCATTACCCTCTTTGGGAGAAATTTTAGATATGTTAAATTAGAATTGAGTTTTGTTGTAATAGCAAGGCAAATCTCATGCATGAATCAGGAAGGGGATTAATATGATTAAAGTTAAACGTAAAAGTTTAAGTTACTTAAAAGGCCTTCAACGCCCGACTCCCCCACCCCTCTAGCAAACAAAAACTAAACTAAACCACCACCAACCCCAACCCCCTTTGAAAAAAAATAAATTCTTTGGCTCTGCGTTCTAAAATTCTGACAAAAGTCGTCAACTCGTATACACAGTGTAACATAAATTGTTTTACTACTAAAAAAAAACGTGTAAATATTAATGTGATGTTTTATTACTGACTTGTTTCTGTAGGTGACGCCATTAGAGCCACACGAAGGGTCATTGCCATATCGATAGCAATCCTCTGTAAGAATACTGGCACACGTGTTGAAATTAAAAAACTGGGCACTCGCCACTGTAAAAAAAAATTCATAACATATATACTATTTTATTGCATAACCTCCTATTGAAAATGAACACTCGAGGTTTTTTTAAAAAAGATACAAACCTGAAATTAGTAGAACTGGAGCCAGAAATATTAAAAGAGCCATGTTGGTCAATTCAGTGAACTGTATTGTTGTGAAACAAAGATAAGAACAGTATGTCGGGAGATCACGAAGTTTGATAATACTCACAGTGATAATCAAAGTTTATGTAACGTGTGAGCATAGAGTATATTTTCTAACTAAACCAGGATAATGATCAATCATTATAAGGGCAGGGAATTGGTACATGTTTCATTCATGTAATATATCTTTTTTCAAATTATATAAAGAAACGTATGCAAAAATATAAACATGCAAAATTTGAAAGCACATGCTAAAATTGAAATCTAGATAAAACTACTTCGTTATTTAAATTCGGAGAGAGAGAGAGAGAGAGAGAGAGAGAGAGAGAGAGAGAGAGAGAATATGGGTTTTGCGGGATTCATTATGTCTACTTTTGACAGTTTTCAATCAGTTTCCTTTTATAATCAAATCTCCAATCAGTCATCAAGATATTTTGGGCATTTGTGGACCCCCCTGACCCCCTCCCCCTCTCTAAATCCGCGCATGCCTCTGGCCATTACGATACTGAATCTGTAACCAATACAATATCTTCCTTGTTTTTGGCATCCAAACTGGCCATATGGTATCTTTAAAAAGAACCTTGTACTATTAATGGATGCAATGGCGCTTGTGGAGCTGATGTAACTCTCTAGAATAACCCTTTATAAGTTTTCGAACCTCAGAAAACTGAGAAATGTTGTTATTTATATAGATAACGTGATAAATACTGCAGCGTTAAAATTATCCTTTTTATTCCGTTTTGAGATACAATGTGTCCTAAATAAGTTACTTCTGGTTTTGTAAATGAACAAAAATTTCAATGGTTTCAATGTTACATTTGCTTCTCGAAGACAATGAACTACTAAATGAAGACGTGTTACATGATTTGAAGTTTATATGATGACCATACAACAATATTACCGATGTTAACCTATTTGAAACCACGTTAGACCCCCTTAGGCTAAATCATATTTATAACCAATTGAAATGTTGCAGGTGCAATGGCAAGTCCGAAAGACATTCTTTCATATTGAATCAACTTGTCATGAGCGATAACTGAGGTTTTACGTTGTGTTTCTTCGTCTAGCGCAATTTTCCACCATGTATACATGTATTTCTTTCCGCGTCAAACACAAAGTTTAACTTAGCGAGTCTTCAGGAAACTGAGTGACATTTTCTATAACCATTTCATCCGGCTTTCTAACTATGACACCCGGTAATAAGCAAAAATTCATTTATTTCATTAACATTTGTTGAATTTGTTCAATTTCTTTCATTTCTAGCTTTGCTTTTGTCGACATTATATACTTTGCCAGTGTTTTACTATTCATTCTTTGTACTGTTATGGATTGATAGTAATTGTTACATTTTCCAGTTCCGACAAGTTATATATTCAAGGGAACGTGTCTTTATTTTGACAAATCAACCGTAGTACTTTCATCCAAAGAATACATACCTCGAGATAGTACCTTATTTACTGAAGCTTCCGGCGGTTAATTGAGTGTTATTGTTAGAAGCACTCGCGACTTGCATAAACATTCGCTTAGATTTATTTCTGCTATGTGATATCTTCGTGTATTACCGGTTGGTTCTAACAAAAAAATAGGTTTATGTCTACAAGATAATTTGGTTCGATGATCATTGCTTTGAAATTTAAACTAGCCAATGAAACACAATAATTTTATTTTCATTCATTTGATTTTTTTAAACCGATTTTATTGAAAAACGTTTACAATTTAAAAAAACATATTTTTCGTTTCCCCTGAAAATTTGAAACTCTGCATGTTTGTTTAGGCGCCAATGAGAGGTACATGTATCTATGTATTCAGAACGAAATTTTTCCAGCAGAGTTCAAATATATCGAGGCTTCCTGGAAGAAGCAGGGTTCTTTCAATCGCCAAGTTCACCCATATAACACATGATGACTATCTCGTGAATACGCGGTATTCATGTCACAATAAAGAGATTATTATTTTTAATAATTAACGATATTCAATTAGAGACGAGATAGTTATGTATACCGTAATAAAGAGATTTTTTTCGTTGTTAATTAAAAGTAATTTTTACATGGCGTTATTCGACTTTCGCGTTCAATGTTTGTCATCACGATGTCAAAGAATGTCAGAGAATGTACTTATAAATTGTTGTCACTGTCACAGCAGGAGTTCGAAAATTAGATTTTATAAGCAGAGATACTATTACTAGTTTTGTATAAAGAGAAACTTGCAAATTTAAAGTTCGTTGCCTTAAACTGATTAAAAAAAAACCAACTCGCCAGAATATTTAAAAGTTGTTGAATCTAATCTAAAGCTAAATTTAGATATAAAAAATAATGTTTCTTGTAAATTCAGGTTGATAGTAAAATATAAAGTAGCGAAAAGTTAAACGAATTTACATCGTGAATTAAATTATGTCATAAGTTCTTTTGGGATTGTTTGACAATGACAGAAGGAACCGAACACCAAATAAACAGACAATGCACTTAATAATATTAAGGATTTCTAAATATAAAAGACTTTCGTTTGTTTCTTAGAGTGTGGCTTTTCCTTGCATGTATTGAGGTAAACTGGTTTCTCATGACAAGATGGTAAATCGTCAACACCTACGCGACGCAGAATAATGTACTCATTGTGTTGAAATTAGACACTAGAAATAAATATTAAAGTCTGTGGTACAGTTTGAATAGCAAACCTGTGATGCCTTTTACTAGTATTCAGTTTTCAAAACGGGTTATTAACAATGTTGATATCACATATCCTTGAGTATTCCGTAAAATCAAACAGAAATTCATTTGGGGGTGGGGGTGGGGGTTGGGGTTGTAGCAAATGTGCATACATACTTGCATATATACATGCATAAAACAAAAATAAATAAATACTGTCTATAGCAATATCTGTTACTGATTAAAATAAATTTTTGGCCGGAGGCATTTAGACATTATCGCTATACATAGAACCCATCTGCATTGTGTACATAGACTTTACGAGAGAAGGTGTGCGGGCGGATATTAACCTTGGCTAAAATCTATGGTGTTCCAAGCAAATGACTTTATAGCAAGGAGAACGTTTGGAACATTTAAATACCTTTAGTTTGTTTACCGCCGTAGTAAGCAAAATGTGGCGAAGGGTGTTTGTTGCGTTGCTGCCTATTTTTGGTAAGTTATTATCATTATTATTATTTTTTTTTTTTTTTTGGTGTAATGAAAACTATATATATTTCGGGAATGTTAGGAACACGTAATTTATTAAGAAAAAAAATATGCAATATGCTTATTCTAATAACTAAAATTTACCAATCTCAATATGGAGATGACAGCGAGTGCGTTAATTTTAATTATTACATGCCATAGATTGAAAATTACTACCGGTATATACTGAGTCCAAGTATTGTATTACCGACTTTTACATCCATTACGACTGGGGCGTTGTTCTGTGGTTGTCCTTTACATGATTTTCCAGCCAGGCATATATGCAAGAATTTGTTAATGCATTGGTTGAGCAACATAGTAGATGGAAACTTTAATGTATCTGTCAGGACTATAGCGATCATAAGTTGAATCTCTTATTACTGTTCTTTTAGAACCTTTTCATTTACAGTTGTTTTATCGCGATCGTTCACTAATTACCCGTTCCTCTGCTCAACATCAGTGTTTGTACAATAGTATAAAGTTTCACGAATACATTTATGTGTTTTTCATTCCTACGCATGTGCTGTAACGATAATATGATGGCTGTATAAGCAGGACTTTACATTGAAATAGCTAAATAGTGTCTGGGCTGATTGAATTTACATTTACAATCTACATAGCATACAAAGACCGAGAGTTCTTTGAGGCGCATCTAGTGATATACTGCGATTTAAACTTGCTTTTAGTACACACACAAAAAAACCCTTGAGCTTTAAAAAGAGGACGTTGTCAATGTCGGCACGATCTTTTTATAACAAGTTTTAAAGTTGTAATAGAGAGGACATGCATAAAATTGTTTAATGCATTATTACAACGCACCTAGCTGCAGGTCTGTAGCTCCCGGTCTGAAAAAATTCGGATGGACGACCTGGGAGCTACTGTGCCTCCCATAGTTAAAAACTGCAATTTACGGCGCACAAAAAATTGCGCTAGTTTTGGACTGATTAACCTTATTTTCACTCAAATTATGTAAAAACAATTAGTACCATTAAATTCTTCAGGCAATTTACTACTGATATCATTACTTTGCTTGCCTCAGACTTTCTCTTAAACATGCTAACCGACCTCGGAAAATGAAGTATATTAATTCACGTCGAGATCGAGAGTCGCCATTTTTACATGTAAACAAACTGCACCTCATCACTATACGGGGCTAGTGGTGGTGTTTAAAAGAATATTAGAGGCAATGAAGTGACGATATCTGTAGTAAAATGTCCGAGGAATTTTTTGGAATCAAATATTTGTACAGAATGTGTTCGGAAATGAGATTAATCAGTCCTAAACTAGCGCATTTTTTTGTGCGCCGTAAATTGCAGTTTTTTACTATGGGAGGCACTGTAGCTCCCAGGTCGTCCATCCGAATTTTTTCAGACCGGGAGCTACAGACCTGCAGCTACAACGCACCTAGAAAAATTACGCAATTTATATTTTATGCCAAAGAACGTTCATTTTTTCCCCAGGTCAACAAATTTTGAAAAAAAAAATATTTCAAAGTGCATTAATATCGTGGATATTAGTAGATAGTAGTTTAGTCGAAATATTTTGAAATACATGCACACTAAATGATTGGTTAACCTAGTTTAGCTCAATATATAGACTTGTCATACGTTTTCAAATTTCCATGTAACAATTACTTTAAAAAAAAATGTTAAATTATTTTCTTTAAAAGTTTATTAGATTTCTTTCCTTTCTTTAAAGTCTAATCAAAAAAGCGCTTTTGTTAAAAAAAAAATATTCTTGATATTGTTTGTTGTCAGATGTATATATATGTAACGACGTTCTGTGTATATATAAAACCGCACTGACAATAATATGTATAGATGCTGTGGCTTAAGGGGGATGTGCGGCCATCTTGTACATTTGAGAATATAAGAATGTAAACATTTCCCGAACTGGCTTGTTTCTGTCCGAAACTCTTACTCTGTGGAGTTGACATACTTGACTCAATCTCAAATTGAAGTTTTTCTCCGTGTCGACTCGTATGTGCACGTTAAATTACACATATAGAATAAAATTTGTTGTGATTGATGTATATGCAGACCGTGGCGGGAAGATGCGTTGTGTCAAGTAAAAAACCTGGATGTATTATTTACGTCTACTAAATAGGAAAGTTCGAAATATTCCTTGTCTTTTGAAGAGATAATCTGATTAAATATACACATAATAAATTCTTATCAAACATGATGGAACATTTGCAGCGATCGTTTAAATGATTTTTGTCTGTTTGTTATAATGCAAAATTATGCAAATTATGCAAAATACCAGACATTATATAATCCAGAGTATAGAAATGTAACGAAAATTCTAATCTTATTTCATTGTATTTTATTTTTCTTTGTTTCTATTGTTTGTAAAAAAAAGTTTGAAAATAATATAAATTAACAAACTCCAATACTATTTTGTTTTTTATTCTTCCACACTATTAGTTTTAAATTTATGCCGACATGGTTCATTTTTTCACTTTAATTTGTCCGATTACAATCAGTTCATCAATCATTTATGATAAAAACCAGGTACGGTATCCTATCCTATTATTTAATGGTGTAAATGCAACTAAGAGGACCAACATTTGATTCTAAATCAGGGGAGGGGATTGAACTTAAATTTGACATAAAAACCCATTCCGTTCCATGTTTTAAGTTGACCAAAGACACTTACAAATAAGTTGGTGTTTTTCTCTGACAGAATTTCGTGCAAGCTAAAAGATATTACTGTGGAATCATTTTTATTCGTGGGGGTCAATGTTCGTGGGTAAACAAAATGTTCCTGGTTCGTTGGGATGTTATTAAGTCGGGATAATTTTTATAAATATTAAATGTTCGTGGCTCTCGTGGGTAACCCTTTCCCTCGAATTTACATCCCCACGAACGTATATATATACAAGCATTTGTTTAATATTTATTAAAATTATCCCGAGCTTGCTATTAACGAAATTATGGCCTCACGAACCAGGAAAATTTTGACCCCCACGAATAAAAATGTATAATAATTTGTCATCTTCCTTGAAATAAACTTGTAATAATATTTTTGAAAAAATCTACATCTACTTGTATTTCAAGCACCTGTTGTCATTCTAGTTTTAACAGCACATCGCACAAATTTTAAAAATTTTCTGGGAAGTCGGGAATATTATGTGACAGCTTTATAATTGCACAGTTGTCATTTTTTTACCAGACAATTTGTCATCAGTATTTGTTAATTTTTAACAATAATACTTCATAGACTTAAATTTATAGCTTCTCAGATAAAATGAAGTGAAGTTACATTATTGTCATCCTGCACAAAAATTGGGTTGCTAGATATAATTATTCCATTATGCTGATTTTTATATTCCTATGAAAAATATTAATATATAAAATCCATCAAGCCAAAGGTAATGTTCAGCACTGTGATTAAAGTAATGTATAGGGCAAATATTCACATGAGCTACCAAAGATCTTTAGGTAACAAAAAAAATGTAGTGTTCCACACAAAAGACTTCATGGCACAGTGAACGTTTTTTCTTTCCCCTACGTGTTTAAACTTCAACCATTTTTAAAAAATCACAAAAAATAAACCTTTGGTTTGATGACCGCAAAAGTATGGGTGTTTGTTGCCTTGATGCCTATTTTTGTTAAATGATTTTTTGGTGTAACTTATAAATATGTTTCGGGAATTTTAAACATATGTATTTTAATGCAAAAAATACTGAGTATTAAGAATAAATAATGCATGACTTAGTTCATATAATAATAATGAATTCATCAATGTCAATATTGTTAATAAAGCCGCGGAAATTTCAAATTTAACATGTTATCATAAAATCAAATTGAAAATAAATATGACATATTGACTAAAAATATTGTATGACCTAATTACGACCGGGGCATCTGGTCCAGTTGTTCAGATGACTTTTCTCTATCTCTGTTCTTATTGTCCAAAAACAAGAGCTTCCAGACAGGCATATGTGAGAGATTGTTAATGCGTTTGTTGAGCCATTGATGAAGTGTAACGGATACAGTTGGAAACTGCAATACCTACATTATTGCACATCTGCCACGACTTTAACGATCATACGTTGAATCCCTGTTGTTACAGAGCCCTCTGATTACCTGGTAACGCTGATTACCTGGTAACACTGATTACCTGATTACATTAATTACCTGATTACACTGATAACCTGATTACACTGATTACTTGATTTTATTAATTACCTGGTTACACTGATTTCTTGATTACATTAATTACCTGGTTACACTGATTACATTAATTACCTGATTACACTGATTACTTGATTACACTGATTACCTGGTTATACTGATTACCTTGTTACATTAATTACCTGATTACTTGATTACGCTGATTACCTGCTTCTCAATTCAACACCATCTAGTACGTTTTACGAAACACATTTGTGTATTATTTATGCCTTATGAATCTGCTGTAGATATGAAATGGTGACTATATAACTACTAATATAGAAATTATGTTATTAACTGCGATTTAAGGTGGTATAAGTCACCTCCATTTGTGACGTACTTTCTATCGAAATAAACAATAAAATTAAATTAAATTTTTCAAATATTTTCTAACTATTGAAACGAGCAAAATCTAGTCTAAATAAGACTTATGTTAGAATACCATTTAAGTTAGAGGAATGTATGAGATATTTCATCAAATAAATGAATGAAATTATAAATTTTGATTCATAATTACAAGTCATAAACACATAGATTTCTATTTCAAGTAACAACATTTGTCAATAATCAAACACTGAAATCTCATGAATCGTTGATTTATGTTACTTATAACATTTACTTACAACTTAAACGGTTATAGTTCAGTTTAAATTGTTAATTTTTTAACTTTTAATGTACCGGTAACACATTATTTATATTTTCAATTTACATCATATATATTATTTTTATGCATTATATATGGTATGGTATGGTATGAAGTCATATAAAGTAGTTTCAAAAACACTTTTGAATCGGCAAAGAACAGGTAAAGATAAGAAAAACTGACCCTTCAATTAATCTGAATATCTTTTTGTTTACTTTTAGTTTGAGTGCGAGTTGGGTCTTTGAATACAAGTTTTATTGTTTTTATTTTCTTTTTTTTTTTTTGGGGGGGGGGTGCTCTTTTAAGGTATGTACATACAGCACTGAAATAACAAAAACACGTACAACAATTTTTTTTTGAAAATGCAGGGCTTTGTTCTGAGGATTGGAATCAGATGGCCAAAGAGACGCTGACTTCTGCTATCAAGATGAAACCAAACACCGGAGTGGCCAAAAATGTCATTCTTTTCATTGGAGATGGACTAGGGGTGTCCACACTCAATGCTGCAAGGATATACCGGGGACAGAAAAACAACAAAACTGGAGAAGAAACTGTGCTAGAGTGGGAAAAGTTTCCTTATGCCGCCTTCTCCAAAGTGAGGCTTTAAAAAAAACAGATTCTACCAAGTTACATAATGAAGCTGTTTCATTTCAGTTTCAACTCGTGTCCTTAACGTTGAGTATGTATTCACTAATGATTATCTTACAGGAAAACGGACTATTAATTGTGAGAAATGATACACAATATATGTTACAAGTTCCTGAAAGCTGTAATAAAATCAAAGAGAAAAGATAGGTAGCACTTCAAATGACACGTAAGACAACTGCTTATGTTTTATTTTTTTAGATATATGGTGCGGACAAACAGATTCCTGATTCGGCGCAAACGGCGACCGCCATTCTAGGCGGGGTCAAGGTCAATTACAAAACTGTTGGGGTCACGGACGCTGTCCCGGGTGAAGACTGTGATAAACTGTTAGAACTCGGAGAAGCTGGAAAAGTGACATCTGTTCTCAGGAAAGCCCTCCGTGAAGGTGTGTTAAAAACGAAGGACGCCATATTCTAACGATGGTACACGAACAGAAACATGCAACTTTTTCTATGACTTATTGCTATCGCTAATAATGCTTTGACATATGTAGGTAAGTCCACTGGAGTGGTCACCAACACGAGGCTGACTCATGCGACTCCGGCCGCCACCTACGCCCACTCAGCTCACAGGAACTGGGAGTCGGATGTTGACGTCATTGATAACGCACGCGGGAAGTGTCGTGATATTGCCTACCAGCTTATTCACAACAACAGCGACATCCAAGTATGCTAAGGGTTGTTTCTTCTCATAACGTTAGTTGTTATATTTAAAAATCTATGTCTTAAAAAAATTCAAAAGGACAGTATTTAGGACTGTATTTTAAAGTGCTGGTATCGATTACAGTGCTACCACTTGCAAAAACGAAAGTCGATCTTAACTCACTGTAAAATAAACATCTTTAAATACTGTGCATATATATATGGAATGCAAATGCAAAAATGCAAATACGCCTTTCAAAAAAAATATCTTAATTGTTCTTAAACATGACAAGAATTTATTCTTATATAACAAGTATACATAATCACGCCAAGTTTAACATCTAAATCGAAATTTAGAAATATGAGCTGGTTTCCTTTGTTACATGTACACTGCATTTAAAAGAACGGTGGCGATGCGATTTTTTTAAATCTATTTCGCTGCCATCTACTGCACTAAACTAACTCTGCAATCTGACCGGCATCAATGTACACATGTGTATTTTACCATATGATACCTCATTGTGATCTTACATCTATCTCGGTATGGGGAGTTTTTCGGATGTTACCTTTATTGCTTTCATAATCATTTTGAAATTCAGAACAGCGTATGCTTGCATATAGTGTATATGGTTTGGTTCTTGTCATTGAAGTTCGTGAGGTGCTTGTTTTAGATAGAATTACCCAAATAGCAATTTTATGTTTTAATATTTTTATTTATTTTTCACCTGATAGGTACTTTTAGGTGGGGGAAGAAGAGCCTTCTATCCTGCCAACTATTCTGACCCGGAAACAGGACGTACGGATGTAAATAAAAGAAACGATAGCAACAACCTTGTGGAAGACTGGCTGAATATACAGAGAGGAAAAAACAGGAAGCACAAGTTTGTGTGGAAAAAAGACGATTTTGATAGCATTGACGAAAACAACGTCGATTATGTCCTAGGTGAGCGAATGTGATGTGTAATCGGAGGAAAATCAGTCGCGAAAAATACGTTAAGGATCTTTGTCAAAACACAATTAGCTATGGATTGCATGTCAATTGAAGTCTAGTCTTTGTATACCAATAAAGAGTGGGAATTTTCTTTTTCATTTGTCATCTATATCTTTTCTAGGACTATTTAGTACTTCACACATGGCGTACGAAATAGAGCGCAACAAGACCGGAAATGGAGAACCTTCATTATCGGAAATGACGTCAAAAGCTATAAAAATTCTAAAAAGAAACAAAGACAAAGGATTCTTCTTACTAGTTGAAGGTAATGATTATACCGAAATATTGCAGTATGCAAGCTTTTGATGGTATTCTATATAATGTAGCATTTTCTCATAATCGACCGCATAAATTTATTTTATTTTCTTTTATTGAAAGGCGGATTGATAGATATAGCTCACCACGACAGCTTAGCTAAGAAAGCATTAGAAGAAACTGTTCAGTTTGAAGAGGCTGTTAAAGTAGCTGCATCAATGACCAATCAAGAAGATACTCTTCTGATTGTAACTGCAGATCACTCGCATCCATTTTCATTGGCTGGTTACACTAAGCGCGGAAATCCTGTTTTGGGTTTGAAAACCTTTTTTATGAGTTGATATAAGAATCGACTGGAGATTCTCCATACATTCACTTATTGTCGGTGATGCTTTCGACTTATTACAGTTCTTCTCCTTATAGTTAATTAATGAGATATACCGCATAAAAAAGGACACGTCACTCGTCTTATCATAATTTTACTAGAAAAATGTTTATTAGTTTTGTATAGAACATTATCAATTCTAAGACGCAAGAAAAGCAATTGTATCAAAACTAAAGACATGATCTAAAACATATTAATGAGTGTATTTTATTCTGCAGGCCTAGTTGATGAAGAATCTGCCAGAATTGAACCACCTTTAGACAAAAAACCATATACGGCCCTTGTGTACGGCAATGGTCCTGGATATAAACCCGATAGAGAAAATTTGACGGGCGTAGACACAGGTAAAGGTCCTCTTACAGCTAACGTAGAAGTTTTTCATACATGTTAAACCTCTTTCAAAAAGAAAATCTCTAGAAAATGATTTGCCATGCCCATAAACATGTATATTGATTCTATTTTAAGCTGCTGATAACTACATACAGCAGTCGGCTGTTCCTTTAGAATACGAAACGCACAGCGCAGAGGATGTTGGGATATTTTCCCGGGGTCCCATGTCGCACCTGTTTCATGGCGTCCATGAACAGCACTACATAGCGCACGTGATTCAGTATGCGGCCTGTATCGGGGAATACCGGGAGAGTTGTGACAGAGAAGAGAGAAGCACCAGCGGCTCAACAGTCCCAGGAGTACTCTGCTGGCTTCTACTTGCATCGTTCCTTGCTTCCAGAATGGAGACTTAAAATCTGCTCAGAAAACGAGATAAAGAATAAGTGTCTTCATTGCGATGGGCAGAATGGACATTGTCAAATTTGTTAAATATTTTAATGCCTACAAAGTTTATTTTAGGGGGAGGGGTTCCTGAAACTTCGAGTCATTTTAAATTAAGGTTTATTAGAGAACTTACAAAAGCCTGTTTGACGAAACGTTACAAATGTCAAGGTCAATATGCTTTAAACTCTTAGTTATTTAGGATAAATAATAAAGGCGTGATTCTTTGTTGATTAACTTTAATATGTACAAAAAGGTGATTCTGTAAATAAATAAACACACGCACACATGCACGCACGCACGCACGCACACAGATATATATATATATATATATATATATATATATATATATATATATATATATATATATATATATATATATATATACACACAGTTGAACCTCGATATCTCGAATACTGTTATCTCGAATACAATGTCGAAGTGATTTGTAAGTTCCAACCACTTATTTTCTAAGTATTTTACCCTCGATATCTCGAATGCTCGGATATCTCGAAGTTTTAAAACAGTCCCATCTAGATCGAGATGACAAAGTTTGACTGTATATACAATTTAAACACAGTAATCATTACGGTTTAAGTAAACCTTTAAACTTTATTATAATCTTAGTTTATGTTCACACTTAGAAAATTAGAAGTTATATACACGTGTATTAAATTAATACAATACTAGTAAATACCGTGTGCAAGGTGTTGAACAAAATCGCCGTATCCACAGTGAAACAAAATCAAAAGTTACTGTGTTTTATATCAATAGAAATGATCTGATTCGATCATACTAACCATTGGAAATAACGGCCAATGGGAGGGTAAAGAAAGTGTTCAGCAAGGCAATCCACACATTGTAAATTTAAAACTATATGCATTTGAAAGTAACAAATTGTTGCATAATAATTATTGTTTAATTTCAAATCTGCCAACATTAAGACACTAAAGAAATTTAAAATGAAGGTAACTAGCCACCTCAAACATAACATGTAATTATCAGGATGTAAAGATGAACAAAAAATAGAATTATCACCTGAACATGTGTGTTATTATTTCTTATTGCTACATATATGATTTTAATCATTTTTTATGTATATATACATTTCGTTACTTACGTTTTAACTTTTCTTTTGTCCTGATAACTGTATACACGTAATTTTCATAAAATGTCTTCCTACAATGGCAAACCTTCGTCTATTTTACATTGTTTACATCTGTATACATATGTTTTGATTTTTATGTTATTCGATAAAAAAATGATAAAATACTGAGTGTTATATTGCGCCTTTCCCCTTATATCTAAGACACCAAACATTTGGATGAATTCAATATTTCCTTTATATACTGATCAAAACTGATAATATACATGTATAAGCAAAGAATATTTTCGTGTATTCTGATTTAACGTACCCTGTTTATATTTTGTCAAGAATTTTTCTAACCGGGAGTAAAATTATACTCAAAAATGATCTCAACCCTCCAGATTGGTTAAGGATATGTAATACATCATCAAATCATGATAATCTTTGTGTAAAGAAGCTATTCTAAATAATTCACAACAATGGAAAGATGACCCAAACCTTCTTTGCTATCCATGTGATCGTCAACTTTTGGCTAGTGAAGGTAGGCCAACACAAGATTGCAGGAACAGACAGACGGACGGAGTGATTAGATAAGAGACTAAGGATAGCATGGCCGAAAAGAGAAGACGAAGCAGTGTAGAGTGATTTCGATCACGATGCCAGCATGATCCGTGAGGTAACAAAGGAATGTAGAGAGGAAGATAGAACTTACCAACATTGTGTTTAACATAGGGAAAGAGAGATTTGGGAAACCAGAGGGGCGAGCGTAAAGAACAGACCCCCAAATAAACGTGAGCGAGGGATCAGAGAATGTCGCCAAGAACTAAAAGCGTTGAATAAACTTTTTAGAAGAGCGACTGGGAAAAGCAGGAATAGCATACTAGTAGATGACAGATGATATCAGATCAGAGCTATCAAGACTACGAAAAGCAGAGCAACTGAAAGCAGAAGGTGGGGAATATAGAGAAGAGCTGGGCAAGATTTGTCAAGAACCCATTTATTTACTAAGGAGTTCCTAGGTGAAGAAAGATCAGGAACACTTCACTGACCAAAGGAAGAAGTTGAGGGGTGTCTACATAAAACACACTCTGACCCAATGAAAGAATCTAGCCTTTATAAGAAGTGTCCAACGTTACTTAGGAAATTGTGGTAACTTTTCCGAGTGATCTAGAGAAAAGAAACAATACCAGCATGCTGGAAAGAGACAGATATGGCACGCCAAGTTCACAAAGATTAGCTAATCATGGTTTCATAGTCGATAAACTAGGTTTAACGGTTGTAAACTATAGTTTACGGACAGAAAACTATAGTTAACGACGATAATCTTATATTTCAGATCTGTAAACGATAGCTAACGCGATCGTCTACATGTATGTTTCAGAAGTGTAAATCTAAAATAAACACTGAAAACAACAATTTGATATCTGCTAAATATAGTTTCACGATTGTGCAACTATGATTAACAACGCTTAACTATACCAGTAGTTAACGAATTTATAGTTTAGAGATGTGAATCTATATCTATCAGCAAAATATATCGTTAACGTAATTTGCAGACATATAAACTAATCATTCGTAAACTATAGTTAACAAATCGTTAACTATAGCAGTGGCGGATCCAGCGCCGGCGCGCCGGGCGCGCGCCCCCCCCCCCGTTTGATTTTTTTTTTTTTTTTTTTTTTTGTGGATGATTTTTTTCTGATCATATAAAGTCATGCTTTACTTTAATATTAAATTCAATTTGTAAAATGAAAAATACAAAGATTTATAATTTGTATGCATATTCATGTAGAAGTGTTATTTCATTCGATATAGTTTAGTAATTAAAAAAAAAATAGGAACGGCTCAACTTGTGTACGAGTGGACTTCTTGTGTAAGACTCGGTTTATGTACGACATTAATTGTGTACGATATTTTGAAGTATTTCTTGTTTTTATTTACGACCGACAAACTCATTGGTGCAAATTTTCTCCTGGACAATTATGACAAATAACAATATTATTGAGTAAAATTGCAAAAGCCTACAAAATGAACAAAATTTAGTTAAAAGTCTTATCCCAGATACAATGAAATAAATACTTCTTATTTGTAAGAGCTCAATTGAAACTTTCTGCAGCTTTTGTTACTTCAAAATTAAATGTCTCATAACATTTTGGTAACATTTCTAGTGACTAAAATGACGGGAAAATAAGTAAAAATTGGCCCTCCAGACAACATGATTTTGCCTTTCAAAATATCTAGATTTCAGGAGCTTCCAGGGGCTTCGCCCCCTGGACCCCCACCAGGGCTTCGCCCTGGACCCACAGGGGGCCTCAACGCGGCCCCCAGACCCCCTGCCTTTAACTGCGCCCCCCCCCCGTTTTCAAATTCCTGGATCCGCCACTGTATAGTTTGTTTGAGGTGCGTAAACTATAGTTAACAGGCGATAAACCTAAATCAAATGTGAAACTATGGTTAGCTCATTTTTGTGTATTTGGCGTGTCATAGGCAGAGGGGTGTTTGTGCCGAAAGAGAGGAACTCTAAGACAATCAACTACATTTGTAGTTTAGAACACATCTTAAGTTTGCTAAATGTGATAGGGAAAATATTCATGGCAGTACTGTCAAAGCGAAATATCAGGGTACTTGGTGGACTACAGTTAGATAGATACATCCATACAGGAGGCAGGCATACCAGGGTTCGCCGGATGCATGGAACACACAAGTGTTATAAGCCAGCTCATTAAGGAGATCAAGGAAGAAAAGAAGAACTTTGCAGCAGTATGGTTAGACCCAGCCAACGCCTATGGATATGTCCCCCATAAGCCGATCGAGTCTGCAATAGAGCTATGTCATATACCTGGAAATGTACAGAAGATTGTCAAGCGTTATTTCGGAGGAATACAGAACCGGTTCAGGGTTGACGATGTGGTGTACCACATCTTGGCAGAGAGAAGAGAAAGGGATTGTCACAGAATGTACAATCTCTACTATCCTATTTGTAATGGAAATGGGTATGCTGACCAGATCTGCAGAAAGAGAGACAAGAGGGCCAAGGATGAAATCATTGATTTATCAACCACCAATAAGAGGCTTCATGGATGACCCCACAGTGACAACAACAACTCAACTCATATACTCAGTAACCAGCAAGATATGTCCTGTCACTTTTGGAAGATAGCGTTCCCTTGGCACGTATGAAAATATAGATGTCCTGTATTAAGGAAGGGCCGTGTCAACAGACCTGCCAAGATGCAAGTTCAAGGAGAGGAAATCCAATTAAATGCTTGGGAAGACACAAATAAGAGGTTCCAAACATGGTTGAAAATAGTTGATGGCAGTGGATAACCAGGAAAGTATAAGGCGTGGATAAACCAGCATGGGATCTTGTCAAGACTAATGTGGCTGCTCCTTATGCTCATGTTCCTTATGTATGAAGTTGCAACTACTACAGTTGAAGCCATGGAAAGGAAAGCGAGTGGGTATCTGAGGAGATGGCTTGGAGTCCCACCATCGTTCACATCAATTGGAGTCCCACCATCGTTCACATCAATTGGAATTTACGGCAACTCAACCCAATTTTGCATACCAGTATCCTCGGTGGTGGAGGAGTTCAGGATTGCAAAATGCCGTCTGGTAATGATTTAAAGAGACTCGGCAAACGACAGGGTTGTTAGAGCAGGGATCCAGACAAGGACAGGAAGAAAGTGGTCAGCAAAAACATCACTGGACCAAGCAGCAGAGAGTATGCTTCACTTACGAGACATCATTGGAAACAAGCATTGGACGACAAGGCGTGGGAATGTCACATTTTCATCAGTGGTCTAAAGTATCTGCAGCCGAAAGGCGCACTATGGTTCAGGCTAAATTAAGGCGCATATAGGAAAATCAAAGGAAAACAAGAGCAGTGTTTACGACCTTTACATTGACAAAGAAACTTGATACATGGTCACTGCACATCCTTTACCTGCAGGCAGTCTTTTGGTAAAGTTTGAACAAGAATGGGCCGTGGAGAGAAAATATTGTAAGACAGGGATTTTTCTCAGATATCTCTATTACTAGAAGCTTAATTCAAGGTCACTTAACACTCTTAGCTACAAGCAGTCCTTGGTAAAGTCTAAGCAAGGAGAGAGAAATTATGGTCAAAATCTTGATTTCAAATGTGTTTTGATCTTTTTCCTAAAATAGATTCAAGATAATCATTACACACCCTAATACAAAGATAATCTCAAAGTGAACTATATTCCACACTGGGTCAAGGTGAGAGATACGGTCCAACAATTATTTTGTACATGTATGCTACGACCTTAACCTTTGATCTAGAAACTTGGTTCAGTGTTTCTCCATAAAAAAGTTCTCTGCGGGTGAAATATAATCCAGAATGGGAAAAGTAAAAATATATGCTGCTCCAGACAAGTGATGTCAAACAGATACAGCACTGGGTCCGTTTATGGTAAGATATTTTTGGGAAAATGTTAACATCTTACATTAGTATGAAGTTCTAGCCTTTAGTGATAAGATGGTATGCGTTGTGTCATGTATAAAAGTGTATATATATTGAAAGCGGAACAATCCAGATGTATTAAAGATAGAAAGCTACTCCTGACAACTCAAGAGACGTATGGAGAGGCATCAAAGGATAGTATTTCGGCGTTGGATTATAACTTTATCATTGATACCAGCAAGTTTTCTGGCCATAGCACTCGCGCTGCAACAAGTGCCGCCGCACGTTCTTTCTGATATAATTTATTTTTAACAAGTAAATTATACAACATGACTATTATATCAGTAAGGACAATATCTTAGCACATGTCGGATGGTCAAATGTGAGAGTACTTTAATTGCCAAATTTTATGATAAAAAAGTTTTTTGATAATGAGATGACCTTTAAATCTGCAATGAGAGAGAAAGAGAGAGAGAGAGAGAGAGAGAGAGATTTATCATTACTTTGTATTGACTTTAACATATACACATATAGAGTTTACTGATCTGGGATTGTTCTTGCATGTCTCGTTGGTGCTTCAGAGAATTCCCATAAGTTCACCTTACAGGTAAGCCTCCTTTAATTTTCTAATTTTGTGACCAGACTAAATTGTCCAATTCTTAATCTGCGACCTTATTAATCAGCGAACAAGAGTGGGGGGGGGGGGGGTTGTTAAAACATTTCAACACATTTTTCATTTCTCTACCAGTGTTTTTATTCTTAATACATTCAATATAGAACACAAACACCTAAAATTGCTGTATTATACAAGAAGGTCTATTGATGTTTCTCTGCCAATAAGGAAAGATGGCTCGACTTCAAATCACAAAAATAACAAAAAATATCCTAATGAAAATCAAAAATCAAAAAACGGCTAAATATAGATAAATTACAAGTGAAAATGTGGCAGAGTATATATAGATATTACTTCATGAAAACATTTTGGAAATTGATATGCAAAAAAATCAGGAAAATAAATACAAAACTTGAAATGAAACCACAAAGAGAACAAAACAATGCATAGGTTCTCCTCCAAGGGTGAGCAACAATCTATTTGTTTCTTGTAAAGTTTATATATACATGAGTTTACATCTTCTACAGTGTTTTCAAGCATCACAGTAATCATAGTTATAAACTGTGTGCCTGTACAAGAGCTGTTTTGTTTCTAAACTTCTCTGTGAGCAGGTAGTCATTCTATGCATTACTTTTAAACCATACTTCAAGTGAAAGGTATGCAACATTTACTTTTTACAAGCAGCAGTCCTGCATATTAAAATAATACTTGCTTTATATTTCTTAGACATGAAGAAACTTGATTGTTCCTTTATATGCAGTTAACAAGAATTGTTGTATTACTCTAATTAGGTATGTCTTACGAGAGGAAAGATCTAAAAAGGCAATGTAGTTTCTGTAAATGCCCGGAGTAGAAAGTCTTAAAATGCATGAAAATTCACCCTGTACACAATAGAGATGAGAATACATGTATAATAAATAAAACCAAAAGAAAAACAACAAATACACACAATGTAACAGTCTTAACAACAAATACTCTTAATTAAACACTTCTTAGTGTTGACTTTGTAATAGTTTCCATGCAAAAAAAAAAAAACCCACTATTTTAAAATGCTAAATGAAATTTGAGACAATTATATAAATGATGGCTATTTCAAGTTAAAGAGGAATAACCATAAACTTTGATAAGGACCATCTGCATTGTCAAATAGTAAGATCCTGCACAGAAAGCTAACTTCATAGCCCTTCTGAAACAAAAGGCTGGGTAAGAAATTTAATAACTTTATCCCAAAAGGGTGTATTTTAATTGCCACATTCAAGAATAATTGGTTAATCTTCAGACTTTTTCCTAAAGACAACTTGTTGTCCTTTTCATATTAAAACTGTCTCCATTTCAAATAAAAAGTAAGATATATTTCCTTGCTTTTTTTTTTTTTAAAGTTAAACCTACCTCTATCCCTTGTATATAACAGAATGATAATGAAAATTTATTTGCAGAGATTTTGCTGGTAAGTGAAACATTTTTTTAAAAGTATGGCATCTGAAAAAAATTGCAATAGCCCTAAACTGCAATTATCTGACTCGCACACATACAAATGCTATTTTTTTTTATAAGCATAAGAGTACTTGTCCAAAAAAGCAATTGTCAAAGACCTCATGACCATATGTGATATATTAGATCCATTGTACTAAACCACTAGAATACTGGACTGCATTTTTAGAGAAGAAACTTAGGACTTACTAATTGATCACAAAATAATCAATGTTTTAATCGAATGCTTGTAAAATAAAATTTCAGATATTAAAAAAAAATTGTAAATAAATTCCGATCATTTAAAGCGGCTTGGTCCGATTTTTATATCAAATTTTGTGTACGCTTTTCAAAGATGGTTATGCTAAGTATGTGTATAATAATGGGCATTGCAGTAGTTTTCCTGGTCAATTAAGCCAAATTTCAATGAAAAAAATGATGAACAAACTTTGTTAACAAAACAAACCACATAAAAGGGTATCACGTTATTTTGCCTCATGTTAAGATTTGCCCCTGACATCGAGACCGTTATGGTTGTATTACGACTTTGACATCGCTATAAATAAAGGTTATAATGTTCAGGCAAATTAAAAATAACCTGTGTACATTTTTTTTTGCTAATATTTCTGAAGTTTGCTTTGTTTACAAACGATGCATAACATGCGTGGTGAATAAACCCAATCATTTGGGGGATGAAACCATGCAATTGGTTCTCTTTTCTAAACATTCCCATGATGCATTTTGGTTTGTTTTTTTGTTTGCCCAAAAAGAAATTATTTTTATTTACTTTGAATATTTCTAACTTTGAAAGGAGACCGATTCTGCTGGTGTAAATAGGAGAAAGTCCACAAGTTTCTGAGATGATTGGTTTGTATGGAAAATTATTTGATACTGTAATAACCAAAAAATCGGACCAAGCAGCTTTAAGGTCATTCCATGAGACTGAAAATATTTACGACTTTGTCATAAGTTCTTTAGTCAAATGCACCCAGATTATATATATGTACTAGAACAGAAATGTACTACATGTACATGTAAATCACTGGTAAGAACTATATCAAATATATGTATCAAATGAGACTAGAAATTCAAGTCAGTGATGAAAAAAATAATAACAAAACTCAATTATTAGGAAAATTCATCAGTAAACCATCTCCTATCATCTAAATCCTTGTTTTAGTCAACCACAGGAAAACTTGGATCACACTTAAAAAACCCCAAACTAAAATTTTGATCGAAACTTACACTCTACCTATCTTGTGGTTTGTAAAATGTCATGGATAAAAACTATGCCAAGGTCAACTCATGATTTTGAAATTCAGAGGCAATTTTTTTTTTAACAACAAAACATACTTATGATTTGTTATAATCTATGAATAAACAATAAAAGTTATTTATATAACGCACAAATGATAACTTCATCACCAAACAGGAAACGAGGACGGGAGGAACTACTTAAAGAGGTTTATACTACGTAGGATTTCCACTATTTACAGACACTCACACGATCAAATATCATACAAATACAATACAGGTATATGTATTTCCTTCATCAAATCTAACAAGCTATAATAGACGAAAACTACTATAGCATATGATGAAGTGTGCAGAGACCAACATTCATCAGAAAATCATTGCTATCAAATAACAAGGTTCTTGCAGAGGCAAGTAAGGATCAACAGAAACAATACATGTAATTTTGATATCACATGTAATGGATATCACTTCATCTGGAATGGATGTCAACAGATACACAAAACTAGTCTAATTCTAATGCAAGGTGGGCAAATATATTAATCAATGTTTAATTCACCATTAAACAGCACTGATAATTGCAGATAAATAAATAAATAC
Source organism: Magallana ariakensis (assembly GCA_020458035.1). Classification (NCBI taxonomy): domain Eukaryota; kingdom Metazoa; phylum Mollusca; class Bivalvia; order Ostreida; family Ostreidae; genus Magallana; species Magallana ariakensis. Next base: position 33,624,295 of record CM035814.1, on the reverse strand, counting down.
AAACAAGCATGTACAAACAAACAAAATACAGTATAGTTACCTTAAAAACAAAAGCATATAACATTATAATATATGTTTTACATCTTAAGGAAGGAGTCTTCTCGTTATCAGGCATCCTTCTTATATTAAGAAATTCATAAAATTTTGACACAGTTAAACAGACCAAATAATTCTATCAGTTTCATCAAATTTGACCTGGTTTTCGCATCAAGGTCAGGTCAAGGTCACTATCTTTTTCCTCAACTTAAAGGATGATAAAAATAAATGTAGTTATCTGCAGTTATGTAGACAACTTATACTACTAAATTGGAATAAATATATAAACTAAAATTAATATTGCTTAGCCCGCATGTCCTCTAATATTCTTAAATTTGGAAGATATTTTGATTATTTGTTTATGCTTCCAATTTTAAAATATTTCCAATTTTTACATGTTATGAAGACCTTACATAAAGATATAAATTGACAGAAAAGCTAATATATTGACAATTTAATAAGAGAGAATATCTAATTTTAGTGATTTTTTCACACAAATCTATCTATAGAATGAGCGCTTAAAAAGCTATTAAAAAATGTAAATTGATAGGCAAATCATATTTTAAAAACATATTCTGAAATCCAAGTACCTTATCATTAGTTCACTTTATAAGTTGAAAAAATCCGACATTAATGTTATTGTTTTAAAAATGCTAATTAGACTCACGAATCTACACCAAATCTGAATTGCAAAAACGTGATATTTTCCTATGCCAATGTTCCGCCAAAAATATAGTCCTTGTTAGATTCTTAACATTTAATGACCATTTATTCAAATTTACTTTTGACAAGTCGAAAACCAGAAAAGACTCCTTCCTTAATCGAATAACTTTTGAAAGTCAATGCTATTGAAATAAAATAATCACATCTATAATGCATGCACTCTTATAAAAAAGAGCAATAATAATACTATTGATAGTATCAAAATAACAGTAAAGTGGTCATTTCAAGCATCCTTTTCGTGACCTTATTAACACAGCAGTTTTAAAATATGCATGTAACAGGAAGTGATAGTTACAAAAGAGTTTGAAATACATGTAATAGTGAATACAATATCAAGAAAGTATCAGTTTTATTAAAAGTTTTTAGTTTGAAATTAATTTTTTTTCTATCAAACCTTCATATTGAAATATTTGTCTTCATAATATTTGCTATTCGAATAAAAGTGAAAATTTCCTTTCAATCTTATATGTAGAATTATTTTGGTAAAAATGGATTTCTTTGTCACTTATAAAATGGAAACATTATGCCTGCTTGCTTGAAGTGTTTTTCAAGGACTGTATAATGTAAGAGCTCAAAAGCTTATGCCTTTCCTATCTCTGTTAAATCCAAGCCCACTCTGGTTGAAAATCATGGATGCCAAACTTGCATAGCTCTCAATCATGATTGGTCCCTCCACAATAGTGATCTTTGCATCGGGTCGCTTCTCTTTGTAGCTGTTACTTATGGCTTGTATCAGGGACTCGTAGAACTCGTCAACGTTATAAATGGCGGTCTCGTACTCCTTGGGGTTGTACAGCAGAGGATGATGGGACAGGTTGATCCAAGGTATGCTGGCACACCAGGGGTTCCAAAACTGGGCCCAAGTTGGCTGTTCTCCTTTGTTCCATCTGACCTGAATTCCACCATGTTGCCTTGGTCTGGAAAAAGTAAATACATGCACCATTGATCAAAACTGATGGAGATATCTCTATAACAGATTCTGCAGTGACTCTCACTGTGTCAGGAGTCTGAGCCTTACTTGTGGGTCATGAGGTCTTAGATAATTTGATAATGCCAGGTCTGTAAAAGGACAGCCTACCAACAACTTTTTCATGAATAAATCTTATTTAACTCGCTAACCTCTGCATAACTCCTTAACCTAAAAGTCATTTATCTATTAGAACCCTATTTCACCTTTGAACCATATCACCTTTCTATGAGTATTTAAGGAATGAATTTAATTTTGACGTATGTTATATGATATAACATAACTTGGGGCAGTTTACGCTTTATAAACCACGAAGCGGTTTATAAAAAAGCGTAAACTGTCCCAAGTTATGTTAGATAGTATAACATACGTCAAAATTAAATTCATTCCTTATAATTTAATGTATTAAACAAAACTAACTCTCTGTACCATTTCCATGCTTTTGTTTTAATTAACCGTAAATTACATTTTAAACTACCCTCGCATTAGTACAACATACTTAGTAACAGGGGTGGCGGCCATATTTGAATTTGGTGTTTGGATGCTGGTTCGCCACTGCCAACAGGATTCATATTTACAGTTTATGTATTAAGTCCCGACATCATTCTTTAACAGTCTAACGTTAGTAATGGGGGGGGGGGGGGGCCTAGCTCAATCAGATGGAAATCTGTTTGCTCGTCAAATGTTTCTACGAAAAGAGGCATCAGAATATTAAAACCACACCAAAATACCATCATAAACCTAGATAGCTTAAAAGTAAAGCGCTCCGAAAAGAGAGATCTGGGTGCAAATCCCATTCTGGGTTAAAATTTGGTGTTTTGGTAAATAAGGCGTTTATTTTTACTATGGTTGAAAATTTATTGATATTTTCTTTTATTTGCGAGACATTTTTAAATTTTTTTTTTATTTAGAAAGATTGGAGCAGAATTTAATAAAAAAAATAAATTATTTACATTTTATTTTAAATTTATATTATGCAAATGAAAAGAGATAAACTTAATCATATTCTATTTATTCACTCTGGTATACACATGCATGCATGTGTACATGTAAGGTTTACATGTAAAAAAAAAAAAAAAGTAGTTCCGGATAGATGTTGTCAAGGGGGTGTGTCCCCATACCAAGGTATATGTTATACAATATAATACATGTCCCTCCATCTGTATCAGCCAATCAAATGAGGCGTTACAACCAAAATTAAATTATAAACAAAATAGCAGTTATCTGTTATGCTTCTAAACACTTTTGAGGACACTGTAGCCATATGATATGTAACAAAGAAACTTTAATGTATTCAACAGTTGGTTGTACAATTTTTTTTTTTTTTGGTCATTCTATTTAAGTTGGAATTAATTCCATTTGCATTTAGATCTAGAAGAAAAACACAAACAACAGCCAAACACCTTCTGCTCTTCATATTCACTAAGATTTAAACTTACGGCATCAGACTCTTGGGTGGGTACACAAAGTCTCCAATACAAATCGTGTCAATTAAGTGTAGCATGACCCGTTTAAAGTCCTCCATCTTGTGGATAATGAAGTCATACTTATAGATAAGCATGCAGTTTTTGGTCAGGATGAGTAATCTTTCCCTCTCATTGTCCCAGTGGTCAATGCTAAAAGTATACACAATAAAAAACACCATACAATATCACTTGGGGACATTGTGCTAGTTCACAGTACAGTAATCTTTGTTAAAGAGTTGCATGGTTGATGCCATACAAATGTTATTAAATGAACATGTTTTAGATCAATTAGTGGTGATGACCATCCCAAAAGGCCAAGCTTTAAAAAATAGTTAGGATGGAAAGCATAGTAAGCTTTGCTTTGACTTAAACCTCTGACATCCTTTATCCAACAAGAATTTTATGCAAGAAGTTAAGGTTGATAAAACCAAAAGAAAAGGTAATGGGGAACAGATAAGGATTTTACAAAGAAGTCTGTTATGACCTTGACATTTGACCTATAAACATGATTCAAGGCCACAGCACATACTACACAAATTACTCTATGGTTGAAGTATGAGGCAGATTGGGTCAGAGGGAGAGAATATATTATCTTGAACTTAAAAAAAAATCATGAAGAAAAAGACATGCTTTGTAGCTACTAGACTGAATGTGTAGCATGGTCATGCTTAGATTATTCCTTCTAACTTTTCCATAATTGCATTAGTAATTGAAATGTTACTGTCACATGCTGATGACATGCATCAAGTTATGTGATATGTTAATTAATACTCATCACTCATGATATCTATATTATATTGCATCCTCATATCCTGTAAAAGGTGTCTCTTTATTTACCAGGTCAGCAGCCAGGCTCCAACAAAGTCTCCATCAATATCAGCCTTCAGTGTCTTCTTACATGTCTCAAGGGCTCTGTTGAAGTTCTCTTCCTGTTGAGAAATTATTGAATTCGATCAATTCAGTTTATTGATTCACAACCATGTTGACATTCAACTTTAAATTCCTTTGATTCCATTCTACTACCCTTTTCGATTTATGTGGTCGATTAGTAGTTTGAATGGTGAAATAATATTGATCAGAAAAAAGTATCACAATTGGTAATATTTAGTGAAAAACACATTGTTTGGTAATAAAACTCTCAGAGAAGACATGATATGTAATAATCAGGGCATAATATCCCTTGCCTGTAGACGAACCCATTCCCAATTGAAAATTGACTGTTTTTTTCTCAAAATCTAATTGAAAAATTCCCAAAATAACTGTGTCGTATTGTGTTATAAAAGATAGGTTGCTGAATTTGTAACTATATGTTTTAGTAGGTAGATAATTAAATGACGTAAATGAAACAATCAACATTACGTCATATTTCACTAAACAATGTCATTTTGCCCTGCAAAAGAGCAGTACCGCAGTTACCGTGAAGGGGCTAATACTGGTACTGTATTAGTTATCGGCTAAGACCAGTTATCGGCTAAACCAAAAATTCTGGTTTATAGCATGCGACTATTCGATATTTTTTTATGCTGTCCTCGGTTTTGAATAAAGAAAGTAAATTTGCTTGTAAACTTTCTTAAATATGTATTAAACATGAGCTTAAATGACTATTGTTTACCACTGATTTACATCTTTGCACTTTCAGCAGTGGGGGAAGTGACATAATAAGTTAAAAATATAATATAACCCCTTTGTGATACATTATCATACCTCTTCTTTGATTAGACATATAATATCACTACAAATAACATGTAGAAACAAAAGGAATTCTCTAAATTCTGAGAAATTCATAGCGCAGTTGAACGCATGGTTGCACAATATTATGCATTGAATAGTCTACGATTTTGAGTATTACCGTATGGTAAGAAACGAATAATTTTAAGAGTTTTGTTTATGTATCATAATCCCTACGACCATTAGTCTGATCCCAAGAGACATAATTCAAAATACATTTTGTAGAATATCAAATCAACATGCACAGGGATTTTACTATGTTATTAATATAGCGAAGCCGATAACTGGTACAGAAACTCGTTAAAACTCAGCAAATTCGGGGTGTGCTAAAAAGCACACAAACAAAATATTTTGGGTTCTCAATAATGATTTAACCTAACAGCTGCATAAACAAGCTTATAAACATACTTAAGCTATAAACATACTTAAAGTATGTCAAGTCTTATTTAAAAATATTAAGAAATAAGGATATATGAAAAGAAAACGTTAAATTTTTGCCGATAACTGGTACAGTGCCAGTATAGCTATAGTCTGTCCCAAGTTATTGCTTCCATCTCTTTTTGATGATTTTTAATTAAAATACACATACCTGTGAAAGAAATGCTGTTGAAATCGATAAAAGGGAAAATATCCAAGATATCTTCATTGACAAATTATCATTTTTCACTCATAAAAGTTCAGAGGAACGAAAACAAATTTCTTACGGAGATTTATAATGGGAAATGTTTACATCTTTTCTCCATTCGAAAGTTCTCGGGACACCTTGCACAATTTTTCAACGTTATCATCCGGGCGTAATAATGGCTGATGCAATGCTAAATCTCCGTACTAGACTTTCTATTTTGGGATGTGTATTGAAACCTGAAGCGGTAGAGGGGGCGTTTCAAAACAGATAATCTGGACATTTTTCATATAAGTGGATGAACGTAGTTTGAGCATAAAGGTATTTATTATTATTGAAATATCAAGCGAAAAGTGGTGGAAGCAAAAACTCGGGACAGAGTATAAATCAAGAGATTGTGCTGGACTTAATTGACTATTTTCCCAAAAGAGCAATTTTTTGACGAAAAATTCCCAGTTGAAAGGGTACATGACCACGTACCAAAAAGAGTCAATTAAGCCCTGAATAATGCATTTCTGAAGCTTTCATGCATAACAAACTGGCAAATAATGAACTATTGAAATAAGTATTTTTCCAGTAACAGTAATCAGCGAAAAACATGGTTATAATTTTAGAAAATCCTGGCCCCGGTTTTGCTACCCATTTTATTCACACTCAATAAATACCTTGTAGCTGAAGAAAGTGCCTGACTCCACGTCACTCTTGATGAATCCCGGCCGGACAGAGGTTCGGCTGGTTGTACTTCGGATACTCTGCCGTCCATATACACTTCCGGGACGATTCCTGTTGAAGTTAGTACCTGATTCGACGAAGTCTACACCGGGCTCGTGTCCCGTTTGATTGTCAACGCCGTCGATCTGGAGCGTTGCCCCTGAAAATGTTTTCTGTTCATCGTCTGAAAGAACCTGGTTATGCGTCTCGGTGTTCGTCGTCGCCATTTTGAATGTGTTTACGATCTCCTAGGAGAGTTATTTCCCTTGTTTATAAATGAATGCCGTACCCGATTGTCAATCCTTTTGGCATTTACAAGTTGACAATCAATGATGAATTATTTATGAACTCAAGCACTTGTTTTGTGCACGAAAGCAACATTCCTTTCTATACAAAAATTATATAAATCTTGTTCAACCCTTCTAAATAAGTTAATGTGGCGTAAAAAGTCAATGTGCAATTTTATTTTAAACAATTAATAAATATGATATGTGCGTTTACAAAATTAATGTTCGTACATTATTTGAAAAATATAAAATTAACATGAGCTTTGAAATTCCTTCCAACGTATTTAATTTTGAATAAATTCAATTAATCTTATGAATACAAATTATCTTAATTGTTCCAAATCAGAACAACCTCAGTTTTGAAAAGAGCAAGCAGAAACGAACAGTTTTTCAATTTTAGTACATTCAGATCAGAATATGTTCAGTCGCAAATAAATAAGAATGTTTTAGTATGTGATCTAATAAAATTGAATGTTCCTGAGGAATGTTCGCATGGTTATGACCTAAAAATATACAAAATGACCTTCGGTACTAATGTCAAGGCACATGCATTTGTGTACAGAGTAAAATATATATATTTACGTGTCTCTATAACAAAACTGTGAAGCAGAAAGAAAATAAATTTATGTATTTTGATATTCATTGATCAATATTTTGGGCGGGGATATGACACACCTATAGGCTATGTTTTGTGTTGTTTTCTCTTTTATTTTTTTTGTTGTACATGAAGAAGTCTTTGCTATGACCCAGGCTACGTCCACGGTATGTCAAATTTTATCTGAATAGTTAATAACAAAAATATATAGCCCGTCTATATATACAAATCAAATGCAATTTGGTATTCTTAATAGTGAAATGTAGCCCCCCACCCGACCCCTCCCCCAACCTTCCCCGAACTTTGAAAAAAAAGGACGACAGACCAGACTGTCTTCAATTTAAAAATGCAAGTATTAAATCTAAAATATTGTGCCGGTATTACTTGTCACTGAATATCATTTTGATGTAACAGCATATGTTGATATGTTGATCTAATTACATTTGCAAATTGTTCGATTGGAGATTGCTTTGGTCACGATAGAGGAATATTATTAAATATTTTGTCAAGTATCATTTTCAGTGTAACTAAATTTACTGCATGCGTGTGTAGATTTTATGATGAATAGAGAACGATTTATGAGATGCTTATTTTATTTTATTATACTTTCATGTTAAATACTGAAATCTGATTGGTTTAGACGCAGTTGACAATCCGTTCTAATACCCTCGGCGTTAGCAACACACTTAGCAACGGGCCGATAGAACGAATTGTTACATGCGCGTAAATTATGCGCGTACGGTTCGCCGTAGAACTTGCGTCTTTTCTATATAAAAGCAGTAATTTGCTATAAAATTGAGACATTCAGTATAATAAAATAAATAGTGCCTGTTTGGGAGGGTACCAGTCGAAATTGACACCCCTGGAAAACCATTGTCAACCTCCGCTTCGCGTCGGTTGACAATGGTTTTCTCGGGGTGTCAATTTCAACTGGTACCCTCCCAAACAGGCACTATTTTTATATTATTATACTTTCATGTTAAATACTGCAATCTGATTGGTTTAGACGCAGTTGACAATCCGTTCTCTCTCCCTCGCACGCTTAGCAACGGGCCGATAGAACGAATTGTTACATGCGCGTTAATTATGCGCGTACGGTTCGCCGTAGAATTCACGTCTTTTCTATATAAAAGCAGTAAACTTTGCTATAAAAATTAAGACATTCAGTATAATAAAACAAATAGTGCCTGTTTGGGAGGGTACCAGTTGAAATTGACACCCCTCGAAAACCATTGTCAACCTCCGCTTCGCGTCGGTTGACAATGGTTTTCTCGGGGTGTCAATTTCAACTGGTACCCTCCCAAACAGGCACTATTTATATAAAAACATCCTGCATGAATATGTTACCTCTGTCACAGAGTACAAGTCCGATTTAATTCTGGATGGTCAGGTTTTTGGTTAAAGGAGATGGGGGGGGGGGGACAAGATAGCTTAAATGCCTTTCGATTTCGTCGTAAAATACAATTTTGAATTTATTTTTTTCCAAATAAATCTATTTTCAAATATATTATAATACAAGTTTGCAAAAGCACAATTGATAAATAAATTCAGTTTTTAGTAAGTAAGTAAGTAAGTAAGTAAGTAAGTAAGTAAGTAAATTATTTATTATAGTGACGTGTATTTCAGTTGAACATATACACATTGAAATATTATACAATTATATGTTTTATTGTCACACCCGGCCCATCGGGCCTATATGTCACTGTTTTAAATTTTAATACATATATAAAAGTCAGCGTGAAAGTTTGGTTTGTCTTATCCTGAAAGCTTTAAATATGAATTGAGCACATTGTCGGGGAAAGTTACAGAGTAGTGTTTTAAATAAAACGTTGTCATTAAAATTTACGGAGCCTAAAGTGGTTTCTAAAAGAGAGTTGCGTAAGTCGTTATATAATGAACATTTTAAAAGAAAGTGTTCTTCAGTTTCAATTTTGTAGGCCTATGTTTAACAAACGATCAGAAAAAAAATTGCCTTCCATATTGGTGGTATCGAACCCACAACATAAATACCCAAGTTATATAAGGTTAGCTTATGTCTGGAGCTCCAACCACTGAGCCATTTCAGACACAACAAAGTACGTTTAATATTATGCGTGTCTTTGGCCACGAATTTACGGACTTGTATTATTTTTTCAAAACGTTCAATTGATGGGATACAAAATGATATTTTTATTGTATAGTGGGTCATCTCTCCACGTTTTTGTTGATTAAAATCGGTTTGTTTTCCATTAGACTATGAAAAAAAATATGGAGCACAGACCCACTCTATAAGAGAAAAGGCATTGCAGTTCAAAAAATGACACTATTTGAAGGTTTTAATACGTATGAGCCTGTTTGAGTCAACATATTCCAAGTATTAAACATATTTAAAGGTTTAAATTCGATGATATGTTAAATATATATTGTGAATATTTTTTGCAATTTTAATTTTTCAGTATAGGCATTTTACACGCCTTATCCACGCATCTTCTTTGTCTTTATATTGTTTACAATGCTTTAACGTACGAGACGATTGTCTTAAAGGACTTCAATGATCAACCAGCATTTAATTGTAAGTTGTAGAGTTATAAGCAAGATGCAGGGCTCGCAATTCTTTACTGAAGCATTGTAATAATTAATAAATATTAAAGGAAAATTAAATTTTGACCAAAATCGTGAGCATGTCCATTTGACGCTTACATTCCAGCTACGTATAAGAACCTCTATTTTCAGCCTGGATTTGTGAAACTTTTTGTACATGTGTGGCGTTTTTCCTCTTTGTCTTAAAGTACAAAACTAGCCATCCTTCGTTTCCTGTATTTTGTGAATATATATATAATGACATTATTACAAAACAATGTCCCAGTATTTGATAAAATCCACTTTACACTAACCACGAGAACAGAGGAAGACTTTTCCCTTTCCTCTGTGTCAGTCATGATCAAGGCCACTCAAGATTCTTTTCAATCTTCATCCTCAACCCCACCCCACATAATTGCATACTATTATATTACAACATTAACATAAAAAAAAAAAAACAACAAAAGATGAGTTTACATGTAATTGTATTTTTTTAATCATTAATTAGTCCTTCATTTGACAAACTTCTAAGAACTAACACAATTCTGAACAAGAACAATGCAAAAACATGACAATGAGGAGATACAGGGGGGGTGACACTATGGAGGGTAATATGGCACGACAGGACGATGATTGCATACAGCGGAGAGGCACCATATCCCTGCTCAACAAACACACAGACCACGGAGGACACAGGATGAACTAGCTCAAATTATTGCACGTAGTTATATATAGACTTACACTTAGTATGTACAAAGTATATATATACATAGAAATCTTCAAATAGGTTCCATTTTTCAGCAGGTTGACAGCACTATAGCAGACTGCGGGTCGGTTTTGTTTGTTTTCCTCTGCAATCACGATGCTTATTTTACCAAAACATATAATAGATATTTTCATAAGATACAAATAGCATTTCTTTATTGCATGTAATACTGTAGATATTGTAATACATTTTACAAGAGGATTGGTTATTGGAGTAGATACAGTCTATCTCGGTTATTATGCTACTTATTATAACATAGGTTCCATTGCATTGTACTGAATACAAGTATATTGGTATTATGAAATAACTGGCAAGTAAAATGGAAAGATCGACTCTCATCAATTCAGCAATAAAATCATTTTCTGCTTTTACCTTTAAAAAATGGTAACCTTCATTGCCAAAACTCTTTTGTGAGTTGAGCAACTTGTACCGGTGTAAGAAACAATTACATGTATTCTACAAGCACATAAATGTAGGTAATAGCAGCAGACTCCTTAGTTGATGTGATACATTTTGTTTTACATGAACATGCATTCATATAAAGCAACTTATACAGTAATAAAGTTGCTACAAATGTTTTACCTCCAAAAAAAAAAAATTTGTTGAAGAAATGTTAATATAAATAAATAATATTTAAGTATAGAAAGCGCACAACCAATGTCAGCAGTGAACAGCTGTGAAGAATGCCGCATTATGACACTGAATCAGCAGAATAAGGTGTGAGACTGTTCCAAGGTCAATAGTCAAAAAGTACATGTACGTAAACATCACATTCAGTCAATGAGTATTGATTTACACAGCTCTAATAACAAGCGAGTGGTGTCAGGATATGTGAGCCCTTGTTGAGCCCTTGTCGAGTCCCGAGTGTCGCCTACACGTCCACACACTCAGGACTGGGTGGGCCCTGGGAGAAGACATAATCAACGGCCCGGGGGACGTCCCAGTCACAAGAGACCAGGGCCTCCTTACAGTGGTTGATGTCCCCCAGGTCCAGACTCAGCAGCTGTTTGAGTTTCAGGTACTTGATGGCCATTAATACATCCCTCCCCGTGTCTTCAAGGGCCGCCTTACAGTCCTGGACACTCGCCTATATAAAAAAAAACCATAAGTTTCTCCCCTTAGCATTACTTTTTTATTACATGAAGGCCAAAATAATTCTTATGAGAGGAAAAAAGTCAGAACCTTGAACTGTTTAGATTATAATTGTAAGACAAATGTGTGTTTTTCTTTTTTAATGACATAAAATCATTTCTTTTATCAAAATTTTCAGGCATTGTTGACAGCACTAAAAGAAAGATTTGATACTTACTTCATTACAGAATGCTTTAAGCATTGTCTCTATCTCCGGGCTGTTCTTCTCCCTAAAGTTGAAAAAAAATCAAACTGGTCTAAAGTGTACGAAAATTGGGCCAACAAATTTCAGTCAGAATTTCACTCATAAACCAAATAGAAAATGTTACTTACCCCCACTGCCCAATGAAAAAATGTCTATATGAAAATACAGCCCACCCCAGTGACTTGTTTGACATGCTGTTAGGCACTGAATTTCTTGCTTGCTTTGTTAATTTAGATATCTTGGAATCGAGTCATCTCCAAACTCATGCATTTCAGTAACTTTCAACTTGTATGCATTTTCGTTCTGTGACCAAGCCCCCAAATTTTTCTTCACTTTTTGATAAGCCCCATTGATGAAATGTGGCTACATATAGATACGAATGGCATTATCCCTTTTACAACACACTACTGATACTAGCAAATAACACAGGGGGGATCATGCAAAAATGAACATTGATCACCAAAAGAAGTCGCCTATAACCAAATAAAATAATGTTACCAAACACTACTCTAAATTAAAGACAGTCAGGTGCAGTTGGTTAATAGAAATTAGAGACACAACACCAAATAGCTAGTGAGATGAAAGCTCTACCTTAGGAAGAAAGCATAATGGCCACACTTAAAGATCCAAATAAAATACTGAAACAAAACACAAGGAGAAATATTGATAACAGGCAGAGCATTCTGGGTCATTTCTGATGTCATGTTAGCATGCAATTTGCCAATTTATGTTGAGAAAACTTTAGATTTGTCTTGTTAATCACAAAAAAAAACCCAAACCAATCGGATTTTGTCAAAAGATGAGACTGTTTAATCACATAGAGCAGCAATCTCTAAAACTGAGGGGGGGGGGGGGTCTCATTGTGTTAACTTGGGAGTGTATGTTACTTTTTTTGGCTATCATGGGACACTTCTCTAGTTTTCCGAGTCAACAGAAATTCCCCGTGCAGTGGTCTCCGTATGAAAGATGGCTTTGAGCAGATTTGGAATATAAATGCTCTTTTTCCTTTCAAGCATTGTATACACACCAAACCTGCTTCCATGTTATAAGAGCAGTGGCAAGGATATACATATACAAAACATATATGGTGAAGAGTTTAGATGAATATAATACACAGGAAGAGACATATAAAAAATGCCATACCTATCTAATGCAAAATCAAGCAAGTCTTCGTAACTAACACCGTCACTCGTTTTGTAGTTTGCAAGCATTAGTGGCGAGATTTCCTCAGAACTCCCAAGAGGGTCAGAATAATTACGACCTGCCACCACAAGAGATTTATCCCAGAAAGGATCAGGACGGTTATAAAATCCTAACTGTTCTAAATTACAGTTAACATTCTGAAGTCGATATTTGCCTCGAGGGAAAGTAGCTGCTTTGTTGGTACTAGAGCCATTTTGCAGTTTAACCGGTGAGTATTTATCTAAATCCAAAGAATTTGGACCTTTCTTTAGTCCTAATGGAGGAGGATGCATTGAAACGTTTTGATTGAGATTAGAATGAGGTTCGAAATTGGACTGGGGGGCGTCATCATCGACGATGAATACACTGTCATTGTCATCCTCCTCCTCGCTATTGTCCTTCTCATTACAGACACATTTAGATCTCGGTAAGAGTGGTGGGGGAGCAGAGGAATCTACATCACAGTCATGCTTGGTCTGGGTATTTTGGGTGGACGACCATGCAACATTCGATGAACAGCTAGTAGTGTGACCTGGGTCATCATCGTTAGGCAACAGAGGGTACTTTCGCTCCCGAGGTGGTGCGTTTAACGTTGATTTTCTAAGAGGCTTTCGTGGAGGCAGTGGAACTGGGTTCCTATGGGAACCAGCATCACTGATGCTGTAGGATCGCGGTGGAACAGCAGGGGGTTTGTTTAAGGACCGTTTGTTATGGTTATTATCATTTCCACAACTGGATTTGTCACCCTCATTCACATGCTCAACACGATTAGTCCCAGAGTCAACACTCAGCGAATGGTGCAGGGCAGGGAGTTTTACCCGTAATTTAGGAGGAACAGAAGAGACATTAGAAACCGTACCTTGTCCGACACGCCCTCCGCGGACTGTGGGGATAGCACCACCTCTTAACATGCGCAAGGGATTAGTGTCCACCTCGTCATCATCATTCGCTGCACTGACTCCTTTGCCTGGTATTCCTTGTGGTTCTCTAATATTTCTTGATGGTCCCGAGTCCAGCCCATCACCTAGAGCCCCGCGCTGATGATCAAGGGACCGACGTATTCTGCTTTCTCTTGCCAACTTTGACATGATTTCACGAGGCGATGGTTCACTGAAGTCTTCACTCCACAATAAATCATTTTTAAATGAATCTTTGCGAGACGGTTCATTTCTTGAAGATTCATCTTGCTGTGAATCCTTTGATGATGTGTCGGAGCTACTTCCCTTTCTCACATCATAAGAATCTGGTAAATCGATACGTAAGACATCAATTTGATTCTTACTGTCCTCATTTTCTGAACTTGCTGTAGAATTATGGTCACTAGTAGTGCTAAATCTCTTATTAACACCGTTCACTTTCTCTTCGGGCAAATCCACTTTCAGATCATAGTCCATGGATTTGGGGATTGAGGGTGGTGGTCTCTGAGGACGCTGAACAGGCTCCACCCTCTGAACAATTTCTGCCCTTGGTTTAGGAGCCGGAACAGGGATTTCTGACCGATCAGCCCTGGGTTTTGGTGTTGGTCTGACCGGTTCCTCCAGTTGAGAATCCAGGAACACCTCTGCAGTGTTAGCTAGAGGAACTGCAGTCCTCTCACTCTTGCTTCTCCAGCTGTCCTGCCTGGCTGGACTCTCCCTCTTCATATTCCAGCTGTCTTGTCTTGCAGGACTTTCTCTCTTGGAGCTCCAGTTCTCCTGATGAGCTGGAATATCCCTGTTACTCCAGCTATCCTGTCTGGATACAGTTTCAGGCGGTGATCTCCAGCTCTCCTGTCCGGAGGTGCTGGAGGAGTAACTGTTTATACTGTCTTGTCTGGCTGGGCTTGACCGTTGTAAGCCATAACTGTCCTGTTTCACACGGCTCTCCCATTCACTTCCCCTATCTAATCGAAACTCTCTATCAAATGACTTCTCCTCTGACTTTGATGTATCCTTGATGGAACCTCTCACAACCAGCATGTTATAGGCTTCCTGAGCTGCAGGAGGTACATCCTCCTCCAGATCAGCCTTATTTGAAAATTCTTCAGAAAATGTTCTTTTCTTTTCAGCTTTTGGACTCTTTTTTATTGAGTTCTTTAGTTTCTTCATCAGTTTTGGAGATTCAGAGTTCTCAGAGTCGAAAATGTTTTTATCACCGATAGGAGAAGTGGGGGGGCTTTGAGCATCAATCATGTGACTTTTGGTGCTGTGTGCAGCAAATTCATTGGCCATTGCAATGGCACTTTCCATGCGTTTCTCATCTGAGGATGACATTGGTTTGACCTTAGCTTGTTTTCGAGGCTCAGGCTTTGGGGTCTCGCGTTTTGTTTCCTTCGAAGAAATGGAAAAGCAGTATGCAGAGAATGTTGATATATAAATCATTCAAGAAATATATATATATGAAAAGCAATTTATAAATTGTTCATTCTTTATCATGCCTTTAGAGAATTGAGAATTAATATATCATCAAATATTTCTGAAAGAATATTTTTGAAAAGAAATCATTTAAGATCATGCCAAAGTCATTCAGATTATTACTTAATATTAAGAGATTTTACAGTTGAGTTGAAACTGATATATATGATATTTGTAGAGTTCACATTTTATTATCTTGTGATATATGACTTTGCTCTTGACTGACCCTCCAACAAAAAAAACCCTGTTTCATCTCCCCTTGTATTACAGTATAGATTCAGGTGACTATACAATTACTCCTATGAATGTTATCCGCAACATGAATACAAAACATGGAAAAAAAATCCCGACACCGGCAGCTAAACTGTGCAAATCTGTTACATGTCTGGTTACACTTATAGAGCCACTGAATATATGCTGCAATGTTATGGTGAGGTGCTACAGAACTCGGTTAGGGTTACAAGAGCAACTTCATAAATCACTCTGTTCAAACTACAGAAGCATCACCCTACCATCCTTGGGGGCTGAGCCGGCAAGGGGGGAGGACTCTGTTTCTTTTCCCTAGATTCCTCCCAGCTGAACTTGGTGTCTTCTTGTAATGGGGTGGTCTCTTTTTCTGGAGATTCCAGCTTAGACTCCTTTTCATTCAAAGCTTTAAGAACTTCATCCATGAATGAAGGACCAAAGTCAAAAGAGCTCTGAAAGAGAAAGAGAGAACAGCTATGATAATAAAAGTGTTATATAATACAACCTTAACCTAATTTAAAAAAAAAACACATCTATTCAGTGTATATATTTATAGGAACTCGAATCATAATTGGTAAAGAACAGAGAACGCTAACATCCGTTTCCCGCCTACATTTTACATCCAAATATTTCAGAATTTCTGTCAAAAATTCAAAAACAAAAAGTTATCTACTGAAAAGTATAATCAATTCCTTACTTATTTATATCAAAAAAATAATTTGTAGTCATATAATCATTTTTCAAACGAAAGTTTTGCTTACGGGGATCTAAAAATTTCTTCATTGAAATCGGTCTGTTTTTTTTTTTAAATTCTGTTTCCATTAGTTTCTATTCTGAAATGAGCTGTTTTAACCCAAAATACAAAGTTAACTCTCTTTGTTTGACCAAATAATTGATATTTAATGAAATATACATATTAAATGTTTACATTATTAAAAAAAAAATTAGTTTGACAATTATCAAAAAATGACTTTTAGTTAGACAGCTAGACAATGCTACCATTTGCTGTTCTTACATCACAAATCTACATGATCCTTAAGTTCATTTGCCTGTACATTTTTTTCACTCGTTATTAATTTCTGTCATCAGTTACTCACAGATATATCAGGCATCTTGAAATCTGCAAAAATGGAATCATCATCAATATCTGTGTACTCCATGCTCTTGTGGGGATTTTCATCACTTTTCAGTGCAAATGTACTGTCTATTGACTCCTGGCTTATCCTACAAGTAAATCAGAAGAGACCATCACTGACCCGAAAGGAATTTAGTACCAACCTTTTTTCAATATTCATGTGTAGTAATAAAAGTTTTATTCTCTCTCTAGATGTTCAATGAGAATATTCATTATACTAAATTTTCATGAAGCCAGATATTTTTAAATAAAACCAACACCATCTCTTTGTAATGCAACAATACCAGTTATTCCCCTTGCAAAGCGTTTTTAAGCTCCATCGTATCTCCCTTCTCCTGTGAAGCCTTTCTAATCTAACACCCAGTATTCAGTCACACTTAACACTTAATACTCAATTCCAATTATAGCTTTTCAATAATAGGCATTTCTCTCTTACAGTAAATAAAATAACATATTTGTAAAACCTAAATAGACAATTTAAGATTTACCGGTAATTAACTGTTCAAGTCCTAAAAATGATGTCCAATTGGTATACATATTGATTATAATTACTGTACATCAATAAATGAAAACAAAAATCAAATAAATAAGAAATACATGTATTTGTCAAACTTTTA
Organism: Magallana ariakensis; assembly: GCA_020458035.1. Classification (NCBI taxonomy): domain Eukaryota; kingdom Metazoa; phylum Mollusca; class Bivalvia; order Ostreida; family Ostreidae; genus Magallana; species Magallana ariakensis. The sequence continues at coordinate 33,606,926 of CM035814.1, read as the reverse complement.
AACATTTGCAGTTGTCACTGTCAATACTTAAGGCCGTGTTGCTTATAAATGTACTTTCGAAGAGTTCACTTCTTATTTTTCAAAATTTTTGTAGGAATCTAACTTTTGCAATCTTATGATTTTTCTTTTAAAGAGATAGTTTGTCACTTGTGTTAAAACAAACTGGTGAAGTCAACTTGGTGATTGTAACAAAGTAATTACCTAGTTTATGTCCAAAAAAATCAGTTCACTCAGTAATAATTTAATTCTGGTTGTAACACGCTTTCTGATTGGCTAAAAAAATTATTTTATATCGTATAAAGAATGTTGCCTACGTCATAGTAAGACTAACGTCAAAAACGTATCAATCCGCCTGACGTTACGTTTGAATTTTGTACATTTTGATGTCATTTTAAAGGTCAAATGACTGTTTTTGTCTACAATTAATAGCAAAAAATTAAATTATAAGCAATGAATTCAATATTGAATTCATTCCTTAAGTGAAGGTGCAGTGTAAACAAAAAAATCGGTTATATTTCAAGCCAAATAAAAAATTAAACACTGGAGATAAATCAATAAAATCTGGACTATCTAGAAGAAATATTTCTGGGAATAAAATCCCATCTCTTTTCATATTTCATTGAAAAACTGACAACATAAAAATTGTCAACAGCTGACACTAATCAGAGATACTCATACCTGTTTAACCCTTGAGGACTTTTTCATGAAGCAATGGAAATTTCAAGGAAACAATCGTAAATATTAAACAGATGTTACATGTATCAGACACTTAACTTGACTTAAGTACCTTAATATAAAATCATTAAATGGGAATATTAAGAAGCAATTTATATTTGGTATTGGATGCCTGGATGATTATCATATATAGTTGTGGTAATAAGCCAAAAAATTACAATAATATACATGTTTCAAGGAAAATGCTAATCTGGATACTGGCTTGGAATATGGATAAATGGGACAATGTTTAAGACAAGAAGCAGGTGTTCTTAATTCCCCACCACTGCATATTCTGTGAAGCAGGATCAAGAAAGGCTATACAAAAATATGTCTTTTGAACAGCTAGATTAAAAATGAAAGTTCGACTTATGAAAGACTGTTGAAATATTAAAAATGAAGACTATATATAATGGAATACCTCATTAATCCAGATGTCGATAATGGGGACATTTATTTTTTCCGATAAATTTATGGGTACCAATATTAAAGTGGTACTAAATATTTTCACATCAGCAATTTATTTAACAGCTTCAATTGTGCAGACAATTTGGTAAGGAACGAAAATGTCTGGGTTAATAAAGCACCATCATATGCAAGCACATTTCAGTCTTGATTTGAACTGATAAAAATCTTTACAGTGAATTTATCCAGACTCTGTAGCTTATAATCATGGACCATTTAAAACTTCTAAACTTTAAACAAAACATCCTTTGATTTTATGGATCAACATACAAAATTCAATCCATGTATAGCCCTTCTCAACCATCAAACAAAATATTAGCTGGTTAGAAAACTTAAAATCCACCTTACTTGTCATCCTTTTTACTGCTGTTTTCAAAGAAAGTGGCTACATTTTACAACAGATAGTATTTCATCCTATATGGATGTAAGAGCAAGTTAACATGGAAGAGAAATACATTTATGCATCACCTGACTGGAAATGTATCGATCTCTACACTCGGTAATTATACCAACATTTGTTAATTTGTCTTACCATGAATGCCCAGATCCAAGATGGCCGTTCATTGAAAATCCATCCTTATCAGGGCTGATTCTGTGGAGCTCATTTATTTTACCTTAACAAATAAATAGAAAACATTACATAAATTATAGAAAATACACAGAAAATCAATTTCATACCAAAATTTTTCAGTTGAAAAACCATTAAAACAAAGTTTCAATCCTTCATATAGTTTTGGGAAAGGTTTATCAACAATGGTCATGATTCTGTAGTCATTGCTCATTTCTTACTGTATTATTTCCATTAAGAAATAGTCGGATTTGAACAAATTTGAACAGATATGAATCTACTGGGTGCTTACCAGTGCTGGATACCTTGACCGGCAGTTTGTCGTAGTTATCGCCAATGAACGACACATCCCCAAACACTGCTCCATCATAACCTATGTGTCCCGTGTGTCTCAGGTCATTCTGTGGCCCACTGATCATAGCAGCACTCAGCAACTTGGCCTTGGAGTGTCTCTTGGATTCTATAATATTCATAAACATGTTCTACTAATAATAAGCATTTTCAAAGACAATTACTCAACCCATACACTGGAATGATTATTTCCTTTGTAATGTTTTCCTTCGTTTAAAAGAAATTAAATCATTTCTTGTGCAAACTTTAATTAAATTAACATGTAGACCTACCTTCAAACAATCAACAAAACCACCCAATTGATCTACTGGTAAATCATGTCACAAGATACTTATCCAAAAGACAATCAATATTCTACCACACCTTTGTTATAAATAGAAGTGTGCATTTTTGACTACCAATACCAACTACTGCTAATCACCAAGTACATTACTAAAAAAAATTAGTGAAATACCGGTAGTTTTGAAAATTAATCATACCTGGAATCTTATCTTTTTATTGGAGTAATGAAGATTCATTTATGGGACATTAAAATACCTACACTTGTACTAAAGGTTCTCTGATCCTCAGTTGCTAAACAAACAATTTTTATGATCCAAGAATGCTATCTGCTCTTCTTTATATATTCATAAATTGAAATAAAAAAATGTATATGGTATCCTGGTGTTTAACAATTGTGGCAAAATCATTCATATTTTCAAATAAATCTTGAATACTTAAAAGTTTTTTAACATTACTGAGGTTCAGACATCTTAAAGTACTTTCAAATACATGTATGTCTAACCAATTAATACTACTCTAAGGAATGTGGATTGAGTTCTCTCCCCTACCCAGAGGACCCCAGTACCTTTGCGTGTTAGTTGTGCTCTAGAGGCAGGGCTGGCGGGACTAGCGCGGGTTTCTATGAAGGGAACAAAATTGGCTGGATCAAAATAACCTGATTTTCCATTGCTTAAAATGCCTTTCCACAGCCCAGGGGCAGGACTGTTAGATGTGCTGAAAGTCAAATGAACTCAAATTTAATCTGTTAATATACATGGCATGTTTTCAACAGTCTTCAATTAAAATCCTGACATTTTTATCATCTTTACCACGTACATTAAAAAAATTTATGACTGGCATTTTATCTTTCTCTTAAAATGTCTAGAGGTTTGGGTTTTTTTTCTATTCCCCACAAACATGCAATTAGCAGTAGACAAAGGAAGTGTTTGAAAGCTATAGGTAAAATAACAAGTAAAAACAACTGCACATTTCTTACTTTTTGTCAATGACATGGACAACGTCATTAGCTTTATAGTAGAGATAATCTTTTGGCACTGTGACTTCTGGGAATTCCCTTGAAGCCTTCATCGTGATAGGTCGCATCTGAAACACAGAGACACAAAAACTCATCCACGGAGAGGTTGCATCTTCTTGTACAAAACCTGTTGCAATAAAGTGAAGCTGCTCATCTCATATTATGAAAGTTTATATTCTTGTTATCTTGACGAAATGTTTGAATTCAGTGAAACTGGAGAGGCCTCGTGATAACTCACATTCAAGTTGAGACAAAAAATAACTGCTGGCAGAATTGCAATGCATTCACTTCCTTCAACAAATAAAAGCAAAGTAGATAATTCTGTCTCTGAATCAAAATATACAGGCAAACTTTTTGAACATAAAATCCCGATAAACAAGAGGTAACGAAGCAGTCCGACAATTTATTCCTCTGTTATGTGTTCCAGTTCCTGAATCTCTGTTCAGCATCTCACAACATTACACATACACCATATACATAAATCACAACACACTGCACACTTACCCCTTCACATGCATTCTAAGGAAAACAGGTTAAGATATAGGAGAGCATTTAATGCATTGAAGTGATGAGATGTGCAGTTACACACATATTCTGAACATGAATCACAGTCTTATCAGATTTAACATTTCACTGACAAGCCCAGACTTCATTTTCCCCACCTACATATATAGATTTGACATTGGTTGAAGTAAAACAATCTCCTCTTTAAATCAATTCATCAGCTATCGGCACTCTGTTATCTATCTTTAAATCAATTTTAAATGTTTAAATTGAAATTTAAAAGTCTTGAACTTGCATTTTTTTCTGCAGTGTGCAGTGATGACCCTGTAGATTGTCACCTGTGTACACCTGGTGACCTCTCTGAGTGCTACCTGTACAGTGACATACCTGGGGAAGCAGGATGCTGATTTCACTGAATGTGGGTCGCTTCTGGGGGTCGTGGTACCAACACTTCAGCATGAGATCATAATAATCCTTGGGACAAAGGTCTGGGCACTCCAAGCGCTGGGAGTTGGGTGTGTCTATTGCTTCAAGGATCTATAAAGAATAAACATTACTAAAAAGAATAAACATTTCTATAAAATAAACATTACACTCCAACAACCTACTTCATTCTGACAAAGGAAAACAACTGTATGTTAATAAGCATGTTTAAGGATTGTAATGTCTGTTTAAAAGGCCTACCAATGGTCTTCAATGAACAAAGAGTTATACTTAATAAGTTTGTGTGAATTACTTTGAATTCTAAATAGATTATTGAGGACACCAACCTCCTGTCCGTTGAGACCCGCCCACGGTTGGAAGCCGTAAGTGAACATTTCCCATAGTGTCACTCCATAGGCCCACACATCACTGGCTGATGTGAACTTGAGATAATTTATACATTCTGGAGCACACCTTATCAATAAAAAATACACATCATTTCATAGAAAAGGTGCGAGGTTTATATCAGTCGTATCACAAAACCACACCTTGAAGAGTGGATGTTTACATACACTTACCATGCAATGGGCAATTTAAGATTAATACTGTATTTGCTTTGGTAGTAATCCTTCCCTACACCCAGGGCTCGGGATAATCCAAAATCACTAATTTTTACCTAAAGAGTATAAATTAGTTGTAGAAGTAATGTCTTGGTCATACGGGTATCACTAAATTTCATTCTTATAAATGGAAATGGTGTCACTTACTTTGTGTTTACTAAACACAAGAATATTCCTAGCTGCTAAATCCCTATGAATAAGGCGCTTGCTTTCTAAGTAACTCATTCCATCACAAATCTGTTGAGCAAAGTCACACAATCTTGAAAGAGGAAAGTCTGATCTTAGTGTTGGTTCTTTTAAACACTCCAGCAGGGATCTCATGGGAGCTAACTCTGTTACCTGTAAAACAAAGCAAGTACTCATACTCTTACTATAGACAAATGACCATATTCCTTCTTGAAGAATTAAAAGCACATCAAGTTTGTTAATTTTGACCGCTCTCTGTAGAAATTCACGTTCTATCATTACTATTCATGTAAAATCTATACGCTTACCAAAATTAAAGTATCATCTTTATCAATGACTACTCCAAACATTGCACAAATGTTATCATGATCAATGGTCTGCATGATGGCTGCCTCTTTCAGAAACTCTTGAGTCCCGTTTTCCATTCTCTCCGTACTAAGACACTTTAATGCCACTTGCACCTACAAAGCAAAATTAAGCCAAACCAGTTGAAGACTGTATCATGCATACTAAATGTGGCATACATTTAACCAATAAAATATCTACCGGTACATAAAACCTTATAAATTGTACTGATATAAAGTACCTTTTCCCCCCGCTCGGTGGTCCATACTCCCTGCTGTACCACCCCAAACTCTCCCTCCCCCAGGGATTTGTTGATGTGGATGGCCTCTGCTGGGATGATTTGCCGTCCCGGTGACACAATGTATGATGTGGGTCGTGACCTCTGTTCTGGGGGAGAGGGGCTGAGGGTGCGGCCAGGTCCATCTGACCGAGTGAGGATAGCCTAGAAAATACAAGACATCAATGTTGGCCGAAATAAGATACTGTATATCTCTACAGAATATCAAGATAGTCACCATCTTTCTCTGTACCTCCATTCTAATTGTTGTACAACTCGATGTGTAACTTGCCACAATATAAAACAGAGAAGGGGTGTGAAGTGATGACCTCACATTTTTGAGCCTGTGTGAAAACTGAGACCAGACTGTTCTCAAATCTTTAAGCCACAAATATGCACATGGTGGTGTTAAGTATGAACGTTTTCCTCTGCATTAATAACAACTGCATAAAATCTAATTCTTACAGGCTGCTCATCTTAATCTGATACAAAATCTTTTGTAACAATATTTACAATTACTCTTTTATTCTTTTTATCAGATGATAATGGATATGATGAATAAGTTTTCAATAATGGCAATGGTTGATCATTAGTATAAGTCATTACTGATGCAAGGTTAGTCATTTGCAGTAAATATCATGTTTACAATCGCAGTAGCATATATGACACAGTTTTGAATGTAATTGATGAAAAGCTAGCATGTTCATCTACATATCATGCCTTTAGAAGTTAAGAGCATTCAAGTGGTTCAAGAGCTCACTTCCTTTACCTGCTTCTTAACAAAAGAAGGGGAAGGAACTCTTACAGATCAAATGGTGTAGTCATCATGCAATCAAAGTATGCTATTGACCTCACTCATTTTGTACAGTTAGTACCATCTATATCAATACTAATCAAACACTGCTTTATATTCACATGTAATAATACCTAGAAAAAACAAAAGTACTAATCTGCAGTACAAACAATTCCTGTCTCAAGGGAAAAAATTGGGGCTGCTCCACCAAACATTGCTCACCTAAAGTAAACAATCATTTGATGTGCAGCCAAACAAAAGATAAAACTGTGGGTCCTATAGTAAATACATATAAAAATGGAACAAATCTAGTCCTGTTTATTGAAAATCCTTATTACTGTTATGCTATAAATTAAAAATGATTGATGTATAAATGAGAGTTTGCCAAAACAAGTTATTCAAAATGACTTCCTTTTTTGAAGGAACTCGATTCATTATTTTTCTGCACAGGAAATTTTTAAGTAGAACAAATATTTTTTCGCCCTTCATATAAATGTTTATACGTTTTAGTGCAACAGTAAGGATTAGCAATAAGGATTTCCTATCTTTACATGTCAATTCTTACCACTTTAGAAGTAACTTTTGAATTAAGAGTGTTCACAAGAGCAAGTGTGTCCTGAAATTAATGGGAGGAGTAAAGTTATCAGTCATTCAAGTCATGCCCTGCTTAAGTAGAAGGGGGAGATTAGCGGCTACATTAGGGATACCTCTGTGTCCTTTGATAAATCTAAAGAACTTCCTCCTGTAAACCGTAAGGATGCTCGCCGTACAGCATCTTTGGCCTGATAAAACAATTCAACTTTTAAATCACTACTAAGGAAATTCATAATTCATATAACTGTTACATGGAGTTATGGCTTGATGTGATGACTTTCAGATGTTTTACATGAACATTTGATGTTCTGTGAGCTGTGTGCTAGGCATTTTCATGCTGGCTTACTCGAGGTTTTGACAAGTTTATTTATGAATTAATTCCTACAAGCCTTTGTTACCAGAGGTAAAGGCATTAGTAATTAGTTCTGGCTGTTGTCCAGACATAGCTCCTTCATTGGACTTGTAAAGTATATTAACATAATATCCTAATAAGGATATGCACTTTTAAAAGCCATTAAATTAATAACTACCGTGAATTCTGTGTCGGCTCATTGTGAGTAAACAGAATAAAGCAGAGTGTTTAAGTCATATTTTCATACGCCTATAAAAAGCCATCGTTCTTAATTTCATAATTCTCAAAATTGCAATTTTATTTTTAGAAAACTTCAAAACTGAAGATAACACCACAGGAATTCTCTTGAACATTTGTGTTAAATACTCAGTTGGATGCTTTTTTTTAAAAAGATTGCTTATCTTGACAGACTAGGCAAGTAAAGTTTTTATGTTGATTAAAACAAACAGCGCTGCCACAAAATCTGAATGAATTGAAGTAAATGATCATATGTTAAATACAAGGATACACACCCAAAACAGAGAGAAGGGGTCTGTAATAAGTACTCATACTTCATTTTGTTAAATCAATCCTTTTAAGAAACTAAAAGAGTGAAATGCCTATGATTCTTCTTGTTATTGATCAAGTAAGTGTAAATGATTCATCTTGAAAAGGAAAAAATCTTTTAAAATAAAATTTATCCATCTTACGTAAGAATAGGGTCAAAATACTTGAAATACAAGGCAGTGTACTTGCTGAGATTCTCCATGGAGCAGCCTAAGCCCCTAGACTTATTTCCTACATGATATCAAAATGTCACCTGATTACATCGGTTCGCTGTTGTTAACTCAGTACTTTGTTTTTGCAATGTGATTTCAACTGGTTCTCACTGCACTCATAGAAATGTAAGCAAAACCTGCTTGGTGCTTCCTTTTACCTTTTTAATTTTTCCTAGTGCTCCGTGTGGACACTCTTTTTTGTATAACTTCTTGAGGCGCCTCATTTCTGGCTTGGACATGCCAATTCCTGCGAGGTCATCCTCTTCCACATACTTGAGCTGAGGTACTGTGGAGATCCGCAGCTGGTTACAGATGGCGCTGTAATAGTGGAGAAGTTCCGCCTCCTCCAAGAAATCGTGTAAATCACGAACTGTTCCCATGGTCACAGTCACCTAGCTTGACCTGAAAGTACAATGTCACACCATTATGATTGCCAATATGGATAATATTTCTCCCAGAAATTAGCATGAATTGATAACATACTAGCATGCGCTCATTGAAAAATGCAAGTCAAAGATCACATAAGATTTGTGCTGGCCAAACTTATATCAAATTTATAAAAAACTTCAATGGAAACAGTTTTGCACCCCAGAGAAGCTTCAGCGGGGGATGTGAATCATCTGTCAGAAAAAGATTATCAGATAAAACACATCCGGAACATTCCATGAATTTTCCATTACCCTACTGTGAAATTGCTCCAAGATTATAGATTGAAAACGCTTTACAAACTCAGTAGTCCCAATTTAGCACACAAAACAGATTGGATACATCAGTACCCTGTACAGTGCACACAAAACAGAGATGTCATCTCTTTAGCTATCCACACAGTAGGTGCTTGGTAGCCTTTGTAAAACAATTCACTCTCAAGCATGAATGGAAACTATATACCTTCGCTACTGTACTACATAGGTACACGCTAATGAACCACTGCAGCCCTCAATGGTTATGCCTTAATGTAAGCAAAAGGCTTTATCGTCTGACACCTATGACACTTTCTTTTTAAATTAATTCAGTAAAAAAAAAAAAAAAAACGACCTAGAATAAATGAAACATGCAACTGAAATGCTATCTCTAGCTCTGTAGAAATGGAAACCTAGACACGCTTTTAACCTATGTAAGTAAATCCAACAAATTTAAAGTGCATGTGTATTTGAAAGCCACACATTTGATATAATTCAGTTATATAACTTGCATTAACGTGAAGATGAAAACAAACCCAGAAAACTTCTACAAAAACACTTAAAAGTACATGATTGTGATGACACAACTGAAAGACAACCCAAATTGCAAAGTCCAGTGAATTACTTTGTTAGTATAAATGAATTCAGTGCAAATGGCTCGCCTGGATGATGGAATGTTTGGAGACAGATGTGGGATATTCAGAGTCTCAGGGCACTCAAAGAGAGCTATAAATAACTTGCTGCAGCTCACCAATCATGGCATCTCTCCACAGGCCAAGATACAACTGGGATTTTCATCAAGTCATATTTATATAAAAAAAAAACGTGGTTTTTAAGAAGTCTGCCATACTTTGGAGATATCATCTAGAAGCAGTTTATTTTATACATGAACGGTCTGTAAATCTTCTGGATTTTTTACATGCTGCACATGCATGATCATGTTACATATTTTCTTCTCAGCACAACAAGTGTGTCATCTTAACATAAAATGTTTTTTTCAGCAGTGAATGTGGTTTGTCATAAAAAAAAAGGTGCAGACATCCATTTCATAGATACTTTCTCTGACAAATATATTTTGAATCTGAAATTCTGTTTGCACTATGTGATGATCGACTCCAAGGCATCCATCCATCATACAACAATGAACAACAAAACAATTCCACATGACACCCCCAATGATATAGATGTGTATGTCAGCTAGGGCATCAGCTGATAACATCTGAGGAGAATCATTACACATTTTGGCAGCATAATAGAGACTATCATGAGGACCCATCTAATGTTGCCTATAATTTAGACAAATATTGTCACAGAGGATGGTTTGGTGTGCTACATTAACTGAATTCCTTATCTGGATGCACAGAGCTATTTGCCGTAGGATCTGGTTTTTTGATGCATGCAGCAATCTGGGGGTATACCGAATAAATCAATACATTCCAGCGTGATCTTTTACCAGCAGGAGTAAATAAACTTCCAGCAGACAGAGATACTCAGCTTAATTCTTACATATATGTACAAACCCAGGGCTTAGATGACAGCAATGACTAAAACTTATTCTTCAATGTTAGCATTCCCAACATGTAGTTTCTAACTTATAACTAAGGACTGTGAGCCATGTACTGTATTCTACCTCCTTTCACCGACGACCAGGACAAATCCTCCTTAATGCACTTAGACAAAGACTTTACCATAACTAATGCAAATCTAACAATCCATAGTAAATGGACCAAATAACCATCCCACATTCATTAAATATGATGCCCAATTTAGCTCACTGATACCAGCATTGAACTTCATAACCTAAGAGAAAGCAAGGTCTTTGAATTCACAAAAGCAATTTTAACCAGCATTTGGATTACATTCTTGTACCAAGACTATGAAAAGAGAACACAAACCACTCACAGCTTCCATATATACACATTCATGATGTAAATTAATACCCTTCTTAAAACAGTGCTACCATTAACAAGGCCCGAAAATGACCCACGTATCAGATATATTCTTATTTAACCTGTCGGGCAACATTATCCTTCATTTCACTTAATGGGCTCCGTTTAAACTTTAATAGCATATATTATAAGGAAAGTAGATGCCAATTTATTCCTGAATAGGTTTTTTGTTGGTGTCAGAAGTGAGAAGAAAACTGTAAAGCCTGGCATTTGTCAGACAGAGTAACACTTCATATCACTGCGATCTATCTACAATCACACAAAGCACAGCATTCACAGGGAGCTGAGGCAAAATCCACACAGTTTACGGTATTAACACCATACAGAAAGCCTTGTCACACTGCAAGCCCTTTTTGCTGTAGTTCTTCACTCCTTAATGCTGCCTGGCTAACCAGTGGAAACGCAGCTTCTCAAACATTAGGAAGGCTGGATCACAGGAAAATACTGGTAGTGTTTGTTTTTCTGAATCATTATCAATAGACAATCCAAGCATGCATAGTTAATTACTGGGACTTTATGGACTCTGAGAGCAACCCCTCTCTGAACTCTGAAAAGTGATAGAGACACTTTTTCAAAAAGATTCAGGAAATATTTCTGAATAATATCCGAGCTCTTATTGGTATTAGTAAATTTCTACTGTAATAACCAGGTATATTTGTCCAAGAACACAATAGTCGGCCTATAAACCAATCAAGAAAGCAAGAGTATGAACTGTCTATTAAGGTCATGGAAGTTTGATAAAGTAAACAGTTGTAACAAAATACCGGTAATTTTTGTTTGACACCATTGCTATTGATATACACCAGCCTGTATTGATACCAGTGATTCTGGGCCCATACAATGATCATACAGTGGTATAGCAAACAGGAAACTGTTCTTGTTTAGTTTTTAAACTAATACTTAACTCTTAAAACATCTTATTTTACACATGCAACTTTAAGGAGGCTCAACAAATTAACCCATCAGATCTATCTAAAATTTTAAGATATGTTTTGTTTATAGTTATAAACTATTATCAAGTACAAAAAAAATCCATATATTTCATCAACTTTGAAATTTAGTTATTTCCCTTTATTCTATGTAGATAGAGATCTTCTTCTAAAGGAGACCATTACAGTCTAAAAATAGCCACGAATCAATTAAGCCCTCTTAATTAAAAAAAAAAAGACCTGATATCTGTGTATTCAATAAGCTGTTGCATTCCAGATGCTATACTTCTGTTTAATCTATTAAACACTTAGTTTACCTAAAAACAAGGACTATCGAACAGTAGATAAGGCATCTTTCTTTAAACAAAACTCACTACATAGACATCTGACAATAAGGTCCATCACTTAACTAAATATAGCCCCATAGTTTTGTTCATAATGTTTGGCCATTGACAATCTAACAGGATCGACATAAAATGATGGTCTACTGAAAGACAGACATGTTCTAGCTAACCTTTGAATGCAAAAGCCAAATGTCTGGATATCTTCTTCGTAGGGGACGTGATGAGAATTTCCCAGAGCTTTCCTGCGTGGAATCATGTTTTCAAGTAAGAGTTTAATTGCACCTGCATAAAACGATTTATTTCTGGTTCTGCATTAGGTTTTTACACAGTGCCAATTTGTGAATGGGTGATCAATTGTCTGAAAGCCAGGAATCGGGTGACAGACTTTGACTCCTGATCAAGATTATCCCTGCAGTCAATGGCAGGAATCAATGGCAGTGCAGGCAGAGATTAAGTCTGTGCCAGACTTCAGGGGCAGATCAATGCCTAATTAATGCAGATTTCATGGAAAATCAAGCATTTGTTATCAGATTTACCCACAGGATGAACTCTGGATGTGGTTTCCAAACTGAGAGGGATTATCTGAAGCTGCAGATTTTACCTCTCTTGGATCTTCAACAGTTGTATCTAGAGATCTGCCAATGAGACCCTATCGCTGACGTACAAGACATATAGAGAACACAGACAAATAGACTGGTGGGGTTGGAAGTTCAAAAAACAAAAGTCTTGCTAGATCTGTATCTTGCCAGCATAATATTTTGATTGAAAACAGGTATCTGTACTAAGTCATGAAACTCCATGAAATTCCCTGTTGGCAAAGATGATTAATGAGTTACAAGGAACTTTAAAAAAAAAAACTCTACGGTAAATTGTATGGTAATTAACTCTAGTGCACAGAAGATTTACAGAATGTACGTTACAGTAAAAAAACATTTGACATTACCATGATTACCTCAATGCATTTCAGAGACAAAAATTATCTGTACTGTTATTGTACAACATCAAACCAACCAAAGAAACAAAAATATTAGATGACCAGGCATGAATAAGGGATATATCTCAGCCCAGCAGGTTGGAAAATTATATGTTGGTCCCATTTTTTTTTTAAACAAAGGGTTAAGCTCTCATTACAGTATGGACCAAGACCTGCCTGGCATGATATCAACATCTATCAATTCATGACACTTCAGAAATCTTCTTCTAACTACTCCTCCAGAAAACACTGTAAACACAGCCCGTTACTTAAAGATGTTTTCATCAAACTGAAGCGCCAAATAAAAATCCGGAGCTTAAAAAGAATTGGATATATACAGGTTATCTAGTTCTACGTGATAAAAAACATCATACCACATAAACATCCAGATAAATGAAGAATTTGAAACCGCGCTGGATATATCCACATGAAAAAAAGCCAACACACAAAGCAATACGTGGTCCATAAAGCACGCATCAGTTTATGAGGTGTTTTGCCGTATGATTTTTTTTATCTACAGAGAAAATAAGTTGGTTATGTTGACACTTGGATGATGGACGATGCCTCACTGCTTCACCTTGATAGTGTGTAAAAAACCATTCCGGTGTCCGATACCACGACAGGTTAAGATGGCAGTCCTCGTCTACAGTCCACCAGTCAGAAATCCCTCCCGAACAAAACATCCAGCAGGTTGTTTATTAACAACCTTATAAATGTATTGATCCCGCAAACTCTTTACTGATTACAATGACAATCTGTTCCATGGGTGCGACAATAAATATTTGATCCACATATCTCTTCACCGATAGCCTTGACATTTCATTGATTATTACAAGATTTACTGAACTGAAAGTGTCGAGCACAGTGCAAAAGATTATGATTACTAGTATACAAACATCCTCGTACTGACCTCATAAAGTTATGAATTTTTACATGACAGTGAGATTGATTTTACAAATCCGACTTACCTTAATCAGCAGAATGTCACACACACACAGTGTACATACTGGGACAGCGACCAGCCTCTACAAAAAACAGTGTTTGATATAGTTCTGATTGGTCTCACAAGCCTGTCTGATTGAGGACTGACTTAGCTACAACAATGCCTGATGAAGAACAGTCTCCGTTTTAATGTCATAGCTAGGTCCTACTACCAAAAAACCAATACATTTCCTTATATTAGTAGCCCATGTAATCAAAGGTTAATCCCACTGATGTTTTGGGGTCAAGTGTCAATTTTTATAGTCAACCACTGGTCGTAGATAGGAAAAGTTTAAATATTCCTTTACAAGTGATCTAATATCATTCAAGAACAATTACTTGTAACTGTCTTTTCAAATGGCTTTTATATAATTCGTCCACTAAAAAAATGAATTAGAGCAGAAAATCCACATTGTCAACAGATCTCTGAAGGTAATGGGGTTGTAGACATACTGGTATTGCGCACTTACAACCAGCTATTGACTATAAAGAACATTTCTGGTCTAATTAAAGGAAGTCAAGATAGGAGAAGCCCTAGCTCTCTTCGAGGAACAGTTAAACAATGAATCACTCCCTCCATTAAGCTTTACATGACATATTTTGGTGTCTGTATATATAAATGGCTGCGGTTGCTTCCCCTAGGGGAGACTTAAGACAGAAGGTGACAAATGATAAACACCTACATTTCACTGTAAACAGTCTGTATGCACAACAAAGCTGCTAATCCCAAAGATCAGATCACCTACAGATTATAAGGACGGCCATATTCACATAACCTCCCCCCTGCCCATTAAATTAGGACTGAAGTGTCTTGTTTGGTAAAACATAAGCCAAATCTGACCTCCACTGTCTCGCATACATATGAAATCATAGCCCACTCTATAGATCAATCTCTCTTATCTGATCCTGGCTCAAGTGTTTACTGTTTGTGTATCAGAATAGCCTTAGTTTGTCCATTATAGTGTTGTGTGTTTGTGGTTTGATGATGTTGACTGAGGTTTTTATAAAATGACCCAGTGGCCAGGTGTAATGTCCAGGTACTAACACAAATCACACATAGTCTGTCTGACTACAATCACTCAAGGCTTTAATCTCCAAGATATCAAGTTATACTTGAGTAACACAACTAATACTATTTATACACTAGGATCAAACTGTATCAACTCAATTATTTGTGAGCGTCTTCAACACAGCCTAAAACTATGCTTTGTAATAAAAAATCTAATGACATATAACAATGCAAGTCGTGAAATGGGCTGCATACCAGACATTATGATGAACCAGTTGTCCCCAATACATATATACCCAGCGACCTTGACTTTATCAACCCTCCATTATCATTGCAAGGTAGTCAGGGCCCTTTAATAACTGAGAACATATATTACTTAGTATTATTGACACAGTGATGACAAAATTCCTTGCGGTGAAATATCTCTATGACATTAAACTGTGTCCTGTCTTTAAGAGGGGTTCCATCAACTAAATTTAATAGCACCGAAGCCCTTTCATTTGTTTCCCCTGTCATAGTGTTAAAAAGCCACAGTAGCATTTACCCTCTTTAATTTGAATTGAACTATAAAATAGTTCACATTTCACACTTTCAAACACAATACCTCAAAATGTCCACAACACCTCTTTAGTTTGACACTAATGCATTAAAATTTTGAAATTGATTTATTAAATTTATTCACAACACTGCCAGTGTCCACTGCAATTACCCCCCAACAATACCACAAAACATTTACCGTAGTATGTTGCACTGATTTCCAATGCATATATGTTTTCAGGGTTCTCAAACTGTTGTATCCCTTCCCCCACAGAAAAGGAAAATTATATGTGCTAGATAGGCTGATAATTTAAGCTTAAGATTAAAAACAGCTTCTATAAAATTAACATCAGAATATTATCCTATACAAAATGAAGATACAACTGACATTTTTATTAGGGTATAGAAAAAGCATTACAGTAAGTTGTTTACACCTGGTCCTGGCCATGTTGAGCCAGGTGGCTGGATCATCCTGTAAACCCTCCATTATAATGGCACTCTGGTCATGCCTTTGACCCTCATCAAAAGGATCAAGGAAACGATCAGAGATTTTTATCTGCTCCGTGAACATCTGAACAGGTTGGATAGTGTCAGAAAACAGGAAAATTCAATCTAAATATTCTTTGCATTTTTACATTTAAGTTTATTTCCCTGACTTAATGATATTTTCCCAATTTTTAACCCCTCTTTATGTGTACATTATGAAATGTTTTACTACTAAACCGCTACACTTCTTTATATTGTACTAAGTATAATAATATCAGATAATCCCAATTAAAAGTCACTTATCTCCAATATCAATTAAAAGGAATTGATCCTATGATAGCAAGCTTAGTACAATGGAGGGATGAATGGGTTCAATGACCATAATATCTATAACAGTACTGTCAGATATAAATACATTGCCCCCTCAAGCCTATCCCGTTACATCGTGAAATTTAATGAGTTTAGAACAGGATTGGGGGAATTAGTGACCATTGAACAGCATTATAGACTGACTGGGATGGGTGGAGATAGATCATCTTTGATTGGAATGATTAACTTTCATGTACCTCTGACATTCACCATGGCTTTGTGACATTATCTTACCCTAGCTGATCTATGTACAAGACAAACTCAAGACTAACACAAGAAACACAATCTTAAAGCAAACATGGGCTGATACTGGGAAAGTGTGCCAAAGAAACAAGGTTTTCTTTTTCATTAATTTGAGGCCAGGGAATCATTCAGTAAGTGCCAAGCTGATTCAGAGACAGGTGCAGAAACACACAGCATCTTGCAGATCTTTTAAGTGGTGTGATAAAAATACCAAATCCTATCGTTGTTAATGAGGGGGGGGGGGGGGGGGGGGGTCAAAGTACTGTACTAAACCTATTATATAAACTCAAATAGTGCTGTTAGTTTTGAAGACCTTTGTAGCATTAGCCTAACAACTTGATACATGAAGCCTCACCTTTGCCTTAGAGGTATATGTTCTTAAACAGCTGGCCTCTTTCATCATCTGCATGCATTATACACTTCAGACTTGTATTAACATTCTTGCTCTACTATACACCAGACAATGGCATGCGAATCCCTCCCAACATATGCTCTAAATGCTCATTACTATGTACAACTGCTGCTCTGAGGAAAAATGTTATGTCCCTATCTGGGCCAGCTCTCGATGCTGTCATCAGAAGATAACAGTGTTTACACAGAACATGTTCAAGACTTCAAACTCCCAACTCCCTAACATGTGTAGTAAAGCCCCCCTATGCCAAATGTTCACACCTTGTAACAGTAAACATATGGCAAACCCATTGCTATAATGGCGCATCCTCAGTCATATTATGTCTGTGGGCAAGCAAGCAAGAACATTGCAGACGTTCCTCAGGACAATCAATAATTTGTATTATCTGAGAAGACTTATTGTTAAATAAAGAAGTAATTAATTTGTCTGCTCAAGTATTGATTCAGATGGCCCAGTCTCACTCTTCAGATTTTGAAGAAATTGACACTCATGGAGTTCTTGCAAGTTCTGAATCATTATAAGCTTCCTTAAAAAAAAGTCTAATACATGTGCAGTAATCAATCATACACACTTTGTACATCATTTAAGGAAATTTAATCTCATTGTGGCAAAATATATAAATACAAAGCAGCATAGAACCTCCATTAATTGAGAGGACTGACACTAATGCGCAATTTAATACTTACATTGTCCACAGAAATGCCCGAATCACAGAAATAATGTATCCTGTGTCACCAATTTCAGAAATAAATCCCTTAAGAAATGGCACAGTTCTCAATATTCTGCAACATATGAAACAAGAAAAAAGATTAGAGCTCAGCTGTAAGTTTAATATCCTTCTCTAGAGCTGGTATACTCTATTTTGCCCCAGCATCTACCATGTAACCCAATCCTTCCCTGCTTCCTCCCTCTTATCAAGGTGGGGTCCCAGGAGGGGGAATTGATAAATTTATGCCTAGTTCATCACATCATTAAAACAGAAATGCTGTAAGACTCATTAAAATAGGGACAATAATTAATCATTCGTCCTCGTTTTTCTGTGTCTTAACTAGTGGACTTTGATATAAAAGGGTATTAGTGGACAACAATGTCATTCTAAATGACTAATCTATTGAGTATTATTAGTACAGAGATCAATAATTAATAATGATCATGCTTTCCACCCCCTTGGTCCCGATAACACATTTGATGGAGGATTGCAGGGGGGAGTCCTGGGGGTGCTCAGCAGCATGCTAAAGCTGGAGCTTCAAGCACTAGGCAAATTCACACATACGCTTGAAAATGAAGTGTGCATGAGATTGCTGCTGCACCATTAGAGACTGCTTGCAATTCTGTTGGATAGAGAACTTCCTCCCTTTGGGCAATGTTCTAGAATCAACAGTTAGAATTGTATATTTGAGGCAAACACATCAAAAGAAGATTCTTGCTCGTTATATCAGACAGAGCCAAGATCTAGCTAGCAGGTGCTTGCTCTGCAATAAAATGTCTAACATATTTGCTGTACATATTTCTGGCTCTCCTTCAACAGCTAACCGGCCTAGTTTGACAATCTGCCTTTAGAGCCTACTCGCCATGGGGGTAGATTTTGAGGGTTGACCCAGATACAAATATTGATTGAACATTCTCAGCATGTCTAATTCAGCTAAAGAAAATTAAACCCATTCATATTTTTAACTAGGTATTCAAATGTTATCCGTCAGTCACCCACTAACAGTACGACGTTCACAATCCTGAAAAAATTACCATGTGTTACTGGTACATGTACCTAATAACTTAAACTAGGTACATTTTCATCTCGATGTTAAACACCAAATGTCACCAAGGCCACACCAATTTGATTTCTTGGTCTTCGGATTCTAGGCAAAAAAATATTGGGGCGAGCGGGCGCTTTATCAATTTTAAAATTAAAAAACTGAAATTGAAAATTTTTTGGCGACATAAAAAAAAATTAGAGGCGAGCGATTACATTTTAAAATGTAATTTTTTCCTTCCAAATACATGTAAAAAGCATTAAAAAGTTGGTGACTGTATGCGCAATTGTATCAGACCCCTCCTGATCGCTTATTCTATAATAATTCTAATTCTTCACATACAGGCATTATTTACATGTAAACCTTGCGGACAATCTACCGGAAAATTTTTGGTATGATCAATGTAAAAAAAAAAGCGCAATCATGACTAATTAGAAATAAAAGAACCAAAACTTGAGCGGAAAACGGAACGAAAATTACTGGGTGTGGGATTTATTTTTGAATATTATTTTATGGAAAGCCCTTAGGCACGTGCGCGCGGATCCGGCGACCAAGAAATCAAATTGGTGTGGCCCAAATTCTTTTTTTTTCTTTATACATGTATAACTATGCACAAAACTACAGTTTTGAATATTCAATTTACCACATGAAGGGTATCAGTTACTCTAATTACACAAATTGTGAACACAAATACCATTAACATTATTTATCCTAATTACTAACATTTAACTAATTGCACCAATTCAGCAAGAGTTTTTTTTTTGTTTTTTTTTATCTGTGCACAGCACAGACTTTTCTATTGTCTCTGTTTATCATCACAAATATCGGACCATTAACACATCAAACTACGTATCTACCATGAAAATCTTAACTTTGAACATAAAAAGAGAAACTTATATAGAGTTGTTTATCGGGGGCCGTGTCATTTTCCTGTCATAACTCCATCCCCTGTAGGCCTGTATTGTCATTTATACCTATTCGATCTATGTACAATGACTTAGGTAAAACAAATAAGGAAAAAATACAAACATATTGGCCCGACTTGCTTACTTTCTGATTCTTACACAGTTTTCCACTTTGCTACGCAATTCTTTTTTCTCTCTGTCCTCAGACAAAAAAAGATGTCAACAATTCACTAAACAATTTTTTCAGAATTCTGATCATGAGCATCTCCAATTAAGAAGACAAGGAATTAATAATTTGTAAGATTAAACTGACCAAGACAGGTCCTTTCTACCAAACAACCTAATGCAATTTCCAAACATGACTCAGTTGTGTAACCACAAATGACAATATTTACATAAAGGATCAGCACTGTCCATTCAATAGACACAGGAGTCTGTACTGTGTTTTCAGTATACAGAAATCTCTCTTAATCTTGTTTTTCCTTCTGGTGTCCATAAATATAGCAATATTGTCACTCAAAGATTAGATATCGATCCATACAAGTAAAATTACTTTCAACCATGACTAGATGCATGTTCAAAGCCTATATTAATATACATGTACATAGATACAATTGGTAGGTACTTAACAGAAGCATTTCCTGTCCCTATATATATACTACCCGGTAGTATACTTTTTTTTTTAAACAGAATTGTGTCCCTACACTTTTTTTACTTAATACTTTTTATCTCAAGTTCACCTTGAAACAAAAAAAGAACATTCTGCTATCACACAGAACTGAGAGAAATTGTGTAATATATAAACACAGATAACTTATAGGTAAATCAATGTCGCAGTGAGACCCAAAAATAGGTCTCATTATACAAGTGAATATACTTACATTTGACCCTGTCACTGACCAGGTGAAATTTGACATCTACATCACTCAGGTGTAGTCCATCAACACACCGCCATCAAGCACCAATCAAAATACAACAACACTGTGTATCCTTTTTTTTTTAAGAACTGCTACATACCAATTAATTACACCAGCTCAACACACTTAAAATATTTTAATCAGAAGTCGCCTGGAGCCATGTCTAATACTTATTAAATAAGAAGTACCTGAGTGGGCATTTCACTGCTTCAAACAGCATTAAAATCAAGAACTTGTTAGTGTGTTCTTTAATTCAGCATTTCCATACCTTTAGATAATATCAGCCTTTTATCCAGCACTATGCCCATTTAATCATCAGAGTCAATCCGGTTCGTAACAACTCAAAATGCACCACATGTAAACAAATCAAGTCTCTATTTCACTCTAGCCCTACTCTGTGTCGCCTTGGCCTGACACACCTGTTCAGCTAGGTACAACAGTGATTTAATCAGAGAAACGATTCCAATTACCTCAATTCTTAGTCAACATCACCATTTCACTGTTGACTTACAAATCCAGACAAGTTCACTGGGTAAACCTCCCAAGTCATGTGTATACATCAATGCAAACAATTATATATCACCTGGCATCAGTGAAATTCATATCCAATTAAATTTGTTCTCATAAAACATTTATTCATGTACAAATAGCATGAATCCTTTTTAAATCTACTTCATATCAAGATGCTGCACACTTTTCATAAATGCCAATTCAGACAGATGTCTGTACTTATTAATAAACTATTAACACCAGCTTTGGATTTGAGCCAAATTTTTCTCTTTATATTACCCCAGTTAATTTTAAAACATCTTCAAGGATACCCGTAGTAGTGTGCTTTGACTACAAAGTTAGAGTCCATGCAGATATCCCAATTGATGATAAAATTCTTGTCCCAGATTAAAGATTTGTAGCTTACCTGTCATCTATAGGATGAGACCCCGACACTGTAATGTAGAACCTCTTGACAGAAGACTCTATTATACTGGAGAGAATACCTGCCCCTTTAATGTCAGATCTCATTGTGTATTGGGGTCTAGCCATCCTAATTTACTATACACAGAAATACAATTCATGGTCTACTTGACATAGGTTATGCATAGAATAAATACACACTCAAAGATCATTGAGCATGTAATACCAACAAAATACCAATGGAAATTTTAACAATGTCACATTTTGCACCTGAATTTCAAACATTTTAATTATGCATTACAGAGCAAATTCTATGATAAAAATTTATTGAAAATAATACTATAAACTGTTTGATATATATTTATCCACTTGTCAGGTTCCAGTTTACTAAAACAGCTAGGATAGTAGCTAATAGCCAAAACAAATTACAAATAAGCTTAGTTATACATTCAATTGCGTTACAAACATCTTCCTGTTCCATAAAGAAAACACTTGATGAACTATGTGTTAAAATAAAACTTCACTGTAATTCTTTGAGCACATATGACAAGATATGCCATTTGTTAACTGTGCACACAAGTGGCATGCCGGGTGCATATACAGAACAGGTCTCTGAATAAAATCAATATGAAGAGTGAGTCAACCTCTACTAGAAATGTCTGCCAGAAGCATTGCCAATAAGGGGTGATCAATGATTTCCCGACTTTTTCCTTCATTAAACAAACAAACATGAAATTTATATATTGCAGTGAAACTGGTTACAGTTGTCAGATTCTAGCTTATAGTTAAAGTAAAAAAAATCTATATGATACATTAAGTTGTTGTTAATGAAAAAATAGCAATATTACTTATTTAAAACATTCATTTATATATATCCACTGATATCATCCATGTTCATGTGGAGATTGTTTAGAAATTTCAGCAACATAATTCTTTGTAAGTTTTGTTACCACACATACACTAGAAAACAAGTCGGACCCTTTCAAACAGAAGAATTAATAAATAGGAAATTTGTTCAAATCAACTCAATCTGTACTTGACTACAGGAAAAGAGTTGTTATACTGACAAGAAGTTTTTGTTCATTAACATATATGACAGCTTATTTATTTTTTCTTTAACAGTCCATAAACAGATACTGATAATAAAAGTGCAAAATTGTATATTAAAAAATAGACATTAATTTATGTACTCGTATTTTTTTTTATTGCTCTCCATATTACAAACACTATTAAACTCACGACTATCATAGCATATCAGTACCAGTCAATCTCACTATGCCCCTGGATGAAGATGGAAAGCAAGACCCATACGATGGTTGATATCGTACGGTATAGGGTATAAGGTATATTTTTACGCTTTAAATTACACTGACATGTAAATAGTTTTAAATAGTTCTAACAAGTAACTAGGAAGTATTTCATTCTTTGCTATTTATCTAAAGATATTCAATTTTTTAAAGACATACCAGATACATGCACCTGCACCTGTCTTTCAGTAGTCATCCGGAAGTTTCTCTACCGACAAACATTGTAATGAAGGGAAGATAACTCTCTTAACAAGCGCGGGAAATTCATTCTGATAAAAGGGGAATAACTCCTCCACAATTCTTAAGGTGCTATGGGACATCTGTCAATATTTATATCATATTTAATGTTGATTAAAGTACATTATAATTTAAATACTTTCACCCGTTTAGAATTTTCGATTTTTACAATATTTCACCAAAAAATACGTTTTAAAATTTTTTGAAAAGGTTAAATTAAAAATTTTAAAATGCCCAGCAGGATTCTAACTCATGGCTTACAGATTCGTAGTAATTAAACTCTCTAACCCACTGATCTATGCTGTTATGTGACAATTATAGGAAGTAACAAAATTGTCACCTAACAGCGTAGCACAGAGGGTTAGAGGGTGTAAGTCATGAATTACCTTTCCAAAAATTTTTAAAACATTTTTTGGGGTTAGAAATTGTAAAATTTGAAAATTCTAAACCGGTGAAAGTATTTTAATTATAATGTACTTTAATCCACATTAATATCGAAAGATGTCACATACCACCTTTAAATGTTTGCTTACTCAATCATATACATGCATGTATTTATTAGTTCATATTTCATAAGACAGATGAGAAATTCTAAACTTTCGTAATATAAAAATGAATAAACCAATTTGAATATTTATTCACATTATAACAGTAACTTAGCTACAAGTAAAAAGTAATGACCAACGAGAATTAAATCAGATGAGAGAAAATATAGAGTAATACAGAAATATGCATTTAAGATATAGAATTGCTGTCAAAATGAGACCATGCATTCAAAATATTGCATTAGTATATATTATCTACATTACAGATATACATTAACAGATGTACATAAAGTATTGACAATATGAAATATATCACAGATTATTATCATTATATATTAATTAACATTAAACTAAAACAGCTTGTAGTAAGTGAAGCATTAGTCGGTAACACAATTTAAACATAATTTTATGATCATTAATAACAAATGTATAACATTAACAACAAATTATTTGTATTTATATACATTAGTCTATATCATTACAGATATTGATCGTTTAATAAAAAACATGTTTTATCACCAAACTGTGCCAGCTGATATGATGTAAATAAATACATGTACATGTGTATAAACTGTGTAGATAAATGACTAGGAACGATCGCGAAAATCAATTAAATTTAATGATGTTTTGCTCACTGTAAGTACAAAAAAGTAAATAAAATGTAAATCAACCATAAATATATTAAATATTGAGTGCAAAAATGACACATACTGCATGGTTAGCAGTTTGATTAAATGTGTGTACAAGAATATAGATGAATTCACTAATTTAATTAATGTAATTTCTCTAATACATGTCCAAGGTTACCCTTTCCATCCCTTTTTCATAGACCTTCTTAACAAATGCATAAAATATATCAGTGAAAAACAATTAAATCTACAAATTACAAGAATTCATAAAATTTCCTCTATCACACCTTTCCCCTTTAAATATGGAGAAATTTAATTCACATACAGGAACGACAATACATTTCTAACAAGTATTTACATTAAATGGCAAAATCTGACATCTTTTATCTATTCAGAAATTCTATAGACTCCTAGCTTGCACTACTCCTCAACATCATCATCTGGGTACTTCTCATGTAATTTGTGATGCAAAAATCCGGTAGACTTTTATTTTTGGCTGTGTATTGAAACCTATATTAAGCAACCAAAGGGGGCATTTCAAAACAGAAAAACTGGACCTTTTTTCATTCTATAGTAAATGAATGTAGTTTGGGCACAAAGTTATTTATGATTATTAAAATTTCAAGCACAAGGGGTGGAAACAAGAAAATTTGGACAGAACAGTTCCGAGCACACATTAACACCCGAGGCGAGTTCAACAGAGCCAGCGCTCGCCAAAATTTGTGTTGCGGGTATAGGGAATTTTGGCGAGTGCTCGCAAGCGCTCTCTTCGTTGAACTCGCCTCAGTATTTATAATAATTTGATCATGGTGAGTAACAAATACGCTTAATTCTTGCACATTCACTCAATCACATGCACTCAAGAGGTGTTTGCAATAGGAATGCATGAGTATCAAAAATCAAAAAATGTTTATTATAAACATCCAAAAAACATATTGTATACATAGAAATATAAAATATCTCCCCAAAAAACGAGGGAGAGCTAGATGTTTTAGTAATATCATATTTAGAATTTATTACAGAAGTTACATTAATTAATTATTAAAGATCATTTTTCAAAAATCTGTTAATGTATATGCAATAGGTCTGAAATACAGTACTCATCAAGATTTGTGTGACTTTATGATTCATAAGAATTAATTATTATCCATATTCTAGTGACAATATTATTCATTAATTTCCATATACCCGGTAGTCTCCTGTTCTATACAATTAACAAGAAAGTATATATGAGTGACATGAGTTGTCTGGATTGATATCTGGTTAGCTGATCATGTGGATTTCTTGTTATATACACTGATGAAATTTACACTACATGTATTTAAATTCATAAATTTTGAATCATAAATCGAATCTCATTTTTACACTCAGTTTGATAAAAGATAGGTACTAGTACCCAAATCTTAACAATTTTACTTGGAGTTTAATGTAAGATTGTTTTTCCATATGATTTTCGATGTGTTGAAAATGGAGAAAGGACCTTCCACCAAATGAATCTCATACATGTACCTAGGTAATGGTACAAACTTTGGACTCCTTGTTTTGTTTTTTAATGGTTTTGTTCAGTCCGGAATTTGTGTATACATCTTTAGAGAAACTGACCAGTCTGTTTGTAATATTGCTTGCTAACAGAGCAAGTCGGTCCTTAGTGTCCATAGAATAATCAGGCACCTGCAGTAACATAATCCTCCCATCTTCACACCCGACAATGATCAGCCCCCTGGCAGACACGCTCACACTGATGGGAATGCTGTGCACTGGAAACACACTCTGCAGCACTCTCTCTTTCACATTTCCAACTTTCACCAAACCTTCACGAATATTCAGCCACACAGCGAATTCGCCATTTGGCATCATTTTAGGGGCTGTGGCTCTGATTTTGATATTTTTCAGCATTACTTCACTCTCTTCAGCATCAAACTGATGTACATGTTTCAAAGAATTCAAGTCATACAAATTCAGTACCCTGTCAATTCCATAATTCCCCTTGTTGTCGATGCTAATAAAAGAATTTGGCATGGGGCTTGTTTTTTCTCGTTTGGTGATTTTTCTTGCTTTTGTATTGATGATGACAAGGTACAGTTCTTGATCTTCTGTTTGTTCTGCTAAAAACAAGTATCCGCTCTCTCCAATGGGTTGTATTCTAGCAGGATTAATGCCAGCCAATGAGTAAAGCTCCTCACCTGATCGTATATTCACCAACAAAAGATCACAGTTGCCAACATCATCACCTTTCTGGTTTTTGGAAATCAAAATTTCATCATCCAAATGTGTCATTTCCAGAATAACTTCACCTATATTCGAATGATTAAAATGAAAGTTGTGCAGGTTTTCCCCTGTTTTGATGTCCCAAAAACTAAAGGTGCTGCCACCTTCTGTGTCGCTTTTGACTAATACTCTAGAATTTGAACATTGGTAGTGTTTAACCATCAGACTGCTCAGTGGAAGTGAATTCAGCAGCTTTCCAGTCTCTGTACTCCAAACCTTAATAACGCTCTGTCCATCATATTCTCGTAGCACAGCATGGGCTCCGTCTGGTGATATTACTGGTCGCATCGTCTCATAGGCCTCCGATATGGCAATCTTAATCCTTCCATTTATCAAATCCAAGACAACCACGTCATTGGCAACAGTTCCTCTTACCACTGCTGTTTCACCAGTCTTGGAAACATCAAAGTACCTTGGACTTGTCTTCATCATCAGTGGCTGAAATTTGGAATCTGTTTTTTCCATGGCTCCCAAATTCCAAATCTGAATGGCATTGTTTCTTTTAGATGTAGTAATTGCCAGATTTCTAGCATTGTTGATGTCTAAGAAATTAATTTTTGACTTGCTGGCTTCTAAGCATGCTTTGAGAATTCCTTTAGTCACATCCCATACTACAAGATGACCTTCATACCCCACAACAAAAGTCTTGTCATCCACCTGAAGACTGCTAAACATGTCCAACACCCGGTGCTCAGGTTTGATATAATTTGGAATTTTAAACTGTTTAAAAACCTTGTTTGACTTGTAATTCCATAACAAGAATCCCTCTTCTGTCCTCAAGATAAGGTAATAACCACTGGTGGACATTTTCGCCTCTTGAATAGTTTGTCCGTCCGATGCATTGATTTTGCTGAGAACCTGCCCAACAGTTCCGTCGTCTTTGTTAGTGTTTACCATGTGGACTTGGCCGGAGTCTTTCATTAAAACAAATGCTTCGTGGGTCGTGGGAGAAAAGATCAGTGACAGAGAGGGACCATCCACATCAAAGCGGTGAAGCTCAGACAAACTGGTTGCACTATACATGGTGTAAGTTGTTGTTGACTTCAGATGAAATACTGCTAGTTTTTTGTCTGGGGATATGACCATGTCATCTGCAGAGATACTAAAACTGTGTTCATGTTGACCAGTCTCCATGCTGAAAACATCAGCAGAATGCCCTTTGTGCAGGCAAAATATCCTTTGTTCGGTCAATCCATGTTTAAGAGAATCTGCCATTCCTACTGCAGGGTAACTCTTCCCAAGATTCAATGATCTCTTAATCTCTGATGTCACAATGTTTACAATGATGAAAGGATGCATCGTTTTTTGATAGGTTGATGAGAAGTACACCAAATCTTTACTACTTTCAGAGCCCATAATATTCAGCTTGCTATCCTCGGGATTAAGAGCCTGAAATTCACATTCCAGTTCCCCAACAGTCAAATCCCAGAAAAACACCAAATTATTTTCTGCCAGAGCTACAAGATGCTTCCCATCATTGGAGGTTGCTACATTCATACACCCATAAGGCAGCTTATGATTTTGAAGCTTATACAACAAAGCTTCACTCGGAACACTGTAGCATGTTATATAAGGAATAGGTCTCTTCATCTCATCTGACACCTTTAAACACTCTGACACCAGGGTTTTCTCTGAACTAGGTTTCTTGTCTGTCAGATAAGACAACATATGTCCACAAATCTCAAACGCCAAGGAATCTGGATATTGCTGTAGTGTGGTCTGACAAGACTTCAGCACTTTTTCTAAGACGCTGGTCTTGTTGGATTTTCCCACTTTTGTGAAGTAAAAATCGCTGATAACTTGTATAACAGATGTAGCTTTGATCTTAGCAATCACAAAATGATAGTTGTACAGACAAACAGAATTGAGTTCATCCTCTCTGTTTGCCTGTGCTAAATGGTATGGCAACTTGTTCAGCTTTCTTTTGTTAAATCTGATTTGAGGATTTCCATCTTTATCCCTGTAAATGAATTTTATTGGTTGGTCAGCAACTTTCCTGTCCGCTGAGGAGTCCAGTGTGGACATTCCATACTTCTTTGCTTGTTCTGCTGTGTACCTGAACGGTTTTGAAACATTGAACCATTTTCCAAGAAAATAATCAGCAAGATTTGAATGAATTTCTGCAGCAAAGTTTTCATCTTTAAGATAGCGTTCTTGGCTAGCTTCAATGAACTGTCGGTGGTACCAGAATGTTACACGAGTCTCATCTATTTCTTTATCCACAATGTATTTCTGTACATCATACTTCAACCTCACCCACAACAGGGAGGGAATTCTCCGCACAGGTGGCAGCTGGAATTTGAAGACTTCTGTCAGAAGAGTATCATCAATTGACATCACATCTTCGAATTCCAGTTCACTGAGACCTGATGCAGAGGCAGTGAGGTATGCAAAAGATCGCTCCACAAACATCTTCCCGTGCTTATTCTCCAGTTGTCCAAGCAATGTGGAGATACTTTCTTGCAGCGTAGTTTGCAGGACACATCTATTTACTGGGGTGTATGATCTCCACATGAGGATATTTTCAAAAACCAGTTTTACATACAGAGGAAGGCTGCAGGCATGGAAAGCTTTGTGAACAATGTCAAATTGTTCAGAAGTCAAGGTTCTGTTACTTCCTTCCAACCAGACCTTCAATATCTGAAAACCCAGTTCCTCTCCTAAATTGGGTACAACAATGAAACTTTTAGGGCTGAAAAAAGCTTTCAAATTCGTCACAATCTCCAAAGTCTCAATGTAGGTAGACAACAAAATGCGTACATTAGATTTCAGTTTTCTAGGCAGCCATCTTAGTTTGTAGGAAGAGTGGTCTTGGTTGAGCTGGTCCAGTGAGTCCAGGATAATGACTAGGGGTTTCTTTGACTTGTATTCCTCCAAAAGACCCTGAAACAGAATGACTAACTCATCGAAATCTTCTGGAATATTATCGGCTTTTCCATCTGTGTTGTACAAGATTTGGCTGCAGATGCTTCGAAGCAGTCGGCGAAGGTTGCTGCTGTCAGGTGATGTACCAAGAAACCGCAAAATCACCACCGCGTCTTTGTGGTACACAAAGGGAACCTGCAAGTAATATGTTTGCTGTAAGAATGTATTTTGTTTTCATTTTTGGTATCATAAAAAATTATCCTTTATCTATTGATGAAGGCTTATATGACATGTTTTCCCAATCAAATTTTTTGAAACTTTTTACTTTAAAATTATTTCATATTTATATAAGAATAATCAATCTAACTTTCTTACAAATTATACATTGAATTTAATTACAAAGAAATATATCAAAAACCACACAAAAATAGGGAAAGATACAGTAAGTCAGAAAAATTATGTGATAATTACTAGATATTTAAATGCAACAATAATATAGTTATATATTTATATCACTGTTTCTTCCAAGGCCTGAGCTCATGCACACTTCATACAAATACATCAAGAAAACAATAAGTTTTAAATTCTAGCTATCATTCAGACAATCTTCACTTGGTGAAAAGCTTGATTTTAATATTGATATGCATAACATGTATCTCTGCTCAAATTCTATAAAGTAAATACGGTAATCAAATATTTATGGCCTTTATGGAATGAATCTAAAAGCAACCCATTTATAAGAATACAGGGTGTATTTACGTTGTCAAGGCAGGTACATTTTAAAAAATCCCAAAGCATTTTACCAAAATATAATTATTGCCCTTATACTAACTATTCTTTTCATAAATATATCCGCATCGTACATGTAAGCAAGCCAAATTGTACTTACATTAGAATCCAACCTTCTAACCAATCAAATAGCATGTTACAAATGGAGTCATAACAAATTCTATTACAATTCTTTTTTACTTTTGTCAGTATTATCATAATAAGATACCTTTCTGGCAGCCTCTGCCATGATGGAAGTTTTGCCACTGCCTGATGGGCCATAGATGGTGAATGGCTCAGGTTCTCCCTCTCTCAAGTAAGAGGCAATTTTATCCAAAATATCTTGTCTACCATGAAACATGGAGCACCGCTCTTTGGCCATGGTAAGATGTTGTAATGTCTGAACAAAAACCAAAGGAATTAACATGCAGACAATTGTAAAACTGGGATTTAATAAAAACGACAATTTGTCAGGTAAAATGAAAAATTTGTAAGACCTTTAATCAATGAAGGGTAAAGTAAAAATAGAACTGTAACCTCATAAGACAATCCATTACAAGTTTAACAAGCAAAATTTTAAACATGCAATGATTTTATTTAATTTAAAATAATCAATTCATATAGATTTCTGTGCTATTGCACATTGCTATTAGTCTCTCTACATACCTCTATGTATAGATTATCCTTAGAGAGCTCAGTCTCGAGGGAGACAGATTTATCCAGCAGACTTCTGACTCCTTCGTAGAACTGCTTGGCAAAGCTCTCTAAGTAACTCTTGTGATCCTCCCTGTTGATTCCTTCTTTGTCACTCCACTTCACTAGAGACCTGCAACAGTAATTGTTCTTTTTATACAGTCATCTCCACTATAATACATGTTGGTACTTGAAAATATAGGTAGGACTCCAAAGTGCGATGGGAATCTAAAGTTTGATGGTCATGCCAAAGTCCGATGGTCTGAGCAAAACCCCAATGGTATGACATGCCAAAGTTTGATGGTTCGTGTGCAGTCGCCAAAGTCTGATGGAGTGACACACCAAAGTCCAGTGGTTCTAGTTAGACTCATAAAGCACAAATGTTATTCCTGTTATGCATATGGTCTGTCTGTATGCGTCACGATAAACTAGAAGGTCAATAAAATAAAAGTGAATTAAATTGATAAAAGTTTTATTTTAAACTCTCCTTATGATGAAAACTATTTTATTTATCAAACCCTGCCTCAAGTTTCCGACATGCATCTTACATGTAGATTGTCAATGACCAATTTAAAGCACATTTAAAAGGGAAGCATGTTCAGATATTTGGACACAATGTTCTCCGTTTTTGTTTTCGCAGCCTTCACCATTACCAAATGGACAAAATATGCACCAGGCTGACAACATTATATTCTCTTTTTTCCTCACTTTGTCAAAAATGTATCTCTCAATCGTTCAGACAGATGCTGCCATCTTGCTGATTTTAAATTGCTAGTATGACGTAACCTTGATGTCATCATGACGTGACATCTTAGAGTCACGCTATTATTCTGTTACTATCAAACTTTGTCGTCAGTATCGGCAACATACCATCGAACTTTGGCATAAGCCATTGGACTTTGGTGTGACCATCAGGCTTGGGAGTGACCATCGTACTTTGGAGTCTTACACATATAACTTATATCAAGTGTGTGAACATCTTGAAGTAAAATAAACTGGCCAGCTGCCTCACTCCATTTTATTTTCAATTACTTTACCATATTTCGTAAGTGTAAGTTCTGTCATGAAAGACAACTTTAAATATGCTTCTCTCAGATTGGTCCAGTAATTAATCTATAGTGAATACATGTACTGTTGAAATTCGTTTTAAGTTTTAACAAAACTGTAATAAAGTAGTAGATTGGCCTTTGATGCAACCTTGGAATTTCTGACCACAGTTTACAGGCACAGTATTACATAATCTAAAATATTGATGCACATATAATGGCAGCGTCTATGCAGATTTTCTATGTATCCACATTTCTTATACTTTTAATATGTATTTCCTAACCAATGACAAGAATTTCAGTTCTCCCAATTAGGTTCAGTAATATCAACACAGCTGTAATATACCGGTACTTGAACATAAAATCATTATATTTTGTCACCCCTGAACAGATTCAGCACTACCTTCTCTGCCTTTCTGTATATTCTATTGCCTTATTTTCACCAACAGCATTGACTTGTTCGCCATAGATATCTTTAGATTTGCAATATCTTACATTTGTATTTTATCTTTACTGATGATTTTGGGAATTCGGTTCTCCCTGAGCTGGTTCAGTAGCGTTTGTGATTCCTGGTTAATTTCATTGCCTGTCATGTCAATGTATCGCCAAGCCTTTGAATGACCAAGATTGTTATGGATATCCTCAATAATCCTGACGAAACATAAACAATGGTCCACTGGATTTCCTGGAGATTTCAAAATACCCTGTTCAATTTCCTCCTCTGTCACTGAAAATATACAGTTATTATCAAGGTCATATAAAAGCTAGCTGATTGACCTATTTTTTTCAAAGTACATGTATCTGTATTATTATTCAACTGTACAACTATATACAAAGCTGTGAATCAAATTTACCTGACATAAAGTACTTGTGTTTTTCCTCTTTAGTCATTTTCCCTTCATCAAAACACTTTTGACTGGCTAGTTTGAATTTGGATCGCATTTCCTCTGCAATCTTTTCCCACTTCTTAATTGCATCTGCATCCTAATATAATAACAATAAGTCACTTTTCTACTTTTTTTAATAAATAACAGGAACAAATATTCTTTAGAAAACTTTTTCATGTTATCAATATCGGTCTAGATAAGATATTTGTAATATATGCTAAACCATCTGTTACCAGTGCTGAATTACTGGCTAGTACCAAGGGATAAATTATCTGATCAACTAGTGTAAAAAATCTTTGATTTTTACTGCTTAAAAATAAGCTGACCCTAAATGACCATCTCTTAGGAATTTATAGAAAGAAAAACTAATTAAATTTTGAATGAAGCCTTACAGCCTTAAAAATGTTCATATTTTTGTAATTTTTTTTTAAATTTTCAAATTGATTTGATCAATTAAAAAAAATACTATTACATTTGTTAAAATTATCTAAACAATCATCATAGAACCAAAAGGGAAATATTTCTTTTCAAATCAATGATTGATTTCTGAACAACATATGGTACAAGAAAATAATCAATATCTTTCTTGTCATGTAATAAAATAGTATTTATTGATCACCTTCTGAAAGACAATAAAGTAATCAGATTGAAAGTTTGCTTTGTTTTGATAAGAAAATGAAATTGTATTTCATATGATAGATGCCTTTCAAGAAAAATTGTATGTTTTCAAATTAAGGAGACAAATTTTCCTGGAAAGTTAATTAGTTCGTGAGCTAGCTAGGATGCAATGTTTTTGAAAATGTCTTGGAAAATCAAATTATCTCTCATTTCTCAATCCCCTAGAGAAATGTGCTGACAAAATATTGAGTGCTAGTTATGTTCAATATCCACTGGTATATGATATTCTGTCACTAAATAATCACAGCACTTGAAATTTTCAGAGAGTGTAATAATATCTCCAGAAGTAAAGTTACGTACGGTATATGCATGCATCATGCAGTAACTTACAGTGAAGACAGAAATTTAATTCTTATTAAAAAATAATTACAGTGTACAGCTACACAAATAGTCTTGTAAATATAAATAAATAATGCACTACCTTTGATTTGTAACTGGGTATGATACTGCTTATTTGCTGAAGGACAAAAACTGGAGGAACTGCATTGATGTCTTCTTTGTACCAGGCATCAAATAGTGTTAGATCCTCCCCTATAGATCTCAGCATCTCCATCATCTGGTTAAATTCTTTCTGTGGAATGGTTTGCTGGAGGGCTCTGTATCCATGTCGCTGGTTCAAAAATGTCTGAAATATTCATATTTATTAATGTCCATGATAAATATGCACCAGTAATTCACAATATGGTTACAATATCTTATAGATATATATCGTGGTAATTAACTACCTGTTTGTAAAACACAACTAAACTAGTACGCCGTAAGTACATGTAGAAACTTATCAAACTGTTATGACCTGTTTGTCCATAATTTTGATGAATTACTTTGCAATTCTATAAGGAATTTATATCACCTACACTTTTCAATGAATGCCTTGTTTTAGTGAAACAGGATTGACAAGTCTGAATCCATTGATATTACCACAAAATTTGGTCCGGTTGACAGCTTTTGGCAGTTGAGGACCTCGGCCAGACAGAGTGAGGATGTGGAATGGTCATCGGAGGCTTCCTCAGGGACCCCCCACCTCATGTCTACCACCTGTCAAACACAAAGGATTCAGGTAGACACGTATGCTTAAACTTGTATCTAATGGTAATACTAGTATCTTTTGTGTACCGGTACGTGATTAATCTGTTTCACAAAATAAATGCTATCACATATGAGGAATTACCAGGTATGTTTTGTTTTGTTTGGTTTTTATTAGATATAATTTTATTCATTTTTTTCTTTGCCTATACAACATGACATTTTAATCACAATTGAATGTGTGGATATAACTTACCTGAAACTCTAATCCATAGTTCTGCTTACAGTAAGACTGCAGTTTTGGATAAACTTCTTCAATCAGGATATTTCTTTCTTCTCTCGTATCTAAATGACATTATAACAATACTACCAATTAATTGCCATATAGAAGTATGTAACATATATTTGAAGAAAGTTGCAGAAAATGGAACAAAATCCTGTTATTTCTTCGCTTAATCATTCAGAATTTACCTGTAAATGTAGAACTGAGAAATATCCTGACTACTCTTGAGTTTAAGGTGGGAAGATGATCCAAGCATCCTTTCAGAATACTGTCTTTCAGATTGCTTGACATTGCGTTCTGAAAATAATAACCGTATGTATTCACATTTGGATAATAACATGAAGCCATCAGTATATCAATCTGGAATTGACCAACTCTTATTCATTATACTATTAGTCAGATATTGACCTCTTCATAATTTAATTCTGGTTACAACATCTTATTTGATTGACTAAACAAATTCATCTACATCATATAACAATACATTCAATATGAATCATGCATCAGCTTGATATTACATTTTGTAATAGGACGGTAGAAACAATGACGGACAAGACCGGGAATCAAACCTGGGCCCGCTGAATCTCTAGTCAAGTGCTCTACCAACTGAGCTAACTGCATGATGTCGGTATTAAGATCCCGGTCTGGTCCATCATTTTGTGATGGTCGGACTGACTTCAATACTGGTGCCAGTTAGCTCAGTTGTTAGAGCATCTGTCCAGAGATTCCGGGGTACCAGGTTTGAATCTCAGTCTGGTTGTCCTTATTTCCATCTTGTAACATTTAGTGCCGTGCCAAGCCCTGGAACTGACAAGTAACTTCTGCAAGGGGAAAGAGCCTGGTGATCTTCAAGGATGAAGATCATTTAAGAGAAAAGAACATGATGGTCAGACCGGTTCTAATATAGACAACAGATATAGCCGGTCTACCCGGTTGGTAGAGAAAATGACAAGAGATTCACTGAAATCTTTCCCACAGGTGCTTGAATACCAATTAATAAATCAAAATGCAACCAAACGTTTATAATATCTTTGCTATTATTCTGGTGAAAATATTGTTAATTTTTCTTATAAGAAAACTTAATTTGAATTTTTAAAGACCCCTATGGTCATGCTTGCAATTGTCACAGTTATTGCACAGAAACTATTTCAAAACTATGAATACCTGTTGTTTAATTTCACTGCCACCAAATCAAGAGGAATAACAACAAATGACAGCAAGGACAGACTACACGTACTGACGTAGTAATCCGGGATTCATCAACTTGTCATCAATATGAACATGATGAAAATATTATGGCCAACCACTGTTTGGTGTTTTGTATTTACACTGTATGAGTGACATGTTTAGTTCAAGACATGTATACTATACGCGTTTACAAATAGGCTAGATGTCACGTTTTGTGGATTTGTTTGGGTTGTTGATGTGACAACTGTATTTACCTTCTTCTCTAGAGAGCACTTGATTTTAAAATCCAAGTCGAATAGTAAATTTTCCGGGACCCCCCCCCTAAAAAAAACCAAAAAACAAAAACAATGAGAGTAACTTTAGTATTCTGTGACATTTTTTTGTATGGATAGGATATTAAATATTTCTTACCGTATAAATTGTTGAAAAAAATCTTACAAGATTTAGTCTATCGCATTTGTGATGCAAACATATTACATGCATTATCGAATCAAAAGGAATATTTTAGTCATTGGACACATAAAGGATGAATTAATGAAAATATCTTTGTTACGATCATTAACAAGTTATGATCGATTCTACACAGTATGAAGTTATCGGAACTTGATATCGTGAGTTACTAGTATAAGAGACATATGTCTCTGCTAGTATATTGTTTATTACTTAAGTCAGTTGCATTTTTTTTTTACGGTTAATTCTATTCTTTTTTATTATAATATATCTTCATCGGAATGAAAAACAGAAACAAAAAGAAGGATGGGGGATTTACCCTTTAAATTGCTTGAAACATAACTATAGATTAGATCTGAAGAAGAGTTCTTCGTCATTTTCATAATTTAACTATTTATATCAGAAACATATTTATGCCTCTGTTTATATATATATATAGAGAGAGAGAGAGAGAGAGAGAGAGAGAGAGAGAGAGAGAGAGAGAGAGAGAGAGAGAGAGAGAGAGAGATCAAAGGCCACTGTGTATTAACCATATTGTTAACGTTTTCGTAAATTTATACAGGTGCGGATCCAGGATTTTTTTTCAAATACCGGTGGTCCACCCATATCCCCAACCTACCCGTACAACTGTCAATAAAACTGACGGAAAAAATCCGACTTAACTCCCCCAAACAAATGAAATAATGATAACGATGGGGAAAGGGGAGCACTGTATTTACCATATATATGTATGTTATATTTTCCGCTTAATTGTTACTTATACTTTTAAAATTGTCTTTTTTTATTCAGTACAGTATATATATTGAATGGGACAAGGTAGCAGGCACAGCCTATTTTAGCCCTCTCCCTAGATCAATGTCAAAATGAACAAATTGAAATATTTAAATGTTCAATATTAATCCAACAATAAACGATAAAAATCCCCCCCCCCAACAAAAAAAACAGAAACAAAAAAAACAAAACCAAAACCAAAAAAAAAAAACCAAAAAAAAACACACACACAGAAAAAAAAGGAAGAGAAAAAAAACCCAATATGGTACCGGTTTGAAAAGAAAAGATAAGACTTAATGCTGTGTTAATAAATAATTACAAAAGGCGTTCTGTTGCTGCGATAAAAGTAATACTATGTACTGCTTTAGATTTGTTAACATTGATATTAAGTCCCTGATTATACTTATCATATAACATTAATTCAAGTAAAAGTTGATTATTAGAACTAATTATGGCGTTTTCTATGGCTTGAAAAAGTGTAATTCTACATGATTCATACTTGGGACGTTTGAAAAAATAATGATAATCATCTTCGACAGAATCTACACAATAACCACACAGTGCGGTTTCTGTTAAGCCATGATTATACATATCTGTCATTAATATACTTGCATGGTTCCTTATTTGACAATATACTATTATTATATTTACGCAAATGTTTATAAAATTGTCTGTGTGTTTCTCAAGGAGACGGAGGTCAATAATGTATATATAACTCGGTAGAGTCTGTAACTACATGTATTTCTGCAAATCTGGGGGTGGGGATAACTCAACCCAATCCTCCCCTCTTGATCCGCGCACGATATACACACTATAGTGTACAAAAAAGAAATGATAAAGAATGTACGTGAAAAGTGAAAGCACATAGTTCTTTTTATCAACCAGCGTGCATTTCGAAATATTTTTCTCTGTGTTGTATCAATGGAGTCATCCCATTGCAAAACATGGGCATCTACCAAGTGTTAAATATAGGATGATCGAATCCATTTTAAGGCTATATTTATAATAAGCTCTGTATACAGATGTAGGAAACTTTTTGAATCTTAAAGCTAAAATATTCGGATCTTTACTAAATTAATAATAGTTTGTTGTCAAAAATACCATAGATAAAAATTTGTCGACCATTCTGCCTGCTTAAACAAATTACATGTATCTTGGCGCAGTGTATCAAGCTTAATTAAGAGAAAGTGAAATGGTAGTCATCTCTATTTTCAAACCTAGAACTGTCAGTGATGTTGGTGGTTGAAGGAATGCGCCAGGAGGTCACACATTTATTGAAAGTGATTGAAAGAACAGGGAGAAGCTTGGGGAGCTCATTTTTTATACGCTATATTTGTATGAAAAATCATATCGGTCTTATTAGGAGTATGTCTACATTATATATATATGTGTGTGTGTGTATGGGTGAGATGGTTCATATCACGTATAGTAAGTTGCACTTAAGACAATGACTGTTGAAAATCAAGTGATTTCAAGGTGAAATTTATCCCAACATACCTGAGAAAAAGAAACAAACTCTCTCTCTCTCTCTCTCTCTCTCTCTCTCTCTCTCTCTCTCTCTCTCTCAGGCTTACACTTTAAATTCCATGTTTGATTTGTGTTCAATACTGCACGTAAATATTGCCATTATCTGTTCCGGTATTATTTTTTTTTTGCAAGCTTGTCACTTTCCGCAAA
Organism: Magallana ariakensis; assembly: GCA_020458035.1. Taxonomy (NCBI): domain Eukaryota; kingdom Metazoa; phylum Mollusca; class Bivalvia; order Ostreida; family Ostreidae; genus Magallana; species Magallana ariakensis. The sequence goes on along the minus strand of CM035814.1, from coordinate 33,567,967 downwards.
CTTTGATACAAAGTAATCAACCGGCATAATAAATCTTACACACGAAGTGCTTCTTACATAATTTTTGCAAGAGGAAGAATTCCGTCAAGAATAGAACCAGTGATTATATGTAAGAGCGAGGACTCGCCGGGACGACACTTAAACCGTTTACCTACCGACGTTCTCACACAAGAGGCGTTTTTATCAAAGCCTGTCCGCTAATTAAGCATTCAGCGGATGAACGTCCCATCTAGACCTGTATGGATAATTGTGTATTAAATTATGTGAATGACATATTCTATTTGGATTTCCTATTATATCCTATAATCCGGAGACGATCGAGTAATGAGTCGAAAAAGCAGAAGAAAACATAATCAGGCTTTTTCTCTCTATGAAAATACAAGGCAAAAGGCTTGAATCGGACTATGTAATAAGACTTTGTTCATTGGTTTAAATTGGAATTTAAAGTTTTTAAAACATCGTTAAAATCTGGGGGATGAGCGAGTACCTAATTATTTAAGCGTGTCGATCCGTGCGGATTGCGGAGTTTCTATCCGTCTCTAGCTACTTTGCGTCAATCTGACCATACATCCAGAACAATTGAACTGATCAGAGATTTAAAAAAAAATTCTTTGATGCGTGGGTCTTTTTTCTTTTAATTCTTGTTTCATTTCCAGTGTAAGTGTTAAACCACATGCATCACTCTTGGACGGGTTTATTTCTTAAACAGTGAAATGAAGTTTGATGATATTCCGTGAAATAGGTGAAAAAACGGTAAAAGATCTTCTTATATTCTAAAAGTGCACAATGGATCTTCATTTCTGTGAGTTATTTCTGTTGATTTTTGTGATTGGAGTTACGCCATCAAATGGAACATACAATCTTAGAGCCGGAATGTAAGTCAATTTAAAAGTGATTCAAATTAATCATTCATCTAAAAAACTCGTATGACAAAAATAAAAAGAGACTTAAAGAATACTTTTATTATATTTACAACGAACACTAAATGAACTGATAACATTAGATCATGTAGAAATCGCTCTTGAAACCGCTTTTGAAAATACTTTTATGTTCTTTAATTTCTTGCGAGAAAATAATTCATCAATAGTTCCTTACATCAAAATGTATTAACGAGGACTTAAAAATTACATAATTAAAAAGTAAAAATGTGTTCAAACCAATGGCATGCACCAATGTATACCGTGGTACAATTATAATCATATGATGGACAAGGAAACGGTTCATTGGGACAGTTAAACGTCTGCTTTGAATTTATTCATTCTTTTCGCTCTTTTTGGCAATTTCTATATGTCGATACTCGTGAGTTCGTAATAAACACACCAGGATTCGACACACAAAACACCGTTCCGCAGCTTGGGGTAGTTTCTTCAGATATCATCCGGTAGTTGTTGTCTACACCTGTAATATATTATCATATTGTTTGTCAACCCTTACAATAGACCAGTTAACTTCAATGCTTCAAACGTTATTTAAAGACGTTTTTCCCACATTTAGGTTCCGGTGTTTGTTGATTATAGTAAACAGACATGTACCAATGCATGTAAAGTAAAGTTTATTACTTCGAAAGAGGCGAGCAAGTCGTAATAGAAAAGCATTATTATCTATTTAGATATTATGTCAAAATAAATTTATCAGATCTCGCGACAACGGATCTTGAGCACGGCAATTTTAAAATGTGCTGACAGAAGACTGCAATAAATACACCTGCCGTTTTTTTTTTCTGTGTGTGCAGAATAATTTAAAATCAAACCATGCAAACAAGAGCGTAGAATTTTACAAACACGCCTTAAAATCGCTCATTCTCAACCAACAGAAGTCAAAATGTTAAATATATGCGGAGTTTCTTACATTTATAACGACATTGATACGACTTCACTCAAAGCCCGATATATTCTCTCTCTCTCTCTCTCTCTCTCTCTCTCGTGAATGACATAGCCAGAAAAAAGTGTCGCATCATCTTGACAAATATTTATAACTGTGCATACTAGGGCGTGACCCTCCATCAGAAGTTTGTTTTATTCCCTCGGCCGTTCGCGGCCCCCTTTACAAGTCAGCCGATGGCCCACTAGATATTCTGTCAGTCACGTCGCGTGCTGTAATCTATTAAAACACAATACGCTAAATCTTCCTTTTCTAAACGTAAAAAAAAACTCGGTTTAAGAATGTCGAAATATTTCTGCACCTTTTTAATATTCAAATTAATTATGTGGAATGTTCTAATTCTGGTGTACGTGTTTCTGAGTGCAGATTGTCACATAAATTGATCATCAAGATTTCCCCAAACCTGTACTGTCATTGCAGTTGTAAATAGAGACAGCAATCAAACAAGTAAAGAAGTAAATATACGTGATTATAAAACGTTTATCCTCATTCCTGTACAAACAGAACAAACCCCTTAAATTTCAATTGTATTACCATTATTCTTACATATAATATTATATATGTACCTAATTAACGGTGCAGATCTTTGTTTTGTTCATATACCGAACAAGTTTGTTTTGTTCGCAGGCCGAATGTCTGTCCGTATCAAGACGTGGAGACGAGGCTGGTCCAAGTCCCGTGCAGACAAGCATTTACCAGGATAGCCAAGGTGTGGAAACCGGACTGTGGAAAGTCCGGACACTGGTGCATTGGACACGAACGAAGGTACACTACAGAGAGGGTTTCTATAGGGAATCAAACCAACATTCTCTCTCTTTGACACGTACATGTTTCAAAACACGAATACATGTACATGGGAATTGATGTGCAAATTATCAATTGGCGAGAACACGGAAGCATGATTTTATGTCCACATTTATCCTCTAAAACTTGAAGAGAAGATTTTTAAGTGTTTTCAAAGATTACATAAGTTAAGACGCTTTCTCTTAATATGATGTCCTTTTTTCAACCGAGTATTCGTCTTCTTACTTAATTACATGTACTTGTATTCCAGACAATTGCAACGTCTCGGATCTTTCCGGTAGAAAGACCCGAGAAGTTGCAATTTGTATTCCATGGAGATGAAAATGCAAATAAACTAAAAAATGTTGGGCTTTATTTGTATTCAATTTATGGATATCAAACTCGGTAACACTGAGTAGATATCTAACATAATGTCAGTGGCATCAACCTATAGCAACAAACATACCAAACTAGTTATCAATAGAGGGATATCAAGCGCCCAGTGTGAGTGGGTGGATATCCAACTCAATGTCAAACTCATTGTCAGTGGATGGATATCGAGCTCATTGTTAATGGGTGAATATCGAACTCAATGTGAGTGGGTGGATATCAAACTCATTGTTAGTGGATGGAAATCGAACTCAATATAAGTGCGAAAATTGATATAACTTAAAAGATACATCCATGAATAAGATATCCATGAATGCAGGATTCGGGCGATTTCAATGCTGGGTTTACCCAGTTTGTATTTTACATATTTTGCGATATCCAACTCCAGCTACTGAACTTTAGCTCTATTAAAATACTGGAATGACAGATCGTTAATTCGAACATTCTTGATTTCTGTATTTATTTTTAGCTCCCGAAGGAAAAAAGGGTGTTCGGCTTAATTAAAGATTCCATGTTTTTTAAGTAAGAAAGTGCAGAGTTTGAATTTTTTTTAGGTCCGAAATGTCTGAGATGTGCGCGGTTTGACCTAATTAAGGTTCTATATTTTAGATATCTAAGTTAGGGAGTGCGGGGTTTGGCCTAATTAAGGCCCCGTATTTTAAGGTATCTAATGATGGGGCTCGGTATGTGATTACAGATCCAGTTTCCAGAAGAAAAAATCTATAACGAGACGATACAGAAAACAAAGGGAGCAATTTAGATTTAACCAAAGCATCGATCCAATTACTTATAACAAGAAAACCAGAAATTAAGGACCCCATCCAATAAGTAACGACTTCCAAAAAGATTAAGTATCGCTTCTCTCTGACGATAACGCGGGGAATTGGCGTGATTTCCAGCTAATCACTGCCGTTTGATTTCATTTCTTTGTTTCAATAATAAATAAGTTACGAACTAGCAATGTCTATAAAGTCAGATACAGAATTTATCTTACTCCAATTAGTCATCGAGAGAATGTGCACGCGTGCCAGTGGAAACGTAATGTACCTGCTGAGAAACAAATCGCTAAAAAGGTCACATGTGGTTAAAAAAAAAGCTCCCTAATTTTCGTGCATGTATCAAATCAATAGTGAATTGTTGATCAAATTTGAATGTCGGTACATTCTGGGGTGACTGGTATTCTGTAAAACATCTACATGTACTGTTATCAATTAAAAGACTTTTGGTGTATACATTTTGAAAGTCCGTAATGAATTATAATGGCTAATCAGAAAAATACACATTAAGAAGGAATATAATTATGTTCAGTTCAGTTATGTATATTTGCATTTGTAAGCATTGAACCCTTCCCCCCGGAAATTATCCCACACAGGTTTTCTCTTTTATTTTTCTATTGACAATTTGGCGGGAAAATGCCGGAAGAGGATACAATATGTGTTGTTTGAGATTAGTTGGTGATGTATTTTATTAAGGAATAAGGAATCATTCTTTGAGTATTATGAGGTGATAATTTCGGTCGGGGCGTGATCAAATCCAATAAAGCCCGAAGGGCTTTATGATAGATTTGATCACGCCCCGACCGATATTATCACCTCATAATATAAAAAATGATTCCTTATTACTTATATTTACATAATTTTAAGCCATCGTACGATTAAATATTTTAATATAAATAAGCAAACCCCGCTGGTGCCTCAATTTGGCATCATTTGAAGTTATGGGTTATATAGTACAAAATCGATACGTAGTGTTATCACAGGCGAGACACTGGAAAATGTAAATATTGACTTATATATTGTATTCAATCATTTAAATTAGTTGGTGCGATTTTCCCCAAATAAAGAGTATATATGTAGTTGGATATAAATTAGCATCATATTCATTATAACAGTATAAGACATCCTCGTGTTCTGGGACTGCAATTATGATACATATAATTCATTTCCTCGGGAAAAGGACGAAGTTATGGTAGATACAGAGTAAGGAGGAAATGCAATCACAAGTTTCAACTGTTAAACCTGTATCTAAGAATTAATTTTTGATATTACAGAACTCAGTACTTCACCACGTATAAGCAAGATTACAGGAGATTTGTTGTCACCAAATACCAGTGTTGTCATGGCTGGCAGCAACTGCACTCCCAGGCTGGCTGCATGTACAGTAAGTACATAGGTATATGCATGCATGCACATACATGCAGATCCAGAAATTTTTTCCAGGGGGGGTCCGAAGGATAATTGGGTTTTCCGGGGGGGGGGGGGGGGTCCGAGGCATATTTGTGATAATTATACTATGTAAATTTAATAAATTTTCATTTTCTAGCGGGGGTTGGGACCCCTCCAACCCCCTCTAGATCCGTGCACGCATTGCCAGTTATTGTACAGTAAGTTCATAGATATTTGCATGCATACCATGTAATAACCAATTATTGCATGCCTTGGTTTTTATGTCCTTGGTGGATTCACCAAGTCATTTTGTGATATACATGTATATTAAAATTTAATGATGACAAACTGATATGCCATAATAAACTTTTAATTTATGCTGATTGAGATAAATTCAAGTTTTAGCAGAGATGGATATCTGTAATAAAAAAATGTTTAAAAGATGGAATATGTTTCATATGTTTTACTATGTTAGATTGAATTCAGTAATAACTAAAGATTTAAATTTGTCCATAATTAATAATATAATTATGAAATCAAAAGGTGTTCAGTTACTTGGGTCTAAAGAGGGAGCAGACTAGTATTCAAGACAGTCAGTCAGTCGGCAGGTTCTTGTATCACTAACATAAAATATGTTGTTTTCAAGATGATTTTGATTCATTACTATTCAAATAACTGCTATATAATTGGCTTTTTAGCTCACCGAGGTGGGCGGGGGAGCTTATGCTATACCCCCAGTGTCCAGACCTGGTTAAAGTTTTTGGAGAAGGTCCTGTATCTAAGTTAATAATGATTTGCATGGATTGTGCATCTGAAACTACTCATGGACTTAATAGGCTTGAATGCTGAATTTGGGCCATAAACTTCTGATGATGGAGGAGGGTAATGTTTTTGGAGCAGGTGCCCTTCGATGGCCATATCTCAGTTATGACTGGTCCTATCATCACAAGACTTTCATTGCTGGTGCATCTTATGATACTTATACAACTGACAGGTTTGAATGCTGAAACTAAGCTATAGGTTTCAGATGCTGTAGGAGGTTAATGTTTTCGGAGCAGGTTAAACTTTTTTGAGCAGGTGCCCTTTGATGGCCACACCTAAGTTATTACTTTTCCTAATTTCACTACACTTGCATGGATGATGCATCTTGTGATACTGATGCACTTGACAGGCTTTGCGTGATAGAACCATTTTAACAAGAGCTTGGACTTTGGGTAGTTGGTGTCAAACAGCATTGTGACGTAATCCTGTGGTAGTTGGTGTCAAACAGCATTGTGACGTAATCCTGTCTATTTCATCGTAGGCCACTCAGCCATTGCTCATTGAAATCAACAAGATTTGTCTGGCTTTCGGGCAAAGACTACGCAATCGTTGTATATTTCACTTGAAACCAACGTCATTTTTAACTTGTTTTGACGCAATAAATAGATAGTCACGTCGTACCGAAAGTCCAAGGCCTTGTTAAAATGGTTCTACTAGTTCTGAGCCATAGCTTTTGGATTCTGGAAGAGGTCAAGGTTTTTGGAGCAGGTTAAAGTTTTTAGAGCAGGTGACCTTTCAGGCTTTGATAGGCATAAGTTATTGGTTCTATTTTTACCAAATTTGGATGGAGGATGTATCTTGTGATACTGATGCACTGAACAGGCTTGGATGCTAAAAATGAACCATAGGTTTCAGATGCTGGAGAAGGTTAAAGTTTTGGAGCAGGTCACATGTTTATGTAAATAATAGTTCTTACTTATTCAAACTTGCATGGTTGATTTAACTTTATAACCTCTTTTATCATAATTTCTTCAATATAAAAAAATTCCACATTTATAGATGATATGAGAAAGACTATGTATTGTGCCAGAGGTCTATAACTTTATTAGTTAAAGTAAAAAACAGTTTTTTGGGAAATTTGTATTCAGTTTCAATGTTAATCCTTTATCCAGTACTAGTTTATGATAATCCTTACCATGTACCACTGCACCTGATATATCGGTTATGAGTGAGTTTTTTTTTATTTAAATGATAGTGTAACTCTAAAGACAGGCCTCTTTTCAGGGGGTGGGGGGGATGGAGATTGGGGGATTGTGAGGGGGATGCATCTGATTTATCAGTTATGAGTAAGTGAGTTGTTTGTGAATATTCTTTTGTGTAATGGAATCCTTTGACCTGGATTATATAGAACTAGGATCCCATGTTCCTGTGAGATCAATATGTACACTCCACTGAGACGCGTTTCTTTGTAAAACATCAATTGATAAGAAAATGTTATTGTTTTGTTTGATCATTAAATGATTTTTAAAACTCCTTGTTTCAGCCCACAAATAGTGTTGCATTGTATTTGGTGATAGGAAGTGTTAATTGATCACTGATCAATGATAACTGCCTTTAATTGATTCTTTCACTGTAGTCTTACCACTAGGAATCTCCAGCAAATCATTTGATATTTCCTGTGAGTGTCTTACAAGACAATGGAAATAAATACTCATTCCCTCACCTCAGACAAACCACTGGTCTACAAACACTCATTAACTTCCTGCATCTATGTAAAACAAAATGTTATGAAGAGGCCTAAATGGATTTTAGTTTTAAAAAAACCCAGGTGCAAATATGTGGTGCAATTTGTTAAAACACATTATGTGTATGAACAGTTTTTGTAATTGGTTCCCAGTATATTTCTTTAACATATTCACAACTTCAAAATGTGATTTTATGAAACTTTAAAAAAAAATCATTAACTTAAAAGCTGATTGAGTGATTAGATTCACACCTCTGGTACATTTCAAGCAAATAAAGGATGGCCAATATTATGAAACAAAGTTATAGTTGTTAAGAAATATTAATGGCTTCTGTTATACAACGATTAGTAAGCTTTGTTTGAAGAAGGCATGTAATGGTAATATTTGCCTGTTAGCCTCATTTATTCCTGTGTTTGATAGGGAGCCAAATGACACCTAGATTCAAAGCAGAAAAGTTTTAATTAGAAGACTTCATTTTATTGCGGGATTGGTTAGAGCTGATAATTCCAATGTTTAAGATACAAACAAAGTGTTGGCACCTTCTTTCAGATTTTTTTTTAGAATGGTTACATTTCTGTGTGTTTATTGATTACAGAAATGGATTTATCAGCTAGTTTCAGCTGTCATCTATCAATATTTTCTCGGTGTTTTCAATATTTTAAGACAATCAATATCTCTTTATGATTTCTAGTAGTGGTTTCTTTTCTTACAATTAATTTGAAGAGGTTTAGGAAGCATGGGAATTTGGTGGACAATTATCCTCCTGTTAGGTAATTTCATATGTTTTAAGTGGTACCGGTAAATGAAAATATTAAAGTTTTAAAATTAAGTCTACATAATAGTAGAAATAGTGAAAGGAAAGGTTTTTATTTATCAAATATATTCAAGTTCTCTATGTGTATATATATGTACATGTAATACATATACATGTATTGCATTTTTTGATGATAAATTTTAAATTTATTTGCATGAAGTTCTAAACTGAAACATTTTATGTACATTATTGCTAATTACAAAAAAATGGGTGTATGAATAAAAAAAAAATATATACATAATTACCGGTATGTATTTTCAGTACTCTCTCTTTCTCTCTCTCTCTCTCTCTCTCTCTCTCTCTCTCTCTCTCTCTCTCTCTCTCAGTAAAAACTGAGCTGTGGGCTCTTTTAAAATAGTCTAACAGCCACCTGCATAGGTGTAACTTCTACCTGAATCCAGTGTAACTGCCTTAATGTTCAAAGATTAGCCATGGATTTATGGGCCTTAAACTTCAAAGGAGTTTGACATTAATGAATATTTTATAGCATTTTTGGACCATTTGAAGTTATTAGATTTAATTCACATTCTCTGTACTTTGTTATATTTTAGCAGCTTGTTAAGAACAGCACTGTTTTATAAAACCAGTTTGTTTTATAGAAAGAAAATAAAATAAAATAGTGTCGAAATTGCTAAGAGAATACACAAGTAAGGGTGTTGAGTGTGGGAACAAATTCAGATTTAAAATAGAAAATAAAAAGGGTCATGTAAGTGTAAGAAAATCATTTAATAACAAATTTCCTGTAATCAATCTGTAAGGATACTTTTTAGGCTTATACATATGTAATATATATCATATATATATACATATATATTATATAAACACACAAGATTATGAATTGACTTTCTTTAATATACTTCCATTACCTTTGGTGTTAGAGACAACCTTTTTTGATACGTAACTTTACACAGTATTCTTTCAATAGCTAGTATACACTGGTAGAGCTGTTGATATGTCCTTATGTAACCTGATTGCTATTAGACACATGCTTCATTAACAATGGTCAGAGATTGGAGCAGGTGTCATAACCTCCATCTCATGCACATTGTTTTAATTTGACAAAGTATGTGCAGCGAGCTCTTAAATTGCTCAGAAGACATATCAGATGTCCTCTAATTATTGTACGTCATTTATCACGAGGTGCCATCGCTCAGAGCTAAGGAAAAAAAATGTGGCCTTCACATATTTACCACCTCATTAAGATTAAAAAAAGGTTACATTTTTTTTCTTCAATGTAATAAGCAGTATTTCTTCAACAAGCGGTCTTAGAAGAAACCTAATCACATTGATAGATCAATCAGTTAAACTGATTAGGGGGATATTACATGGGCTGATTTAGATGTTAAACTAGTTATACCCTTTTAGCCCTACAGTGTCTCCAACTATAGAACATTTTTTTGAAACTTTAGAAGGGTAGTATAATCAATATTAAAAGCAATTAATAGTAATCTGTCACAAACATTTGTAGAGTTAGTTGTTTAAGTCTGGTCAATATGTCTGTCTGTGACAGCTACAAAAAGGCCAAAAATTAAGCTGTCTGCGTCAAGATCATCAGATAAGGCAAGGTGTTTGAATTCCTGAAGAGAATTGATTGTCAAAGTTCAGGAAGGCTACCTCTGCATCAAATACTTCTTTGCTTTGAACTTGGTTTGAAGGCTTCTTGAGTAACCTTTGCATGTGTCGCTGCTGACAGCTGCCATATTTTCATTTTTAAATCAATTGAGCCCTAATTATTATGATGTTTCTAAATTGATACATATTAAGTCATTATTGATCATTACCAGGAATCTAAGGGGGAATGCATTATTTCGTTGTTTTTTTTCTATCTGCATGCACATAACAAATTAGCTTTAAAAAGTATCTGTTTCTTTTAACAAATGTAAAGGTACTTGGTATACATTCACTATGATTCTGTTTTGGATTCTTTTTATCCAACGAACATAAAATCAGCAGCGCTAGTAAATGGTGACTTAATGAAGTTGGTTTATTCCAATCTTCAATAACTTCTACAAAAATACGTATGCCATTTGTATTTCTGTACTAACCAACTCCTGGGTTCATTATCTGTCCTCAAAAATCAAATATTGACTATAATGCATGTTGCCCATTTAGAGATGATCAGTGCCTGACCCTGGATGATTACAATATGATAGATGTATATTAAAGCAATCAAGATCAAACTTTTTTATGATGTAAGCATGTGTGGTCCCTGCCAGGGCTGCCTCCTGTTTGGGTTTCTGCTTTCCTCATTGAGTTATTGACAAATGATCAGATTAGTCTCTTGGCCTTTACCTGGGCCAAATTGATAGACATGTATGCATTATAAAGGGATCAAGTTGACAGGTCGAATCTTCTTTCTGTGGAGGTCCATTGTTTTCCACCTGTCAAGTGCTACAAAAGTACAGGGGCTAACCCTACAAGGGTCGTGAGGAATTGTCTATAGGCCACTAGGCAAGCTTCTTTTACAGGATCACCCCAGCATCTTTTGTTTACATAGAATTCAATCTGGAAATTTTGATCATAAAATACACATTATCTTTGATTTATAGGATAATTTGTACCCTTTTATATATCTGGATTTATATGTTCTCATTTTATGTACAGATTCAGCTAGATCTTTGCGTGGAGTTAACGTTACTAGCATAATGATGATTTAAAAAAAACCACTCTTTATATATTAGATTAAAAAAATGTTCTCAATAGATGTTTAAACTTGTATTCTTGTATCCAGATCAGTAATGTGCTCAGTGAGGCTACTAGGTTGTTGGATGTCAAAATCAGGAAGCACGGATGATGTTTTACAGAAAGGATGGGAGGGGGTAGATGCATGGTTGTGAGAGAAACTTGGAATATTTCAGAAACAAACCAGTCATAAATGCCTCTTTCAGCACACCAACACTTGTCTTTGTCCAAACACATACTGTAAATTCTTTCATGTCTCTAATTGCCTAAAGAAGTTCACTGGGAAAACAATTTAATAACCTTAATTTTTTTTTAATAATTCTATGAATGAAACTTCAGTACATTCAAATGTTGCTCTTTTGAATGAAGTCATAATTTGATATTTCTCTTCTTAGCATTGCTATAAGTGACCTCCACTCAAGTAAAAACCTGCTAATTTAAAGTATGAAAATTCTTTTATTTAAAGAGCATTCATTTTGTGTGTTTGTTTGAATTCTTTCACTGATATGTAACAAATATTATTTTAAAATCTAGAATGCAGTATTTATCCTTACCATTTGTATTGAAAAAAAGTTATTAGATTTTTAAATTTTGATATATAGCGGAAAACCACTTCACTCTTTGAAACATTTATTTACTAAAACTTTCTTTGAAATTTGAAACAGAGCTATAGAGAAATGTGTGAAATATACAAACAATCAGTTGTTTGCTTGTGTAATTGGAAAGCATTTAGTGAAAACAGGTGCTTTCTCCCTTGTTATAAGGAGCAAGAAATTCAATATAACAGGGATTGAAAGTTGGTCATATGGAAGGAGTGACATTAGCAGGGTTAAGACAGCAACATGACAGGGGCCCTAACCCTGGTGACACAGCAATCCCCCCTCACTGTCCTAGCTATTGTTTCCTCACTGAAAAACTCTCCCCGATTGCTTACTCTTTGGTAAACTGACTCCATTCTTGAGAGAATCCGAAGAGCTTGTGTTACTCTCACTTTCTGACAGGTGCCCCACAAAACACACCTTTTGGGATTTTAAAGAATATCTGTGAAATCACAATTTACTGGTATGCAGCATACAAGGGTTCATTTTTTTTCTTTTATTTACAGTTCATATGCAAATTAAATTGAAATATTAAATTCAATGATGTGTGGTCCTTTGCTTATTTAATCATTTTTTATAAATTGATAATTTATGTGGGTATATGAACTTTTTTTAAGGTTGCCATAGAATCATATATCAAATGTTTTATGGGGTGTTTGAAGGTAAATATTGAAAACTTCGAAAGTAAACATCGCTTAATAGTTTATAGAAGTAAGAGCTGAACCAGTCCACTAGGATACCTGTCTGAGTATAGCTAATGTTTACTACTTTACTTTATATTTTTACTGGCCATAAAATTCTCTTCATTTCCTTTAAACTTGATGCTTACAAAAGTTTAATGTCGCACTTTAGTTTGATTTAGTGGCGGTCTTAATTCTACTATTACAAGATGACGATGAGTTTTAATGCTTTCAGATGCACAAGATACCTGTTGGTATAATTTACAGAATTTCATCATTTTCACTTACACTGTTCATATTAATGTTGGTAATCAACTGAGAAGACATGTGAAACAATTATATGTAAATATAATCCCCCATGACAAATTCCTTACATTTACATATATGCTGACACTTGTGACACCGTACAGAGATTATATTGTCTTCATCATATGCCAGAGGACTTAAACATCCAGGAAACTATTCCAAAGTTCTGTCATAGCTGCATACTCTTTGGGGACTGTACTTTTTTCACAGAATTTTCTCTTAAGTTACTCTTCAGTACTTATTTAAAGAACAAATATTTTATTCATTTTATTCAAATTATTATAGCTTTTATTTCCAGTATTTCATGAGGTGGAAATTCTGTTTGAAGCTGTCAAAATTTATGTTAAAAAAATCGTTTTGTGAATATGGATGTATATTTAATACAAGTATTTTTAGGGGTAAATGACTTTTATAGAGACCCATAAGGGTGTGGTATCTAGTCGACCTCATGATCTACCGTACTCATCCCTTTTACAGCAGACAGTGTGTAACAAAGCTTTCAGACATCTGGACAGTTCATTACCTTTACTAAATATCATTCTCTGTTCCTTGGATGGTCATGCGTTAATGGATCAATTGGCACCCTTTCTTGTCTTTTGCTTTAGATACCTTAAGAGGTGTTAAATTTTAAAAATCACTCTTTATCAGTGAAAAGTCACCTCTTGGAATTCACCTAAGCTGAATGGTTTACAAATTTTTCTGTTGTACTGGAACATACGATACTCTTCCGAAGGTCGAAGGTTAGGTTGAGAGTTACCATAATGATGGTCCCTGGTAAGCAGCACGTTGATACCATCAGATATTTTATGTCATATGGTTTAGCTTTCCTATGGACAACTTGTGGTCTGTTTTTGTAGAATTACTCGGGCAACACTTAAGAACTTTTTATTCTATTGTTGAATTCTTAGCTTGGAGGGATCAACTTTATCATAATTTTATTTTTTTATATATTTTATCCCCCAAACTGGAAAAAAAATTACAGTATAAACTTTCACAGCACCTACATGTAATATCTTCACTGATATGATTTATTAATGCTACCAGTGCATATAAATCAGGTCGAAATTTATAAGGCCTATACCAATCAAAACCATTATTAGGTTGAGAGAGAGAGAGAGAGAGAGAGAGAGAGAGAGAGAGAGAGAGAGAGAGAGAGAGAGGAGAGACTAGAATTTGGTTAAAATAATGGAATGTACAAGTTATGTACTGGACAATCAAAGAATGACACGGTCTATGTTCATTAATTGTAAGTCTCCATTACATTACAGAGATATCATTAGGCAGGGTCAGATTCCTCTTTGTGTTTGATGCATTTGGAATGATGTATGGAGACCGGGGTTGTAAGCTAGCATTGATGGGTGAAGTCTCTCAAGTAGAATTATGCAACATGGCATGAAATTCATCATAATGTAGATATTAAAAGATTCTGGACAGGAGAAATTGGTTTTATTCTGGCTTCCAGTGAGAATCTGAGACCTTTGGTGCAGATAGGGTTATAAGTGAATCAGAAAAACCCTTCATCAGTGATTGCGAGCTCACTAGTAAGAAGGGATGATTCATGCAAAATCTAAGGGTCTTTTGATTTGTGCGAGGAAGAAATCATACAGTGCATACATAGAATTACTGTTAAGGTTATAATTAGCAATGAAAGTACAATTGTACCAGGAATACTTTAAGTGTACGTCAGATGTGTCCATATTTTTTTTTTAAACTTAAATGTGCATTCACATACCAGTATGTTGTGTGGTAAAGTATGTTTCACAAAAGTATTAATAAATTGAACAAAAAATGTAATTGAAATGTTGTGATTAATGGCACGATCTCCCTTTTGTAGTAGATGTGAATTTATGTGTTCAATATGTTAATTTGGTGTCATTTACATAGTTTCATCATATTTCTGCCACCTGGCATCATAACATATAGTACATCATACAATATAAACATAAACTTGTCCATTACAAACCTATCTTTCAATTTCATAGTAACCTTGTGCATGTCATCCAAATTCCCTATAAATATATTTCTTGTTTACATAATTTTTATGAAATATATATATGGGTTAATGGTGCTATTTCTCTTTGCCAGGACAATGCAGTCAGACAGCCTGTTTGAATGGGGGTCGGTGTGTGGATGGAAACACCCAGAGATGTGTCTGTCCGGCCGGGTTCCAGGGGTCGCGCTGTCAGTATGGTGAGTGAAGACAGTCAAACTATCCATTTGTATTACCATCTATTCACATTTACCAACACCAGAGAGAATTAAGAGTTTATGATATTGCAACCTATATCAAACCATCTTTAATAAATTTTTATGATAGATGATGTCGGTATGATGAGTGAAGACAGTCAAACCATCCATTTATATTACCATCTATTTTTGGTTACTCATGATTACCAACACCATAGGTGTGTTCATCAGAGCGAGCGCTCGCCAGCGCTCACCAAAATTCTCTATACCTGCAACACAAATTTTGGGGAGCGCTCGCGAGCACTCGCTCTGTTGAACAGGCCTCATGTAGAAGAATTTAATGATGTGAAATTGCAACCTATATAAAACCATTTGATAATCTTTTTTGATAGTAGATGTTACTTTCAAATAGTTATCTATATATTAGGATGTTGCAACATGACACAATCTCCGGAGATGTTATTATAGATGCATATGGCTTCAAAGGGGTTTACAAGAGTCGTTATGTTTTCCATTTGAAAGAGCATCATTAGAAATTACGTTTAGTCCCTCTGACTCTGCAATTTACAGGATTGCAAAAAGAGTTTTCTTGAAGATACAACTGAAAGTTCTTCAGGTTTAATAGTTTAAAAAAAGCAGAACCTTTACGGAAGATGCTCTTCTGTATATGCATTTACTGTTTTAAAAAATGGTATAAAACTGGCATGATCAATTTTGTATGGGTTCTGTGGTTTCAAAAGATTTCTACATGTACGGAACCTGTTTGAATTTAGAATTAACAGACCTTGGAATTGAGGTTTGGTGCATTTTGCTTACATCAATGCAGACATACAGTGACATTAGGTGATGAAAACTCTGTTCATGTTGGTAAGGAACAACACAATGGAATTTAAATCATGACAGTTTTGTTTTGCGATATCATAATATGTAAATTGCCTTCTAGTTTACCAACAGCCAGAGATGATTAAACTGCATTGCATTGTTAAGTTTGAATAGTGCACACTGGTTTGATATGAATTTATAATTGTCCCCCAAAACAGCTGTGATTGCATGCATTCTGTTGCATATTTAATGACTCCTTGAATCTCTCAAATTTTTTTTGTGCTCAAAGCTTTGCGTTAAACAACTGTCAAGAAAAGAAAAGAAGCAATTGAGTTTTGTTTTGGATGAGAATAAACTGATCTGGCAAAGACATTGTGTAGTTTACTACTCTTTGTTTAAAACAGACAACAGGGAAAATTTGTGTTCTAGCTCAAGTTCAGTATGATAGATATCTTTAAAGATACGATCTCGGAAAATGTTCGTTCATTTAAACAGACAATGATTTCCTACAATAGTTAGTAAAGTGATCTTGACACGTATTTGCAAGAGAATCCAAGCATTCCCTACGTAAGATACTTGTATATTCCAATGGTTCAGCCCCGTGAATGGTTTAGTTGCTTACAGAAATTGTAAGAGAAAAACCTTTTAGCCTTAACTTGCACTCGTGATCAACATGAGCAAAAAATATTTGAAGAGTTTGGTTTTATATATCTGTGAAGAAACTGTTCATTGCTTGTGTAGAAGTTGGGGCTATATGGACCGTGGATATCGGCCTGGATAGCTCAGTGGTAGAGCTCCTGACTAGAGTTAAGGGGTCCCGGGTTCGATTCCCAGTCCAGCAATATGTCTTCATTATGTATATGCTCATTCCTCCTTTCCTATTACACTTGGTTACTTCTCAGTAGCCATATCGGACATTTAGTAGCAGCTTACTTTTAAAGATCTGTTTCATTCCTCTGTGGTCAATGTGTAGATGCACGAGTACCACTGAACTGTAGCACTGATTGTTGTCATGCCTCTTATGAATGTAAAGGTCATTAAAGGTTAAAGTCATCTCAGTATTATGTCAAGCTGTCACCATAGTAACTCAATTCAGAAACCCTGATCAAAGACTTACTCAACCACAAGCAGTAGCATATCTGGTCACAGCACACAAACTTATCTCTTGTTTGATTTATTCTTGATATATTCTGCACCTTGTCAATTCACTCTCTAGTTTCTAGGGTTATTTTGGATTTCAGGGAAAGAAGTACAAGTTGTGTTTTATTTTTATTTTTTATTGCTATATACATGAACATAAACAATTTTCGAATCATGATATTTTTACTCTAAAGTCTCTGCAAAATGGCATTGATTTATACACCTACAAGAATTTCACTTTTGGCAAACTTACATTTTGCTGCATCTAAGATGCAGCTTTTTATGTATTATATTGATAATTATCATTATTAATAATGCATAAGAGTTTGTACTTTTTTTTTGAAAAGGTCTTATATTAAAGATTTTGTGGTGCTTGCATTGTAGTTATAGGCTATATATTACTTGAGTTAAATCGTTGCGTTTTGGGCTTCCAATTCCATTGGGAATTTCTATTCTATAGATGGAGTATTGATACCTTTTATGGAATTCCTTCAATTTATTTTGTTAGGTAATTGCACAGAAGCAGTGTTGGGGCTATTTATCACTGGCTGGGATATTGATTTGGGGGATGAGGTTTCTGCTTCTGCACTGTCAGTGCCGTGGGAGGCAGGCTTTATCTCGAGACACTGGTCTGTGACAGAAGAGATTTCCACCCGAATCTCGCCAAGATAATTCATGACCAGATCAAGTTTATACTGTCTGGAAGATTCTTGGTGAATACACTGGTCATTTAAAGGATGTGACTTGATAAAGATCAGATAACTCTCCGATTGTTTAGCCTCAGCTTTATTATATTACTGCCAAATTAGGCCTGATATTATTAGAAATGTCAAAAAGTTATATATGTCAGTATTAAAAGAATACTCATTGTAAATATAAAGGGGTTAAGTGTTTTGACAGCCAGGACTGTCCCCTTGAAGATATTCTACCATATTTAAGACAGAGTTAAGAAGGATTAGTAGCAGATACCTCATTATACCTGGAAGCTGTCCTGACCCCACCCTCTATAGTTGAGGAATTCACACCTCTTCAGGTGTCAGCTCATTAGCTGCGACCTGTATCATCTTTTAGTGCCAGCTTGCTAGCACACAAACAGGTGTTTTGTTGACATTCATTAATATATTTTTGGGATGTATTGTAGGTCAAAATGAAGAATTATGTTTACAAAAAAATGTGTATATATACTGTATATTTACTTGTATCAAATTGATATTGGACAAAAATATAATACAGGTATTAATGCAAACTTAGAGCCTGTGAGATAATTAAGTTGATATGGTTAAAAGTAAAAAATATTTTAGATACAATCAGTAGTTTTTCCATTTATAGATATTGCTTTTCAAAAATGCTCAAAAGGGTGAAAATAGTAAAATCCAATCAATGCCATGCAGTCTGGAACTTAAAATAAACTGACTTAAAATGACAGTGCTTTAACCAGTTGCATGTAATGCTATTAGTAACCTGAGTGAGAAGGGAGAAAATGAGGTAAAGACTGTTTGAATTGAAAGAATGTGCATCACAAATGTTGGTGTCCTATACTTTTTGAATTGAATAAAAAGAAATTCTTATCATAACAAGTGCCCTACCCCAACCCCTTAACAATAAGAATTATGTCTCATTGAGCTAACATAGTAAGTAATTAATCTAGTGTGGTCTTAAACTTGCAGTGATTTGAAATAAACCTTAATGTTCATCAGCATTATAATGTATTACGCATAGCATGTAATTACCACTAAAAGATTTAAAATAACATTAATTTTTAATTTAGTTTAAGTCATTATAGAAGGTAGCTATGAATAAAAGATCTGTAATCTTTCCAAGTTTCCAAGAAAAATCAAGGGTCAATGTTTTGTAACCTAATTAGAAAAAGGAAAATGGAATGTAGTCAACACTATGAAATGTCAGTAAGTTTTGTATAAATGGACTAAATCAGTGGGTCTAATTTACTACCAGTCTATTGTCATACATACTGGACAACATTAGGTTCTATCTTATAGAAATGGATGGAAGAGTGAAAGATGTTAGATTGTACATGTTTTACACACTGCTATAATTCCCACTATAGTTAATTAAAGGCCACTATTCTAGACACTGGGAAAAGTGGTAATTGATGCTGCTGTAACTTGATTTTATATACCCTGTCTGTTCTTTGGGTATTATAATAGTGAGTTCATACATGTATCCTCATATATGGTGTACATGTGATATATGTACAGGCAAAATGTACCGGTTTTTCGTGGAATTCATGGAATCACGGCTGGACACCAAATTTCAATTATTGAGTCTTCAATTAATATCGCATATATGTACAAGTTAACATTTGAACTATTCCATGAAGGAAACTTGATTCTAACTGTATATTATATTGAATTATTTTGAAAATAACAATGAGTCTCTTATTAGTTCATTTGAACCATATTAAGGTTCAAGTGAGCTTTTTTTTCAGTCACCATGTTAGCTGTCTAACTGGCATCTTACTGTTTACATATGTATTTTACATTTTTACATTTATTATAAAACCACCCAGTCAACTTCAATTCAGCTTGACACAAGTTTCCTTGAAACCTGAAGGAGCAAAAAAAAAAAAAAAAATAGCAAAACTCTTACATAGATTTATATAGTAAATTCAAGTTTGTTCAAATCATGACCATGACTCTGAGGAGAAAGAAGGGGGGGGGGAGGATATGATTTGTTTGAGATCTTTTCCTTAATGATTATGGTTGACTCACTCAGATAAATACCTAATTTACATAGTGTATGCCATTTACAACATGGGAGAGATTATTGTACACATTTTTTCAATGATTTTTTAATTTCACCTAATCCATTAAAATCCATGATGATCTGCAAACATCTAGAATCTGATGTTTTTAAAAAAGATTTGAAGTTCAAAAGTTCATCAATTTTACAATAAATGACTTCTAGTATTGTTATCAGGAAATGGTGTCCAAATATAATGGATTGACCATGATAATGGGGATACATCCATACTTAACTCATATTCAAGTGAAATAATCAAGCTTTACAAAATAAAAGGACAGATCAAAACATGTTCATTGTAAGAGATGCTAGAAATTTGGTGAAGAAAATATATTTTGATAGATTTAGTTTTCCTGCTGAATGTGATATTTTTATCAGTTATACATCTTTTAAAGAATTACTCCCATACCTTGTAACACACTATATTTAATTCATTAAAAAATTTAGTGAAGTTTTCCTGCAAAATCAAAAAATAAATTTTACTATGGTATTACCATTGTTGCACATGCAGCTGCAGTTTCATAATTGATGAAAATTAACAGTTCATCTTGAAAATAGTTCATCTTGACCTAGAGCAGTACAGGTAGGCCTATATACATGTACAAGCTTTGGGCAGTCATTCCCTAAGTAAATCAATTTTTTTTTTTATAGATGTTTTAAAATATTTGAAATAATAAAGATGTAACCTCATTTAATCAAACATTCAAAAGTTTTCTTAAATTGGATTGTTTGAGCTCTGTGGTCTTTATCTGATGCAATCTTTTTAAGTTACCCAATCAGGCTATCAAACACCATCAAAATCCCAATAAGTCATTGGAAATTGCTGTTTTTACCTAATCAGTGGCAATATTGAACAAAAAGATCTAGCGTTATTCAATTTAAGTTGACTTGATAAATCTGGTAAGTTTCTCACAAATGGCATTTCTGGGACTACTTCTGAGAAACCTAGACAAATGTTGGAGGGTCGGAGGATGCTTCAGTATTTCTCAGACTAAGGAGGCAATCTTAGGCAATTATGTGCCATTATATTCCAAAGCTTTTGAATCAAGTTTTTGCAACATATTGGCAGTTTCCATAGATTTGGCTGTCAATTTAGTCATGATGTATATAGAGGTGTAATCGAGGGTTAAAGAAAGCCAATGCACATGCCTGATTAACATCGAATGATCGGCTTGGGATTTAAGTATAAGGCGCGAGGAATATCAAAAGGCTGTAATTATTACAGCGATGGCTAGAAAGACCTGTTGAGTTCTCTCACAGCAATTTATCTCATCTTATTTAGTCACAAGATTGACCATTCTGTCTTAGATTGATTTCATTTTCCGTAATTCTCAAGTATTCTTCCGAATCCCCTCCAGACAACAAGATGACATTGTTAGCAGGCAGTTAAAGTGACTGAATTGTGTTTTCCCGTGTAATAGGATTGCTAGGGCATTGGGTTGATATTTTATTTCATTCACCTGAAATAGCACTGTTAAAGTCGTTGATGAGCCAATTTCAGATAATGAAAAGATTTATCAGAGAATTTAATCTCTCCACTGGCTTAGAGATATTTTATTTTTACTCATCTAGTTTGCTTTTTGCACCAACTTTTATTTCAATCATCTTCATGCTATATGTATTACTAAGATCCAAAATTTCATCCACACCCTAAAATGCAGGTGTTTGATAGAATTTCTCTACCATTCATTTTGTCAAAATATTTTTGGTAATAAATGTATATGGAAACAATTTTCATTTACCAATATTATTTTTGCGAATGAAGGGTTCTTTGTTATTCGGTCAAATATTGAAATTGTAATATAAAGCTCTCAAGACTGTTTGGAAACTTGTGCATTTGAATACTGTACCCTATTGCGTTCAAATAATCAAATGTAAAGATATACAACGTATATGTACAGCTTTCAAATTTTTGCAGCTTCAAATTTTTGGCTCTACTGTACTGTTTAATGATTTTCAACCTATGATCATCATATAAATGCATGACCAATACACTATCAAGGTTAACTCTGATACCCATGCAAGAATAAACTTTTATAAAAGGGGGACTTTTATTTATTTGCATTTATCTCAGAATTTCTTAATTTTGATTTTACCAATTCATGATATCTTCTTTTTTTTTTGGTTTTTACATACATATAGTTGCAGACCAAATGTTTAAATATATTGTCAGAAATGGTGCTTTACCCATTCATTATGTTCAGCGTGGAGTGCATTTGTTGTCTTGGTACTGTACTCCTTATTCTGACATGTCTTGATGTGATTTTTCTGGTCACCATCTCAATGATGTCTAGTTTATGTTTAAAACCTATGAGTGATTTCAGAGTGAGGGGTTGGGTTTATTGGGGATGTACTGTTTATGTTTTTATCTTGTTACAGACGTAAATGAATGTACCCAGGGAATCAGTGGGTGTGACCAGGACTGTTTGAACACTGTGGGATCCTTTCAGTGCAAATGTAGGCAGGGCTTTAGGCTGGGCAGGGACGGGAGGACTTGTGAAGGTAAGAGGTGATTGTAAGCATATGCAGCATACTTTATCACCAGGCTCCAATATGACTGTAAGAATTGCTAAAAATGAATCTACAGAGGAAATTAAAATGCTTTTTGAGGAAGACATAGAATTCACGGTGGCTCAGTTTTTCATGAATTACATGGGTACCCCTTGCCAACGAATTATCACCCTCAACAAATGATGAAACACAATATTGATTCTTTAATCATAAAAAAATCCATGTAATCATGTCCTATGGACATTTGAAAAATTAAAAATCCATAGATATTGGCCCCTATGTATTTTAATGATTCAACAGTAAACTTTACAGTTAGCAACTGCAGCATACTTAAACACTCGGACAGTCTGAAAGGCTGTAACAATTGCCAAATTGAATCTGCATGCTGTATTGCACTGATGTTATAATATTAAGAGGAAACTATGATGCTGATCAGGCATTTCTTGAACAGACCACAGGAGCTGTACAAATTAAACAGGAATCTACTTAATTCATCCATTTATATTCCTCTAATTTCATGGTTACGTAAACATACAATTAGATTATATATATACCAACCCAAGGATAAGTAAAAAATGAATGAAATTAGAAGATATTTCTCTTGAAGGTCAGGAAAGGTATCAGTAAAATAATCAAGTTAATGAAACTTACAATTTTGAGGTGTTGAATTATCTGAGAGAGGTTAAACCTGAGCTAATCTTTTATGAAACTAATTTCTTATAGATATCGGCTTTTGAATACCAAATTGATCATGTTATTTCCTGACATATTATCGAAGCATTTTGAACAAAGAAATTTATCTCTCTTTCAAATTTCTTGAAGAAAAAAAGTGACAGGTTTCAAATTTCATATTTAAAATAAATTAAAGTTTTCCTGCAAATCTTTGTAGACATTAATGAATGTGACAATGGAAAAGGTGGATGCCAGCACGAGTGCCGTAACACCCACGGAGGGTACCAGTGTCTGTGTCCGGCGGGCTACCGGCTCAGAGCGGACGGTCGGAGCTGTGAGGGTAAGATTTCTGACCCCAGCATTGTGACCAATTGTTACAATGTTTACTTTAAATCATTTCAGTTAATTGTAATAATGTATGACTAACATTCTGTTGAAAGAGCTAGGAAACAAGGCTACTTCTGAGGCTTTTTGCAATTTGATGAAAAATATTTTCATTGAAAAAGAGTCAGACATAAAGAAATTCTTTTCAGCTTCTGTATCAACTTCAGGATATAATGGGATAGTGTGTTTATGTTAGCAGTGTGGAAGGGATAAGATAAAGGATGTATAATCTCTGTAAATGGTCTCTTGGTACCCCATTAATCACCACACCACACTCTTGTCCAAGTATCATCACTGTCCCATGCTTTCTTACTGCTTCACACTAACACTTTTGGGCCATGGTCGTTTATGGTAATATCCCCCAGTTTATGTTTCAGCATTATGTTAGATATGAAAAGATGAAGCAAATCTCATCAATTTAAGTTTGAAAACTGTCCATTCCCAGCCATAAAGAAAATTGATAGGGAGGATGAAATCCATAGTGATACCAATCCTCAAAGGGGCATGGAGTAGAGGGGGAGCACTTAAACTAACTAGATTTCAGCGGATCGGAGAGGGTTTCTTTTTTGTTGGTGTCCATATGGTTGTAACAAAGACATATTCATGTAGATCAGCTGATTAAGTTACAGCGTATTGCTCACAAGCACAAAAGTGGAGGTAATGTTAGGATCACGTCATGGTGTTGTATGGGGTATAGATGAAGGGGCACCTGTCTAGGCCAGGGTACCTGTCCACAGACTTTGTACCAGGCACATAGCAGGACTATCTCCCTCATCTACAAACTGCTTAGATTGCAGTGATAAGCTTAAGCTTACCCTGCGTATATGACATGCCGTTTTACAATTGTATATTATAATTTTTATGTGTCATAAACAAATATTTCAATTATGAAGACATATACAATAACAGCAGCTGTACATTTTATTGCCAAGAGAAGCATTTTGAGCAGGAATATACCATGAGGCAATCTATTCCATATTGAGAGATATTTCTTGTTAATGAGACCGTCTTAGTTCTATTGACAAGAAATCTCAGCTAGGGTCACAAAAACACTGTTATAAAATCTTGTCAAACACTTCTGTTTTTAAATTGCAAAGTGCAATTAAAAAAGGAACAGAAGAATTTTTTCAATTACATCTTGCATTGTTAATTTTTTGTTCATCAAGTTATTAACAGATTTACTGCAAACAAAATCTTCTGTGAAAATAAGGTGGACTTTGATACCATGATGTAATTAAATCCAAGGGATTGCTAATTTGGTGGAAGAAATTTAATGATTCTTCTTTTATATTGCCTTTACAAGCTGCTGGGATCGTGCGTAAGGAGAAAAATAAACTAGAAACAATTAACAATTTTGTTGGAGAATTTGATAAAAATGGAGATATCTTTCAAAAATTAGAACAAGGAGTGGAAAATCGAAACCAGGAAAAAAAGTTGCATGATGAGCTTTTTAACAAAAAATTGGCACAGAGAACTAGGAAGAGAGATGAGTTAACAGATTTGGCTTCTGTTTTCAAGGCTCGACGACTTCTGAATTACCAGGGTATCTCTCCGTCTGTTGTTCTTCTGAACTGAATTCTCATCTTATTTATAGCACGACGAAATTAGAATTCCATGTTTATTTTATTTTTTGTTGTTGCTGTCTTTAGTTTTGGTTCAGGAATTGTGTTTGGATCTGTTTAAATGTTTTGGTTTCTGTTATATTAACAAGTTACACATGTAGTAAATAATATTAAAAGGATACAATTAATAAATAAAAGAAGGCAGGTTTAGATTAACATTCTTAAATTCACACTTTAACATCTTTGTACCTATATTTGGTGAAAAATTTATTATCATGCAACTATTTTCTCTTAAAAACCTACGCATGATTTTAATTGCAGTTGTGGTAACATTTTATGAATCATTTCATTTATTTGCTTGTTAAGACATCTATTTTACATAGTTATTCCCTGCTTGACTAGCCATTACCCTATGTATATTTATGAATCATTGTTCTAGTACGTGTTGTGTATTCGTCGTTACTAGCTGTCTCCTTTTGCTTATTATAGTGTCTTAAAAATGTAGTCCAAATGCCTCGAGTAGGAGCTAGAGCAATATTCCTATTGGCTTTTGGAGTAACTAAACCTCCAGGAGTTCACACGATCTGTTACCTCATAATTGACAATACACAAAATTTCAATTATGACAAACATCAATATGTTGGTTTCTATCGGAGTTACTAGTTAGGTTGCATTATCAGAGAAACCCAGAGGAATTCCTGCACTTTGGAGATTATTAATGATGGCTGCTAAAGAATGCAGATGTTGAAAACAAAAAATAAAAAAATAATGGAGAGCTGACATCCAAGTTAAAAATAATTAAAAACAAAGAGTCAAATCTACGTCTAACTTTCATCTTTCTTTGATTTACAAACATAATTAGCGTTACTCCAAACAGTGAGGCACGTGTCAAAAGAAGTGCATTCAATTAGAAATGTGCAATCTTGCAGAATGCATTCAGTTTATGGAGTAAAATGATGCCACATTTCAATTAGAGATGGAAACTCCAAATTTTGTGTCCTGAGTATCATAGATCTAGTTAAGTGCTGCAGTGTATTAGGAGCTCTCTAATCAGATGAAACACAAGATATTTCTATAGTAATTTTCAGTGTTAAAAAATTACTGTAAACCAACTTTTATTCGCGAGCGAGAAAATTTTGCGAGGTTCTTATCGCCACAAACCAGCCTTTTTCGTACAGTTGTAATAACAACATAAAATTTACTCGCGAAAAAATATTTGGTCACAAACCAGTTTATCGTCCTAAATCGCGAAATAATGTCGTGACGATCGACGAATAAAAGTTGTTTTACAGTAGTGAGAAAAACATTTCATTACCGGTAATTATTGTATATCTATTATAGAAATGCATATAAGATTTTTTAAAAACTTCAACTTTCATTTTCCCAACATGAATTTAATTTTCAAACAATAACACTCAGCCAATGATAGAATCACATGAATATCATTTCAGACAAGTTCACATTGTATGACTATTTACAGATAGATAATACAGTAAAAAAAAATTTAATACATTACCGTAAACATTATTTCGTAAAGTTCATAAGTGTTTTTGTTTTATATGGTGCATGATTGGTTATATACCTCAAGGTCGGAAATGATAATGACTTATCTGTTGATTTTGTATTTAATTCTTTTGATTATAAAAATTGTATTAAGTCTTAAAAAATTTACAAATAGATATAATGAACAGTGGTAAAACACTGCACAAGTTTTTGGTATAGGCTGAATGATTTTTCAGTGGAATCTGCTTGCCGGGTAAACAATGGGGACTGTGAACAGTTGTGTCTGGAGGGCTCCGTGCGAGGACACTACAGGTGTGGCTGTAGAGAGGGCTATCAACTCAAAAGTGATAGTCGAACTTGTGAATGTAAGTGTACAGGAGAACAAGAATTAGAATAAAAGCCCACAGTTAGCATGAATGTTAAGTCGTACTACATTACTGCAAGGCTACCTCTGAACCTGTGGTATTTGATAGTGTTGGAATGATATATATACTCTCTTTGAAGTAGTAAACAGCTGATAAAACTGGCTTATAGTTACTATATAGATATTGTGTCTTAGCAGAGTTGTCTATCCTTATGTGAACAAACACATTGAAACAATTGTATTGCATTTTAAAAAAAAAGGAAGAAGTAACATGATTTAACACTGTACACAGGGCTGCATTTCTATAATTTTGTTGCAGAAAATTCAATATTGAACAAATCTTTCGAGTTTGACTATATTGTATGTTTTATTAAAACTCTGTGTATGTTATTTAGTGACGGATCCCTGCCGAAACAGAAAAGGAGACTGTGAACATAAATGCATCAATAACAACGGCAATCGAGTGTGTGAATGTTACCTTGGATACAAGTTATCAGCTGACCAGAGGCACTGTGAGGGTGAGTTTGGTGGTGGTGCTGTGAGAGTTTGAAATTAAGTTTGGTATTAAAAGGCACCAGCTATGTCAGTCATCAACTCGATAGATCTCAGTAGAGAAGATTAGTGAATGAGAGGAATTATCAGTGATGATTTCAGTACTTTTTCTTTTGAAGAAATTAATGAATGCTTGAACAACAACGGAGGCTGTAGTCAGGAGTGTGTCAACACGCAGGGTTCTTTCGAGTGTCGATGTCATCCAGGCTTCCAGCTGGGCGTCAACAGGAAGTCATGCTACAGTCAGTACCCAAATCATGAACCTCGCTCATCTCATGCTCAGCTTAACCTATAGTTCGATTTTTAATGAAAATACTAAAAGGAGTTATATTTAAAACCCTTTTTAAAACTAGGGAATTATATTTTTTTTGCATGTACTTGCAGTGCAAGTCAGCATATGTAGTGTATTACTGAAATTTCAAACATCTGGTTTCGCATGTTCATCACTTTGTTAAACTAAGTGCTCCCATTTTTGTGTAATATTTCAAACTGACATCATTCTGAGTGATTGTGTAGATGTAGCGTTTGTCATGCTCACTCAATGATCCCAAAATCTTTTCTTGTGCTGCCTGGATTCCATAACCTCTCACAGCCTCTTGTGTCTATGGTATGTGCTATTTATCCAGTACATCTCTCAAGGATATGAGTTCAGTATGCATAGCTGCTTTATTCTGCTTTGACTCCAGTGTATTAATCTTTATAATTATTCCTTCATGCTAACAAAACAGAGGTACGGAAAACACTATCAGGGACGAATCCTGTGCAAGGTATTGAAAGAAATTGTAAAAGACTCGATCACAATTTAAGTTCCAAAATCAATTTTCCCCTATTATGTGATCTTTTATCTTCAGTGCAAGTTGGTGTGTTCAAGATATACAGTTTATGTCGTTAAATCAGTAAATATTTTGACTATAGTATACTTTAAAACAACTTTTATTTGCTTTGCAGGAAAATTTTGCAAGAATCTTGAGAATATACTGTAGATTCCTAATTAAATGCGAGGAATTAATATCCGCGAAAAATCGCGAGAAGTAACCCCCGTGGAATTAAAAATCTCGCTTTTATTTTTCAGACAGTTTTGAACTATAGAAAATTACAACAAATAATTGGTGCTTGCGATTTTATATTCACGCAATTTGATACAAAACAGCGGAATCACGAAATTAAGAACTTGCGTAAAATAAGGAATTTACAGTAGTTAATGCAAAAGTTTCTTGCCACAAAGCATTACTTGTCACTTTTAATTGTTGATTATTATCGCAATAGGATCGATAGCAAAGATATGCAAGTTTATCACTAGTTAATCGCAAAATATTATAGGTCATTTGAATATATTAGACTGTATAGTACAAAATCAAAAGATGCAAATATTTGAAGTTAGTATACAATATGTAATTGTATAAATTGGTGATTAAATGAACCGTCTGATTCTGTAGGGGTAGAACTGGAACCAGTAGACAGCTGCGCCATCAACAATGGAGGATGTGCCCATAGTTGTCGCCACGAGGATGGAGGAGCTGTCTGCTCCTGTAGGAAAGGATACATCCTTCAGATTGACAAAAAGTCCTGTCTGGGTGAGTCAACAGTAACAGTTGTTGAAACTGCTGTTGTTGAAAATCAACAAGTCTTCAGTTGTAGTTATTGATGTTTGGGTTTATTGTTATATATGTGGGGGTTATTTACAAAAGGGAACTATTTTGTGTCTCTTGTGAAAAGGTGTCAATTGCATTAAGGAATACAATATTCAATTTTTCTGATGTATGAAATCAATGTATCATTCATCATTCATCAAGAATAGTAAGAAAACCTAAACCATGATGCATTACATAGGTAAGACATGTTTATTTTTGCCCTAGTAGATGCTGACGAGTGTGGCTTGGAGCAGGCTTGCTGTGCCCACCATTGTTCTAACAATCCAGGGGGCTATACATGCAGCTGTAGAAGTGGCTTTGCTCTGAATCGGAATGATGGCTGCTCGTGTGATGGTGAGTGTTGTTATGAATGGAAACCGCTGCATTAAGGGTAAAGTGGCTCTTGGGCAGAAACAAGAACTCTGTGACACTGAGTCAGTTTAAGTGCATTGGAGTGCATGATATTGGTGCAAAAAGGCTTTGCATACTTTTGTTTTTTCTATAGATTCATACTGATGGTATTTCTATATGACTTTGATATACTTATTCATCATGACTTTAAATTCTTTTATAGATGTGAATGAATGTTTGACGGATAATGGTGGTTGTGAACAGGAGTGTGTGAATAAGGAAGGTTCCTTCACCTGTGTATGTAAACCAGGATACAGACTGGCCCCCAACAACAGGGGATGTATCTGTAAGTACCCCACCACATAACCCCTTTAACAAAGTACCCCAACACCAAACCCAAACAAGTGCTCTATCACCTAACTCAATATGTACCCCCACCATCTATGCCAAACAACAGGGGGTGTATCTGTAAGTATCTCACCACCTACCCCAACAACAAGTACCCCACCACCTAACCCCAACAACAAGTACCCAACCGCTTAACCCCCACAGCAGGGTGTAAGGACCCCACTAACTAGCCCCAACAACAAGTTCCCCACTACCTAACCCAAACAACAAGTACTCCACTACCTAGCCCCAACATTAAGTATCCCACTACCTAGCCCCAACAACAAGTACCCCAACACCTAACCCAAACAACAAGTACCCCACTACCTAGCCCCAACAAGTACCCCAACAACAAGTACCCCCACCACCTAGCCCCAACAACAAGTACCCCAACAACAAGTTCCCCACCACCTAACCCCAACAACAAGTACCCCACCACCTAACCCCAACAACAAATACCCAACTACCTTACCCAAACAATAGGGTATTAATACCCTATCACCTTACCCTAACAGTAAGTTAAATAACATAATGGTGTAAGTACCACTTGACCTGACCCCAACAACAAGTACCCCACCACCTAACCCCAACAGCAGGGTTTAAGAACCCACCACCTAACCCCAGCAGCAGGGTTTAAGGACCCACCACCTAACCCCAACAGCAGGGTTTAAGAACCCACCACCTAACTCCAACAGCAGGATACAACAAGACAAATTCTAACCCATTATAGCTCTATATTATTATAAAATGCCATCTATATATCCAGGATTCATTCAAGACATTGAATTGCAGTAAAACTTGCTCAATAATGATGTCATGGGGACCATATTATTTGGGCTTTTTTTATCATAGATATGATATTTATTTCATATCTATTTAAAAAGCATTATAAATAATGAATAATGAGGATGTCATGGGGACAGCATTTTTGTGATTTTTTTATTACATATATAATATTTATTGTATATCTAGTTATAAATAATAATGAACAATGAGAAACATTCTTTAAAAAATTCTTTTGACCAATATTTCCCTATGTAAGGGTTTCGAACAAGAGATTTTACAGTAATTTGATATTTGGCTAATGAAATAAATTTTCTAAGCTATTCTTGTGTTATTTATCAGTTTCATATTTTTAGTTAATTTGTGTTCTATAAAATTTTGAAATCTTTATCTTTAAAATTTCTGTTAGCTAAACTACTTTTTCACTTGTTGATTTCCTTTATTTTGGTTTACAGTCTGTTTTAGACGTACCTGTTGATTTTGTTTTGGTTGGTTCTGTAGTGATAGACACTGGTCCCCTTAGAGGGGACATCCCCTCCACTTTACAGTACAAGGCATCAATACGACCCCTCCCTCTGGTCGAAAGCCTCAAACTCCAAGATGAACTGATAGATGCTGATATCAAATATGGTAATTTTGCTTTCTGTCATCCATTTACTAATACTTTGAATATTCTATTTTAACATGCAGCTAGTAATGGAACATATCAAGGTTGGTCTTTGTTATTTATTGTGATTTTTTAATGGACACGAAAGGGTAAACTGTCTAAACAGCATTCACATATAATATTACAGATAAGACATTTAAAGGCAGTATGTCATTCCTGTTCAGGGAATTAAGATGTTTTAAATGTTATTTATTGGGCTTTGTGAGGTAGAGTGGTAATTTATTGGGTTATGACGTTGTAGAGTGTGTGCGAGGAAGCTTTGGCCCGGACTGTGAGTGGACCTGTGACAGCTGCCAGAATGGAGCCAGCTGTAACCATGACAACCCGGGCTGTCTGTGTGCCCCGGGATGGCATGGATTCCTCTGTAACCAAACGTGTCCAGTGGTAACCTGATTACATATCTTGTACCTGTTTAGAGCCACACCTTTGTAATCTAATTTTTGGCTGCAATTTTTATAATCCAATTTTGACTGCAGTTTTTTTTTTTACAAATGTGATTCCATTTATTTGGCACTTCCACATATTATTAAATTAATGATGGACAGTAGTATTCTGTCTTAACTATTTTGTACTTGCATAAACATGAGTGAAAGTGATGGTTTGAATACTGGTACATTGAAAAAAAACACCATTTACATTTAGCTTTTGAATTTTACAAGAAAATACCTTGACAATTAGTTTGTTTACCCGAAGAAAAGAGTTCTTATTGTGTCTGAATTGAATGAGAATTTTAGTTATTTGAGTAAAGTGCATGTATTTATTACCTGTAGGGGTTCTATGGCAGTGGCTGCAGTAAGAACTGTACCTGTCAGAATGGTGGTACCTGTGACCATGTGACCGGGAGTTGTACCTGTCCCCCGGGGGTCAGGGGCGAGTCCTGTGAGGATGGCTGCCCTGCTGGGTTCTTTGGTAAAAACTGCGACAAGATCTGCCCTAAACCTTGTCACAGCGGCCATTGCAATAGGTAAGAATTAATACAATTGTCTATATATTTATAATAAATAAAAGAACCAGATGAGGTTATTTCAATACTGCTACTATTGTGATGCAACAAATAATTTAAGGTGTAAAACACTTACATTGCTGTTAGAAAATTGATATTTATTGTTACCAATCCAAAACCATGTAAGAGAAGTAAATCATTTACTCTCTGCTTTGATGTTTGAGGTAGGAAAATACTTTAAGGGAATGATTTACAGGGCAAAAACTTTTTCAGGACAGTTTCTTCTCATTAATTGGATTTTCCCAATCTCACTCTGACTTTTACTTCTCTTACATGATTGGTTATGGAGTACAGTAAACTTTAAGAAATTCAGCTGTCCACAATGAGCTGGCAGCCATTGTTGATGTGACTTTTGATTGATTTTATTATGGTTTTATGTTTGTTAGGGAGTTTGGGTACTGCCAGTGTCCCCCCGGATTTGTGGGACCCTACTGTAATGCTAGGTGCCCCTCCTTTAACTGGGGGTCAAACTGTGTGAACACATGTCGATGTAACAGGACCACAACAGATTACTGTGACCCAGAGGTAATTAATGGCTACTGTCTGTAAAATAATAGTGGAAAAAATGTACCCTTGTTTGCCTAAAAGTTGTTGTTTCTTTATTTAAAGTAAAGGCATTGTAATACATGTTTTATGTACCGTATTTTTCGGACGAATCGTCGATGCGGACGACTAGTCGAATTGCGCATTTTTAGCCAAAATTTTAACAAATTCCTACGATACGTCGATTCAGACGATACATCGATCTTATCACTTTAAAATGGCGTATAAAAAACTGCAGTAACATTATCAGTGTATGATGCCACGATGTCCCCGATATTGCTACCAATTATTATTAATGATTGACATTTAAACAATTACGTTTTATACTTATGCATCATATTTTCAAATACCGGTAACATCTATAAAGTCGCTTGCATTGTAAACAATTCCCAATATCGCGTGTTATGCAAGTTGTATGAGAGTAAACTAAACTTACTTTGTCAGAAATATTTTATTTCCTTAAAATAATTATTCACTCTGACCATCGCCAGTGTATTCGCCATTATGTAACCAGCCACCTGTTGACTCGGCGCGTGGTCAATGTTTGTTTAACAATTTCCGGTGTCAGAAGCATGTACCTGTCTCGTGTCGGACTTCAAAGGGGGATCTCAAGTGTAGAAAGCTTAGCAATTACTATAATTTGATTAAACTTGTTTAGTTTGTATCCAGTAATGCAGTTACACGCTATTGTTTTACATAGACACTGTTATAGAAATAGATTGATCATTTGTACGACTTGATAATGACGATATACGACATACATACGTTTCCTAAAATTTTTATTTAACCACAATCGAAGAATTGAACAATAATTAATTAATGAACTTTAATCACTCTTATTACGGTACTCTTTATATACACAGGGAGTGAACACGCCGCATATATCTCAGCGTTAGGGAATGATTATAGAGCACAACCGATACCAGCCTACTGTATAAACATTAGTATTGATAATTGCCGATTACGTTTTTTAAGATTGAATTTGACCATAAAATATTTCTTATTTATACTTTCCACTAACAACTCTTTACTAATAAAATAATAAAACTTAAAAACATTCCCCGGACTTACTGCAATAATTTTTTCCATTCAAATTTGGTTTCAATTTTACTGCGCAATGTTATCTTCCCACTAGTGTCATATATGGAACCATGTGACGATGTGTTTATGAAAACGGAACGGTAAAACTTTTAATTTGATAAAAGACATGTACCATTTTTTAATTACCGTTATTATAATGTATACTGGTGTTAACAAATGAGTGAAAACGATAATTCATAAAGATGAACGATGAATTCAACAAGGTAATTTCCAATCAGTCACACAGCCAAGTCAAGATGATTAAAACCAAGATTTTTAATGCTATTTTTAACAATTTTCTGACCTCAAGCCTAAGACAAGTCGATTTAGACGATAAGTCGGGTGCTCTGCTTCAGAGAAAAAAAATACCGACTAATCGTCGGAAAAATACGGTAATATTTACTTGTATCAACTGTATCTTGCATGATCATTTGCATCTGTTGTGTCTAATATGATACCTAGTGTTTATGGTGATATCATGTGTTGTTTCAGAATGGCAAATGCTCTTGTAAGAAGGGTTTCCGTGGTGACCAGTGCGAGTTTCGATGTTCGCAAGGGCATTATGGGAAAAACTGTGAGGAGAAATGTCATTGCAACAACAACCAGTCATGTGACCCAGAAAATGGGCGCTGCTACCTCCGATGTGCCCAGGGCAGAATGGGTGACAGCTGTGATCAAAGTAAGGACTAAATTTTTGTATCTACTGTGTTAGATATTTGTTTAGTAGCATTTTCTCCTTTTGGGAATTTTTGTTTATTTTGGGCATTTTTAAAACAAAATTTAAGTTCTGTTTTCTTTTAAGTTTAATGTTTTTCTTTTCATTGTACTTTCGGTTGATGTAGATTTTTTGTTATAGTTTGTCCTCGTGGAACTTTTGGTTTAAACTGTGAACAGAAATGTAATTGTCACAATAGTGAGTGTAGCCCAGAGACTGGGCGCTGTATTTGTAGAGCAGGCATGCGGGGAAGACACTGTAACAAGCGTAAGTAACGCTACTCCAATGATGAAGACTTATACGTGTATGTTCAAGAAATCGTAATGGAGTATTGACTTGATGGTTTACTGTAAATTCCTAATTAAACGCGAGGAATTAATTTCCGCGTAAAATCGCGAGAGGCAACCCTCGCGGATTTTAAAATCTCGCTTTTATTTTTAAGACAGTTTTGAACTATAGGAAATTATAACAAAAAAATGGTGATCGCGATTTTATATTCTCGCGATTTGATACAAAACAGCGGAATCGTGGAATTATGTACTCGCGTAAAATAAGGAATTTACAGTATATTATACATTGTAGTTGTTTGTAGCTGTCATTTTTCATAGTTTATATTGCTGTATTTTTTAGCTTGTCGTAATGGAACATGGGGAGTTAACTGCATGTATGAATGCACCTGCAAGAAAGGAGAGTGCGATAGGGTCACAGGGGAGTGCATCTGTCCCGATGGGTGGTATGGGTTGGAATGCCAAAATGGTAAGTTATTACTGGTAATATCAATGTTAAAGAATTTACAATTATTGTAATAGAAAGATTCATGTCTTGTCCATATTATTTTATAAGAAAAAAAGGTAAAACTGATGAGTAACTGATAAACTCCTTACAGAGAATAAAAGATAAAAGCAATCAAAAGGCTTTAAAAGTCCAGCTGATAACAAGGATGTTTCTCTTTGTTATAGCTTGTCCTCCAAATCGGTATGGTTTCCAGTGTTTGCTGCAGTGTAAGTGTGAGAACAACGCCATGTGTAACCCCATGGATGGCTCCTGTAAGTGTAAGGAGGGCTTCAGGGGCACCTTCTGTGACCAAGGTAAGAACTGCTATCCCCAACTACTGCATACTGACCATTGCTTTCCATTGCATTTCTCTACAGTTGAATCTTCATTATTACTGGTGGCTAAATCTATGTTGACTTTGTGTTACACAAATATTGATCCTCAAAAATATTTTAGATTTGATCTTTATTTATCATCCATAAAAAGTGAATTTATGACATCAAATACTTTTTAACCTATAAAAAAATGTGAATCCATAAAAATAGCCCCTGAAAAATTTATATGATATCACGGTATATCCAGTAATGCAACTGTTTGTACCTTTGCAGTGTGCCCACCGGGGACGTATGGACCAGACTGTATCTACAGGTGTGCCTGTAAGAATGGGGCAGAGTGTGACCACATTACAGGAGAGTGTATATGTGGACCGGGCTGGAAGGGTGTAGGCTGTGATGAAAGTAAGCACACACTGACCACCTCGATAGAGAGACTTTGATTATATAAATTTTTTTTTAATGTATTATCAATGCAGAAAATGCAATTGAACATGTACAATGGTATAATAAAAAGATGCTTATGTTGTCTGTGTTTGTACATTTTGTAGTGTGTGAGCCAGGTACTTATGGAGCAGGCTGTAAAGAAAAGTGTCGCTGTGCTAACGGGGCGTCATGTGACCATATTGGAGGAGGGTGCACCTGTGACGAAGGCTGGCAGGGGAAGCATTGTGACAAGCCCTGCCCCCAGGGATTTTTCGGCATGGACTGTCGGGGGGTGTGTAACTGTGGGAACAATGGTGCAGAGTGTAACCATGTGACCGGGGAGTGCAAGTGTTCAGCAGGATGGACAGGGATGGACTGCTCCAAGACCTGTCCCCTGGGGACCTTTGGGGAGGGGTGTCAGCACCAATGTCACTGTGGTAATGGGGGCACCTGTGATCCTGTGTCTGGAGCCTGTGTGTGTGCCGCTGGATGGAGGGGGAATCACTGCGAGGAGGGTAAGCTGCAAGGGAACAATATTGTGAAGTAACCATACATTACAACCCTATATGGAAAAGACTTTCTCATGTGTTACTTTGTATCAACATTTTGGATTCTATTTTTGTAGAGTGTCCTCGTGGATTTTATGGAATCAATTGTTTGTACCACTGCTTTTGTCGAAATGATGCCCCTTGTAACAGCATCACAGGAGAATGTAACTGTACAAGTGGCTTCACTGGAACAGCCTGTGAAAAATGTGAGTTCTAGCTATTTTCTTCTTTGGTCTGATGGTGTGTTTCAATGCTCTGTGATAGAAAGGTTGAGTGGTTATGAGGGTTTCTATTTTTACTTCAGCATGTTATGAGGGTTTTTATGGTCCTAACTGTGTACATCAGTGTAAGTGTGTGCATGGAGAGTCCTGCGACAAAGAGACAGGCAAATGTAAATGTCTGCCAGGATACCATGGAGAGTTCTGTGACAAAGGTACCCATATCGAAACGTTATGCATTCCATTTACCCTGAATTCAATCAATTATAGTCCCATTCTTTTTAACCCACCTGTATGAGTTTTTTTAGGAACAATATGTTTGATTTGTAGAGTGTCCGCAGGGATTCTATGGTGAAGACTGTGATGAAACCTGTGGGTGTCAAAACGGGGCGTCTTGTCACCATGTGACTGGGACCTGTATGTGCACCGCTGGGTGGAGAGGCCGGCAGTGTCACCGACGTAAGTACTTCATCAATGAGTTGCCGCTGTAAAAGTCCTGTATCAAATATCAAGTCATAATTTTACTCATCTGTTAAGTCAATGTGATTATACATGTATTGCTTTGCTTAAGAATTGTCCACTTTCTTTGTTGTATTTCACTTTTTATTCCATGAACTTGGACGAAGTCTGAGACAGATTGGTATAATGTTTTTAATAATTGTATTGTATTTCAGCCTGCATGAGAGGATTTTATGGCAATGACTGTATGGAGGTGTGCCTATGTGAAGATGACAAGCCGTGTGACCATGTCTCTGGGAAATGTGACTGTCCACCAGGGTTCACTGGCAGCAGCTGTCAGGAGAGTAAGTATGATCTTGTCACCTGACAAGTGCAACAGATATCAGGATGGTGTGACAGTTGTCAGGGCAGTATGATCTTGTTATTTGACAGTTGTCAGAACATTAAGTATAATCTTGTCACCTGACAGTTACATGGACATTAAGTATGATCTTGTCACCTGACAGTTAGAACAACAGAAAGTATGATCTTGTCACCTGACAGTTATCAGGACAAAAAGTATGATCTTGTCACCTGACAGTTGTCAGGACAGTTAGTATGATTTTGTCATGTGACAGTTGTCATGACAGTGTGATCTTGTCATCTGACAGTTACATGGACAGTAAGTATGATCTTGTCCTGTGAGTTGTCAGGACAGTTTGTATAATCTTAAAGTGTGACAGTTGTCAGGACAGTAGGTATAACTTTGTCACCTGACAGATTGACAGTTGTCTGGACAGTAAGTATGATCTGGTCAAGTTGTCAGGACAGTCAGTATGATCTTGTCATGTGGCAGTTGTAAGGGACTGATTTTGTCACATGATACTGTAACAGGTATTAGCTCATTAAGTTCTTGTCACTAGACAGTTTGATAGCTGTCAAGGCTGTAATCACAGTATTTATCATGTCAAACCAGAAACTTTGGTAATCCTTGAACAATCACAGTTGTCAGGACAATAAGTATGGTTATGCATTATATGATTAGCTAAAAATGAGGCTGATAAGAAAATAAAATAATATCATGTGACAGTGTGACAGTTGTCAGGATGGTTGGTTTAGAACAACTAATAGTGTGACAGCTGTTATGGCAATGTTATTAATTGACACTCAAACATCATGACATTATCATAAGACAGTAACAACTCCTATGAAATAACACCTGTGAATGATTTTCTGTGCCAGATTGTCCTGAGGGTCGGTTTGGAGAGGGATGTAACGAGACCTGTGACTGTGACCAGAACTCGGTCTGTGACCCAGTTACTGGGCGCTGCCGCTGTAGACCGGGCTACTCCGGCAAGAACTGCTCCAGAGGTAGATTCATGTACA
Organism: Magallana ariakensis; assembly: GCA_020458035.1. Taxonomy (NCBI): domain Eukaryota; kingdom Metazoa; phylum Mollusca; class Bivalvia; order Ostreida; family Ostreidae; genus Magallana; species Magallana ariakensis. The sequence goes on along the minus strand of CM035814.1, from coordinate 33,529,421 downwards.
TCACACTGCTTGTAACCGACTGCTGATTGACTGTATGGACTGATCGCATCGCATTTTAACAATATTAATAAATCTATTCATGTTGTGTGAAAGAGGCATTAACTTTTTAACTTGATTTGCATCTCCCTAGTTCCTTGCAAAACTGTATGTTCTTCAATAATTTGACTAGTTATGAATGCAATAATCATATAAATAATACTTCCATTGAACTTCATATTATGCAATTAGAGAGCATTCAAACCTTAGTGATTTACAACAAAACTTGGTTAGGACTAAAGGTAATTCTTTATCACAACAGAAATTTGTTAGACATTCATAGCAAATCCTGGTATATTCATATTTTAGTGTTGTTTGCTTAAACTTGTAACTAATTACTTTGTAAATTGTATCTTTTATATGCATCATGAAAGTTTTTTTTTTCTAACAGCTTGCATCTAATTAAGGGATGTATTTATTTTTAAATGCTTGATTTAACATCTCCTTTACTTAATCTAACACATTACCTTTCAACAGGGAAAAAGAATAGAAAAAATAGGAAAGCTCAAGGAAAGCAGAGAAATGAGAGAATATCAGTTGTGTCATTCGAAAACAAACCCAAAGTCCGGCCCGACTCAGGTACAGAGAGATCTGTCTCCTATATGTGGTGGTTAGCTATGTCTGATTTCTGTCTGGTGAAGGATGATCAATGTACAAGCCACTCTGAGAGCATGTGCAAGGTTATCTGATATTCTGTTTTGTCAAACTTTGAACAAAGACTTGTTTTATATTCCATGCAGAATCCTGGAGAACTGGTAATCCTCGGTGTTGTTAATAGGGAAAATCCCCAACAAATGTGTTGTAAAGTATTGTGTTGTAATACTTTTAGAGATTTAAACTGTACTTCTGTAAGTTTTATTTACCCAGTTTATTGCAAACTGTTCAGATAGGTGAAATCTTCTGCAATAGTCCATGGACCGGTACAATAGTCCATGGACCGGTTCAATAGTCCATGGACCGGTGCAATAGTCCATGGACCGGTGCAAGTTATAGTTTAACAGTCATTGTATGGTATTATAGAATATTATTTCAAAGGAGAGGTGAAAGTTGGGGAGTTGACTATCATCTTAATCCAGATAATATACAGTAATCACACTTATAACGAGGTCCCAGGGACGGGCATTTTTGTTTCCATTAGAAAAGATATAAGTTTATAATTTGAAGTTGTTATTAATAAATTCCCTGTTGAATTTATTATCAGTGTAAATATTATTAAAAGAAAAGGAAAGATTGTTATATTACTGTGAGGTAATTTGCATGTTATTTTGTTGTGTAGCCAAAAAACGTCCATTTAAGAATGGATTTAATTCTGTAAACATACCCTAACCAAGTCATTGGATATCTTTTAACATGCATGTATACATTGTAAGATTTATATTAACCACTGCATAAAAATTTTGTTAATGTGCTTGTGCAGAAATGAGATATATACTTTTAGAACAGTCTCTGACTACCTAATACTTTTTTTTGCATGAATACAGCTTGAAACTTCTTTTAATCCTACTATTGAAAAATATGAACATCAATTGCAAAGACATAGTTGCAAAGTATGTGATATTTTCATAATAAAGTCTTTTCAGTAGTAAGACATGGACTTTTCTCTCTCTAATGACAGGTTGTGAAGAGGGAATGTTTGGTGTAAGCTGTGAAAACAAGTGTAACTGTGAGAATGGGGCCACTTGTGACCCTACCACAGGGACATGTATGTGTCCTCTGGGTTATATTGGCTCCACCTGCTCTGAGCCCTGTCCCAGGGGATACACAGGTCAGGGCTGTAGACATGTCTGTAAGTGTAGAAATGAGGCTACCTGTGACCCAGAGAATGGCCGGTGTCTGTGTCCACCTGGTTACCATGGAGACAGATGCCAATTTAGTAAGTGTCTTATTCTAAATAAGGCTGTAAACATTTGTAAAAAAAATAAAATAAAATACATACAAAAATGCTCTGTATTATCATGTCATGTTGCTTATTTTAAACAGAATGTGATGAAAACAGTTTTGGCAAAGAGTGCAGTGGAAAATGCAACTGTTCTGATAATGGTCGGTGTGACCCGGTGACAGGTCAATGTCACTGTGACCTTGGCTGGATGGGGGACAGGTGTGAGCAGCTATGTCCATCGGGAAGGTTTGGGCCTGCCTGTGTTCACTCTTGTGTATGTCAGAACAACGGGTCATGTGACCCAGTGAGCGGTTGTTGCAGCTGCCTGCCAGGGTTCTACGGACAGAGTTGTGAATTCAGTAAGCCACATTGTTACTAAAATTAGCCTTATTTATAAGGATTGATAAATTGTTGTTTTGGATTAAATATTCTCTAAATTCTGGTGCATGTATATTAAACACTGGTTTTTTTTTGTAGGCTGTCCTGAGGGAACTCATGGTCTTTACTGCCGTGAGACATGCAGCTGTAAAAACGGGGCCAAGTGTAATCCAACCAATGGCCAGTGTAAATGTAAATCTGGCTACCATGGGGACAACTGCCAACACAGTGAGTCTCATGTTGCTCTTGCTACTATTTAAAACTACAAAACAGTGCTTGATTGTCTGTATTTACCTACACAAGGTGCATGTTACAGAAGATTTTGTAACAATAATCAATGATTTAAATTTCAGTGTGTTCACGAGGGTTCTATGGATCTCGGTGTATAGAGGAGTGTCAGTGTGGCTCCTCCCACTGTGATCATGTGACAGGGGAGTGCTTCTGCCCTGTTGGACTGAAGGGGGCCAACTGCACGAATAGTTAGTATCCCTTGTGAAAAATTCCTCTTGCAATCATAATCACAAAAATTTTGTATCAATTTTTTTTTGTACTCTATAGCTCCTCAACCTTTTTCTCTTGAAAATTTTATGCCATCACTTTTGATATTAGTGGATTTTAGAAATATTGAAAGCTTTAGTACATGTATTATTACTAGACAATCTGAAAAAAAAATAATGAGATTTGTTTGTCGTTCAGTGTGCAAGCAAGGAAAGTATGGTCCTAACTGTGAGTTTTTCTGTGACTGTGATAACCAGGGATTTTGTGACCCTGAAAGTGGAGCCTGTGTGTGTCGAGGGGGCTTCACTGGCTCCAGGTGTCAGTACATCTCAGGTAGGTACTCGCAATTGGTCTTCATGTAACTCACTCTGTGTCAGTCTTATTGAATAAGTGTGATTTGAATCTTCAATGTTTTTTCCATTTCTTGTATGTTTCTATTGTTCAGTTGCGCACATATCTGACCTTGAACTTGATGATGAGTAAAGACGAGGGTAGGTCATAGACCATGGCTTGAAACGTAACTCTGAAGCCTTGAAATGTTGTCATTTTGCTTAATTAATTTCTTATTATTTGCTGATATTAATTGTGTGGAAACAAAAAAATATGCCAAAATGATTATTTTTATGCATGTATTGCTTTAGTTCAACAGTTCTTTACCTAGAAAAGCTTTACTGATTAAACAATGTAAATAAATAGTTTGCTAATGTCAAGAAAGTGCATTCCAGAAATCTCATGAATCAGTATGCTTCTGTAGAGAATAACAGAGCAGCATATATATAAAAGATAACATAAAGGTACTTGCATTTCTAATATAAAACAATTTTGTCTTCATTAATTTTGAGCTCGCAAATGGCAGAAATTATTTAGCATACACAGTTAGCCTGATTAAGGGATGTTTTACAGCCGGTTTTTCAAGTGTTGACTTAACATATTAGTAAATACCTTTTTTGACTGCTTGATTTTTATGAAGATTTTGAATTTTCCAGTTTGAATTTCCATTCCAATTGCAGTTCACCTTCTTATGCCAATTTAACAAAGATATTTAAAGTCCCATCTCTTCACTTTAAGTTATTTTTTTTTTATTTAAAGAGCCAAAAAAAAACAACTATTCTTTGCTTTCTTATGCAAGAAATATTCAAATATTTTGGGCAGGTAGAGATTTTGTTTGAATTGCAAGCTCTTTTTTTTTAGCTCACCTGAACCAAAGAAATGTTGTACATGTATGCAATATGGCCCATGGGCCTCTTGTTATTGTCACTTTACAGTTGAGTTATTTACTTCTATGTACTTGTAGAAATAATGTTATATATGTAGATTAACATATGATTGGATTGAGATTTAATCATATTAAGAAGTATATTCCATGAAATCAAGATATTTTTTGGGTTTAATTTATAAACAAATTTAACAGCTTGTATTTCATTAATAAATGAATGCATCATTATACTAATTTGCTAATAATGTTTAGTTCTGATAACCTTCTTTTGATATTATGAATGGTTTTAAAGTTTGATAAAAATAATAATTTGATATAAGTATATCATGTAATTCAATAATGTTTCAAAATGATTGTAGAATTTGTTTTTTTTAATTTTCTATATGTATTACTGGTAGTATTTGCAACCCCTAAACATTCCTTTTCATCTTGCATTTGTTAAATTGTATTTAGTTGTTTGGCTAGACTCCCAGGAGGGTCACCTCCTGTATTTTAAATGTCATTGGTCAAATATATTTTTAATATGGTTGAGATCCCTACCTCTAAGCTATATATTTACTTGTTAATTGTGTCATGATGCAGTGAGCAGGTAGTAGGTAGTCATAAAATTGTCTTTGTATCGGTCTTGGCTTACACAGAGCTGTATTTGGCTTTCACTTTGTTACAACAAAATTACCGAGGTGTGTAATCATTATGTCTGTGGATAATTACATTTTTTTAGTATAAACGCAGTAATACCATGTAGCAAAAAAAAAAAAAAAAGCCCCCAATATCTTGTAGTATGTCACTGTCATGTAGATGTGGTACATGAAGTACTGTGGAATCATTTTTATTTGTGGGGGTCAATGTTTATGGGTAGCCAAATTTTTCATGGTTCGTGGGGACGTAATTTCGTTGGTAGAAAGTTCAGGATAATTTTACTAAATATTAAACAAATGCTTGTATATAGGTTCATGGGGATGTAAATTCGTGGGCAAGGGTTACCCACAAAAGCCACGAACATTGGTCCCCCATGAACAATGAAGATTCCACAGTAGATATTTTAGAAAGTCTGTTAAATAAAGAGGGGATAAAACTAAGCTGGCGATGATACCTGGTCATTTTATTTATTCAGCATCTTCCTCCTCCAGAAGAGGGGATATTCCATGGAATGTACACTACTACGGCAGGAGGTGACAGAAGCAGAGACATCTCACAGGTGCTTCTATAAATAGAACACTCCCCCCATCCAATCACAGTGTGTGAAGGGAGACAATCTTTTTAACCAGAATTCCATTGCATCAATCACCACACACCTCACATCATCCACCAGCTTTGATTGGATGTAAAGCCTGTGCCAATAGATTTCTATTTTAAGATGCTGTTTGATTAATAGCTTACAAGCATGAGAGAGTGTATCCTGAAAAATTACAGATGTGTAATTGAATAATTATATTTCCGTCATTAATTTATGAAGTTATTTTAAATAAGTAGATGAGAATCTTTTTCTTTGATTTGGACATTCTGAACAGCATATTTGCTAATGTAAACAATGTTTAATCAATTTAACAAATATATATGTACATATGCATTTATGCTCATGCAGTTCAAATAATATAAAATGATAGAAGAATAAGTATTTGAAAATAAGTGAATTAATTTTCATTTCACAATTTTTTTCCTCACCTTATGATGAAGGGTACCTTTCATAGGAAGAACATGTTCAGAAATTGAATGTAATACATGTTTGTATCAAAGTGTTGGTATATGTGTTGATAGCTGATGGAATGGTTGTTTAAGGTGATCAATTTTAAGAATGTGTTCGGTATACTTGGTATTTTATTTTATTGACGACCAAAGAAAATGACATTTTTTAGCCTTTTAGAATCTTATGAATTGGTGCAATATATTTACCATAATTTAACTCCTAGTTGCCTTTTTGTTTATATTTCATATCTATGTGTATGACAGATGATTATAGCACAGTTATGTTGCTATGATGGTACGTGTTTTGAATTATGTCCATGCATGTAAAAATTTATCAATTATTTATTAAATAAAAATAAAAACATGTGTTTTATGTACATCCATATCCACATTCAAATCATTCAATATGTATTATATTAATGATAAATTAAAAAAGGGTAATCATGATTTATATATTTGAGTTGCCGGTATATATATATGATATCTTTACATTTGTATACTTCTTAACAAGACATAGACTTTTGGTAGTCTGTGTCAAACAGCAGTTTGATAAAGGCCTGTTCATTTGATATTACCTATCAACAACATTTGTCAGACTCTTTGTCTGTATTGTCAGTTTATAGTTCACTTGAGGCCACTATCATAGTAAAACTCCATTGTCTTGTTAAAATAGCTTTAAATTACTTCTTTGTGAGTTGATGTGCATGAATGAAATTAATATTTTATAACACATCTTTAATAGATGATTGTACCACCATAGATACTTTCACTGATTTTGTTTACACATGTTTATGTCATCCATTGCCATTAAAAAGTACAGTGTTTTAATTAATTGTGATAAGAAATACAATGTATTTACCATGTTGTAATTATATTGATTTATTTTCCCATGTATTGTGTATAGCTTCAAAAATACTCATTCTAAGCCTGATGCCCAGTGGCTTACTCAATTCTAGACGATATACCATACGTGTCATACATGTATATATCTGTACCATATACATGAAGTAGCATACTGTAAATGTACTGCATTTGGCTGTGTATTCTATTTAGCGCTTTTGGCGGAATGCGGCTTCCGCTAAATTAAGAACATCGCAAAATGTCATGCACATTTGTATTAGAATAATCACATTCAGGGATACCCTAATTCAAATCCTCGCAAACTTGTTCAAAAAATAATTTCCGCCAAATATAATACATTTACAGTTTACATACTGGTAGTATATGTGTTTATAATGATAATAACTTCTTACTTATTACCTTCTATGGTAAATGGTTTCCCTGGCAGAAATGTGCTGTATTAGAGAATGACTGTTGTTGTATTAAACATAAATTATGAAAGTTGAAAGTCAATCCTTTGGGTTAATTATCCTAATGTACATGTTTGTGTTACTGTTAAACATGTAACGATATCTTCTGTATTTTAGTTTTAAAATAGTTTCCACAATCTACATGTAGCTACAAGTTTACTTTCTGTATGCAATGATTAAATTCAACATGGCTACTTCAGTTTTCGTAAGTGTGTGTTTGGTTAATTCATATAACTGCAAATATATCAGTGACATCGCCTAATTGCAAAATTCTGTAAACAATAGTTTATCACTGTTAACAGAGAAATAAATAACATGTTATTTATGTCTCTGCTGTTAACTATAGTTAGCGGGTTTTGTAAAAAAAATTCTGCAATGATCGCCATCTTCATAACCCGCATGAATCATCAAAGAAAGCATTTTATTGATATATATACATCTTTCTTTTAACAAATTAATTGATTGTAAAATAAATAATAAGTTAAATTAACTAAATTACTGTTAATGTACATCAGTTCGTTAGATAAAAGAAACAGCCAAATCGTCTCCTATGGGAACTTGAATCTAACATCATCATGATAAATCTCGTGCAGATCGTGATTTTTCTTAGGTCGCTGTAGGTTTCGACCAATTGATAAACAGGGCGTGTAGATTTCAATGTAGATGTCAATTTCCTGTCAGTTTCAGTCGCTGTAGGTTTTGACAAATCGATAAACGGGGTGTGTCGATATCTATAGAATTAACTAAAGTTTCCGTAAGAAATAAAGTGAATCATGCTAGGTAGATGTAAATATTTAAACAATAAAATGCTTTATTTGATGATTCATGCGGGATATGAAAGTGGCGACATTGCAGAAAAAATACATAACCCGCGGGTTATGTAATTTTTTTCTGCAAATATTTAAAATTTAATACTGCAAAAATTGTGCGAGTTCACGGCGCAGGGCCAAGATTTGTGTTGTGTAAACGCATAATTAAAACCATATACCCCCGGTAATGTTGAAAGTAACGTTACTATAAATTGATATATGATATATGTCTCGAAGCTTCAAATTGAGTATTGTTATCCCATGTACCAAATTTTAACCGGATATTTTGTTTCGTTAAACAGAAAATCAGTTACTATATTATTCAACAGTTAGTGCTCTTGGTTACGAAAGACGAATACGGCCACATAAGAAATATTTTTATCTCGTGCTTACGAGAAAAGATCTCGTTATAACGAGTTCATTATCTCGTATTTACGAGAAAGAATCTCGTCATAACGAGTTAATTATCTCGTTATTACGAGAAAAGATCTCGTTATTGTGAGAAAAGATCTATCTGGTGCGTTTTTGGAAAGACCTCCAAGTCGATTGGTTCACCCTTTCAGTCTATTTTTTTCTTTCCATTTTTAAATAACAACGATTATTTATTAATTTCTACATAAAATGATCGGATTTGACATTTTATCTTATATGAATAAATGGAAAGATTTTCATGTAATTTTACTTTTCAACGTATATTACAACCCCACTCCGAAGTAAATACAGGTAGTTCTAGTCATAAAAAGAAAATTAATTCTGTTAGTTTAGGAATAAGGAATCATTAATATTTACATTTTCAACTGTCTTTGATAACATTACGAATCAATTTTGAACCCTAAAACTCCAATAACTTCATAAAACATGAGTGACACAAAATGGGCGTGGCTTATAGCATAACCGAAAAACGGTATTGGCTGCGCCGCGTAGTAATACATAGCATGTGCTACATAAAAAAAAAACAGTGGTATAAAAAATGTTGTTTTAAAGTGTACAAATTGAAAATAATATAAATATGAGTAATAAGGAATCATTCTTTGAATATTATGAGGTGTTAATTTCGGTCGGAGCGTGGTCAAATCTATTATAAAGCCCTTCGGACTTTATTGGATTTGACCACGCCCCGACCGAAATTATCACCTCATAATACTCAAAGAATGATTCCTTATTCCTTAAATAATTTCGGTCGGGGCGTGATCAAATCCAATAAAGCTCGAATAATATTCAAAGAATGATTCCTTATTACTTATATTTATATGATTTTAAGCTATCGTACGATTAAATATTTAAATATAAATAAGCAAACCCCGCTGGCGCCTCAATTTGGCGTCATTTGAAGTTATGGGTTATATAGTACAAAATCGATACATAGTGTTATCACAGGCAAAGACACTGGAAAATGTAAATATTTACAGATAACTATATACAATGTAGTTTCAATAATGGATATACGGGATTTGCCTCGGATTGTGTTTTATATATTCATACACAATCTATATTGAAAATAGTTGTTTTTGTATATTAACATTTTGGAGTCTGAAAACAAATTATCTTTCATATTAATAAATTGGTTAATTGATTTATTAATCAATCTGCTTTGCGCCTTCGTTTAAAATTTCTTCCACTAATTTAATGAATTTCTAATGTACATCAATTTTACATTAAGAGAGAATAGAAAAATTAAACGTACTATTTAGATCTTTTCTCGAAATAACGAGATCTTATTTACTCGTAATTACGAGATCTTTTCTCGTAATAACGAGATAATTAACTCGTGATAACGAGATCTTTTCTAGTTATACGAGATCTTTCGTAATAACATGATCTTTTCTCGTAATAACGAGTTCTGTTCTCATGATAACTAGTTCTTTTCTCGTAATAACGAGATAATTAACTCGTAATTATAACTAAATATTTTCTCGAAATAACGAGTTCTTTTCTCATAATAACGAGATCTTTTTTCGTAATAACAAGATCTTTTTTACTCGTAATTACGAGATCTTTTCTCGTAATAACGAGATAATTAACTCGTGATAACGAGATCTTTTCTAGTAATACGAGATCTTTTCTCGCAATAACATGATCTTTTCTTGTAATAACGAGTTCTTTTCTCATGATAACTAGTTCTTTTCTCGTAATAACGAGATAATTAACTCGTGATAACTAAATATTTTCTCGAAATAACGAGTTCTTTTCTCATAATAACGAGATATTTTCTCGTAATTACGAGATAGAAATATTTTTATGTGGTCCTATTCGTCTTTCGTATCTCTCATATGCAAATAATAGGTCAAAAGTTATTGAGTTTCATTTTTGAGGCGTGATGGACACTGAATAGGAATTCAAACAGTTTTTAAAAAAGTGGAATACTATAGTATCAATAAATACTTGGTCGAAAGAGTTAGTAACTTCAACTGACGTTACAGTTCAAGTTATTCCCTTTTGTTAAAGAGAGACATTGGGAAACAACAAAATGAAATCATTGAAGAACTAACTTATGATTTTCGAACAACTGTGATCAAATAAGATGTTAAATGGTATAAAGCATCCGTTTTTAGCTCACCTGAGCTGAAAGCTTAAGTGAGCTTTTCTGATCACATTTTGTCTGTCGTCCGTCTGTCCGTCTGTCTGTAAACTTTTCACATTTTCGACATCTTCTCCAGAACCACTGGGCCAATTTCAACCAAACTTGGCACAAAGCACCTTTACGCAGTTATGAAAATTAAGGACCACGCCCTTTTACAAAGGGATATAATTAGAAGTTATTGAAAATTTTCGTGAAATTTTCAAAAATCTTCTTCTCAAGAACCATTAAGCCAGGAAAGCTGATACTTGTGCGGAAGCATCCTCAGGTAGTGTAGATGCAAGTTGTGAAAATCATGACCCCCGGGGGTAGGTTGGAGCCACAATGGGGGGGTCGAATTTTTACATAGGAATATATAGAGTAAATCTTTAAAAATCGTCTTCTCAGAAACTAATCAGCCAGGAAAGCTGATAGTTATGTGGAAGCATCCTCAGGTAGTGTAAATTTAAAGTTGTGAAAATCATGACCCCCGGGGGTAGGGTTGGGCCACAATGGGGGGTTGACTTTTTACATAGGAATATATAGAGTAAATCTTTGAAAATCTTTTTCTAAGAAACCATTTGGCCAGAAAAGCTGATACTTGTGTGGAAGCATCCTCAGGTAGTGTAGATCTAAAGTTGTGAAAATCATGACCCCCCGGGTGTAGAGTGGGGCCACAATGAGGGGGGGTTGAATTTTTACATAGGAATATATAGAGTAAATCTTTAAAAATCTTCTTCTTAGACACCAATCAGCCAGGAAAGCTGAAACTTGTGTGGAAGCATCCTCAGGTAGTGTAGATCTAAAGTTGTGAAAATCATGACCCCCGAGGGTAGGGTGGGGCCACAATGGGGGGGTCAACTTTTTACATAGGAATATATAGAGTAAATCTTTGAAAATCTTTTTCTAAGAAACCATTTGGCCAGAAAAGCTGAAACTTATGTGGAAGCATCCTCAGGTAGTGTAGATTCAAAGTTTTGAAAATCATGACCCCCTGGTGTAGGGTGGGGCCAAAATGGGGGGTCGACTTTTTTACATAGGAATATATAGAGTAAATCTTTAAAAATCTTCTTCTCAAGAATCATTTGGCCAGGAAAGCTGAAACTTATGTGGAAGCATCCTCAGGTAGTGTAGATTCAAAGTTGTGAAAATCATGACCCCCTGGGGTAGGGTGGGGCCAAAATGGGGGGGGTCGACTTTTTACATAGGAATATATAGAGTAAATCTTTAAAAATTTTCTTCTCAAGAACCATTTGACCAGAAAAGCTGAAACTTGTGTGGAAGCATTCTCAGGTAGTGTATATTTAAAGTTGTGAAAATCATTTCCCCCAGGGGTAGAGTGGAGCCACAATTGGGGATAAAATCTCTACATAGCAATATATATAGTAAATCTTTAAAAATCTTCTTCTCAAGAACCATTTGGCCAGGAAAGCTGAAACTTGGTTGGAAGCATCCTCAGGTAGTGTAGATTTAAAGCTGTAAAAATCATGATTCTTTGGGGTAGAGTGGGGCCACAATATGGGTAGAATTTTTAAATAGGAATATTAAGAGTAAATCTTTAAAAATCTTCTTCTCAGAAACTAATCAGCCTGGTGATTATTTAATATTGTTTAGATTTTGGCTTTTGGATGATTCCTGGACAATTGGGTCTCACAAGGGGTTCAAAGTTTGATGTAGGTTTATATCCCATTTATAAACAATTGTTTAGGATCTTTTTGAGAGCTGCAATGCTCAACATGTGATATTACTATAAAATCATCCTGTTAGAAAAGGGACTAATGATAATAAATATAAGAATATCCAGTGGAAAAAATTGATTTTTATTTATACAGGATCTACATGTATTATACTACATTGTCCAGATAGTTTTTATTATGACTCCATTAAGCTGATTTTATCATACCTATTGTTCCTCAGGTGAGCGATGTGGCCCATGGGCCTCTTGTTATACTTCTTGTCCAAAACCACCTGGCCAATTTCAACCAAACTTGGCACAAAGCATCCCTAGGTGAAGGGATTCAATTTGTTAAAATGATGGGCCACGTCCTCTTTCAAAGGAACACAGTTAAGAATTATTAGAAATTTGTTGGTATTTTAAAAAAATCTTCTCGAAAACAAATCGGCCAGAAAAGCTGTAATTTGTATGGAAGCATCCTCAAGTAGTGTAGATTCAAGTATGTCAAATCATGATCCCCGGGGGTCGGAGGGGCCACAGCGAGGGTCGAATTTTTACATAGGAATATATAGATTAAAAAATCTTTAAATGTTTTTTCTCAAAAACCAATCGGGCAGAAAAGCTGTAATTTGTGTGGAAGCATCCTCAGGTAGCGTACATTGAAGTTTGGTGGACCACCATTGGGGACGAATTTGTACATAGGAATATATAGAGAAAAATCTTTAAAAATCTTCTTCTCAAAACCAACTGGCCAGAAAAGCTATAACTTGTGTGGAAGCATCCCCAGGTAGTGTAGATTCTAGTTTGTTTAAACCAGGATCTCCAGGGGTATTGTGGAGCCACAATAGAGGTTGAATTTTTGCATAAGAGAAATATCTTCTTTTCGAAAATCGATTACACAGAAAATCTGTTACTTGATTAGAACAATACTCAGGTAGTGAAACATTTATAGAAAAAAATCTTTAAAAAATCAAATAAAAAAAGATGAGACTATAATGGGGGGGGGGGGGCGAATTTGTTCATAAATATAGAAATACAGAAATTATTTGATTATTCTAAAAAATATAAAGTATAACTATATACTATTACTAATATGCAAGCATATTGACGTTTGTTGATTTTAGTTGTTTAGACTTTGGCCCTGGATAATTCTTTGGCCACACAAGTAGTTAAAAGTTTGATGTAGGTTTATATTTATATGAACAATTGTTTAAGATCTTTTTTTTAGAATGGCAATGTTCAGTATGTGATATAATTGTGAAATCATCTAGTTACAAAAGGTGCCCGACATAAAAACATCTGTAGAAAATTTTCGAAAATCTTTTGATACATGCTCTATTTTACTCATTCATTGTCCCGATATTTTGGATATGACTTCATAAAGCTGATTTTATTATATCTAGTGTTGCTGAGGTGAGCGATGTGGCTCATGGGCCTCTTGTAAATTTTGGCAACAAAAATACCTTTTCATCAAATGGAAAAAAACTTCAAATGTCATTGACATAAATGTGCATAAATTAATATGTTAGTAATGACTTTAATGAAAAATATATCGTAGACATTGTATTTTGAGTTATTTAAGTACTTGCGCCCTTGTGCAATAATGACTTTTGTGAGGATGTTAAAATATTATGAAATATTACAGTTATTTAGATTTAATTATATTGAACTATATTATACATCCAACGATTTCAAAGCCTACATCATACAAATATACATCCACTTTTGTTTTAGTTAAAGATGTATCATCTGCAATTTAATTAATTAGATGACAATTTACCGTACTCGTGCACTTTGTACGTATAACGACATTCAGAATATTGCATTTTGACATTGATTATCATAAAATCGTGCTTTTTGTACTTTTTTACCTGTAGAACGTGGTGCGTAAATTAAACAAAAAATCTTGAAGGAGGCAAAGATTTTAGACATGCACCTCCTGTCAGTTTTTTGTTAACCTGAACCAACGGCCCAAGCTTATAAATAATGTGAGGATTTGCCCCGATACCCGTCTTCGTTGTCTGTGACATAATCTATTTACAATGTACATATTCGACTTCATCACTGAAACACATGTAGCTTCCATAGTATGGAACGCCATCGCTGCCTTATAGCATAAAACTATAGATACACTTTGTCAAATTATCATTACATGATGTCAAAGTCCATTACGTGGTGTGAATATATCTTTACACTTGGTCAAATCTTTATTACGTGTATTTACCCATATAGACACAGAAAAGCCCCAACAGTAGATATATACTAGTAAGAAGCAGTGGTTTAATCATACTAGAATGAAAATATATATACGGATGCTTTTCTGAAAGCTGTAAGGGACTTAAGTGCTGACAATTTAATTTCCCGAGAGTGAATGTACATCTACGTATGTAAACACTGAATTTTTAGTTTAAATTGACCTAAGTTATAAGAACAAGACTTTAAAAATACAAGTCTTCTCGTGCTCACCGGCTCACCGGCTTTAAATGCAATAAAATCTAAAATAAGCCCCTTTTTTGTTGTTTAAAAATTTTATTTTTTGATTTATACTTTTTTTATTTCAAGAGTATTCAAATTAAGTTCGTTAATACAAACTCAATCATTTAGCAGTCAGGGTTCTTTATCGTTCCAAAGTCTGTATGTCCTGACGCGGACACTCAGTACATATTTGATTTTCTAAAATCTAGTCTCAAAGAATTTAGTACTTAAAATATTCGTTGCTATTGGTATCTTAAATTTAGGACATTGACCCTCACTGGGTATGGTCGTTCTGCTACAAAGTTATTATGCTATTAAAATGATATATTTTTTTTTGCAGAGGGATTGAAATAATGTTTGGGGAGGGGGTACGCTACGTTCCTACGAATGAATTTTCTTCCTTTTATTCAAGAAGGCACTTGATATCTAAAGGTGGAATAACACATCATAACAAAATGGCTAACCTCGCGGATCGAAACGACATTTCGTTTAATTAAGGTAACTCCAGTGTCTTTCGGATCCGGTTCTTTTTTTACACGGCGTGCTAAATTTCCGGTTATTATTTTGGCACACAACAAGTGTTTTAAAATAATTATGGTTTGGTCAAAAAGTGGAAAATTTGTTAAAATATAGCATCTCCGTCGTTTAGAGGGATTGGAGAAAGCAAGGAAAGCAGCGAAATGTGTTAAAAGGTAAATGAGTGTGTAATATAATTTTACGTATTGTATGCATTCTCCTCCATCAATTACACTGCGTTTATGTAGCTTGACGACCCCATGTGTCCTCCGGGACAAGGAGGGGATAAGTAAGTACTTGTGTAATTAAAACTACATATAACACTGATTGGTGTTTATAAATATACAGATAAATATGTTAAAAAACTGGGATAGAAAGTATTTGACAGAAAGGTGGAGGGGGTACCACTGCACTCAACTATATGAGTGTTTTGGCAGTATCGACCTTAATTTAATATGTATAATACATTTTCATTGAGTATATCAATTTGAGTGACTGTTAGATTGTGTCTTTTTGGTACATTTCATTTTTTTCCAAAGTTTGCAAAAAACAACTTGTAAAATTTACATTTTCAATATGGGGGTACACATGTTCAAGAGACTATCAAGCAAAAACTAGATGGTCAATTTTGATAAACTATGTTTTTTTGTTAACACAATATGTAACTCTTAATAAATATTCTTTAAAAAATGTATGTAAACTGAATAATTTTTAGAATTTTTCAAAAATAGACAATTTTGTGATTTTTTTGGGAAGGTCGTGGCAAGAAAAAATGTAATATTTTTTATATTTTTTGTAGAAAATCAATAAAATTTTTATGATTTAATGATAATCAATTGATTTGCTTAAATTATAACCTAACATGATGTATTTTGGTGCATAATTGAATAAATTATGAGATCATACATCATGGTGTTAAATTTTGGCTCTTAAATTTTTGGACCTTGTGAGCTGAAGCTCACTGTAGGAAAACAAACGTGCAAAGGTATAAATATTTTGGTCTCTATAGTAAGTTTATAAGTTGTTTTAACTATTGAAATTAAAAAATGTTTGGTTTGACACGGATTTCTAAAACACTGGAGTTACCTTAAAACGATTTTATATACAGTAATAAATAACTTAATGCATAGCCGAGTGGATAAAGTGCCGGGCTTGTGATCCATATATCCCAAGTTCGAATCTCGCAGGGGCTTTTGTTGTTACATTCTAAATTAATTTTTTTATTTTATTATTATTTAATTTTTATTATATTATAATAATTATAATTATTTCATTATAATTTAATTATTTTAATTTTATTTTTTACCCACAAACTGCAAGTTTTTTTCGCTTATTTGACTTATATATACAGTTCATTTATCATTATATATTTCATAATAAAATAATTTACTGTTAAATTGAGTGACATTCTTCCAGGTGTGTTATTCCACCTTAATAGGAAATAAAATCTACAAATAAATCACAATAGATCTTTAATCCCTATAAAGACCTTCCACATATTGATATAGATGGGGTTGGTTTTTATAAAATGTTTGTTTTAGGTAATTTTTCGGTAAAACAGAGGGTAAAACTCAGAAATATGTCATAATAAAACGTACACAAAAAAGAGAGGGGAACTGTATTCGCTGATTTCAGAATATGTTATTCAGAATGGCAAGCACTATTGGTAGAATCGGCACTGTCTCCAGCGTTTGCCTCATACATGTAACTTATTTTTAATTAAATGAAATAATTCGACTGCATGAGTGTTGGTGTATTGTTAACAATTATGATCACAATACATATATTTTCGGCGATAAGTATATATAGAATCGGCGTGAAAATAGGCTGAGAATGAAATTTACGCCCAATCCGTTCTGTACACGGATAATGGTATTTTGCGGAACGGAACCAGAATTTAAAAATAAGTCAAGTACTGCTGACAATGTAAGTTTACAGATGTTATACTTGGGAATGTGTTTGGTTTGTTCTAAAGCTCTAACTAATACATAATATTCTCTTGCTAGTTTAAACCAGCTAGTAAGTTCTGCCGTGATAGTATTGTAATGTATTAATACTAGAGTAGTACTTTAGTAATATATGTATATTTTTCTTTAAATAACGAATTTAAACATTAAAATTAAAGATCAATCTTATTTTGAAATGTAATGAATAAAAAATGCTCATTTTTATAAAATTTCTATTCCCCCATATTGGGTGACCCTTTAGTGGACAAAGTACCAATAGCCCCTGGATCCATTTGGGTAAATCAGCTTACCATTTCTATGTATATAGATAAAGGCACATGGGCTCGGTTGTCGGATAGTGGAGTTCTTTATTATCTGTTCCCAAAGACCAAAATGATTAAAATTAGTAATCTTCAGTGTTTTAGTCTAATGCATTAAAAATATTCACTGAAAACCCCTGTTTCAATCATGTTAAAAAGTGTATTCAATGTACATTAAAAAAGTAAAGGGACGACACTTGCCATCTTGGATTTATAGGGGGGTCCTCGGTTCACGCTATGTTTTAATCAAGATCTCCAATTTCTCCAACGATTTCTGACGAGATCTAGGTTGGAAAATGATCAAATTACTTATCCCTATTCTCTGACTACATCTGTGTGCCGCAGAATAACCGCATCGTGTCGAAATGAACTAGATACTCGCCAAACTTATCGAAAGCAACGGACGTTGATGCAAACTCTCCATAATTCACTGAAGCAGGCACGTAGCAGGGGGGGGGGGGGGGGGGAGGGGGGGAGGGGGGCCTGCCCCCCCCCCCCCCAATTTTTTTGCGCAGCAAAGATTTTTCTGAAATTTACATACAAAAGAATGAATTAACATGGAGTTGGCTCCCCCCCCACTTTCATGGGACCATGTAAGAAATTGAATTGAAAATAATGAAATAAACAGTTAACTTAAAGTTAAAAGTATACTTGCCCCCCTCCCACCCCCACCCCCACGGATTAGGATTTTCTGGATTTTGTAAAGTAACATTTTTTCCTTCTTTTTTTTTCTTTGTGGCTAGTCAAGATTTTTTGAATGAGTCTGCCCCCCACCCCACTTTCCAAAACGATGCTATGTACCTGTGAAAAGATCCGAAAGCATACGATAGACCAAGGGGAATATCTTTTCGCGGAATTTTTGGACTCTCTAGACTTTTTCATGTTTTCGGAACATCTCAGTGATTATATGGAGAATTACGTCATTCAAATGTAAACTTCCGTTACTTTTTTAATGTTCATTGAATACACTTTTTTTAACATGATTGAAACAGGGGTTTTCAGTGAATATTTTTAATGCAATAGAATGAAATACACTTAAGATTACTAATTTTAATCATTTTGGTCATTGGGAACAAATAATAAAGAACTCCACTATCCGACAACCGAGCCCCTGTGGATAAAGGCCGAGGGTATCCGTGTTCGCATAACGTAATGATGTTTCGACATAAAGTAATGGAGCGTGTACATCTTGGAATAGAGAATTGACCTACAGCGAAGACTTATTCACATCACGTTATTAAGTTTAGACATAGCGTAATAAACTTATGACATCAAGTTATAAAGTGTTGACATAATAAAACGATGTATTTACACTATGTAATAAAGTGTTGATAAAATATAATAATATATTGATATCATGTAATAAAACATTGTCATAATGTAAGGATAGATTTGCATTGAGCAATGCAGTATTGACATAATATAAGAATACATTTGCACCATGCAATACAGTGTCGACATAATGTCATTATGTATTGACCTTGAGTTCTACAATATTGGCGTAATGTAAGGATAAATTTACATCAAGTTATAAAATGTTAGCATAAGGTAAGGATGATTTTACATCACAACGTAAAAAGTTGACATCATGTAAAGACATGTTTACTTCACGTAATGTGCTTTTGACATCACGTAATAAAGATTTGACCAAGTGTAAAGATATATTCACACCACGTAATGGACTTTGACATCATGTAATGATAATTTGACAAAGTGTATCTATAGTTTTATGCTATAAGGCAGCGATGGCGTTCCATACGTTTCTATGCACAGTATATTACATGTTGTAAAATTCTGAATTTAAAACATGACATATATATAAAGACCGAGGATATTCGTGTTTGTATAACGGAATGATGTTTCGACTTAAAGTAATAGAGCGTGTGTATCACGGAATAGAGAATTGGCCTAATGTAAAGATTTGTTCACATCACGTAATAAAGTTAAGACAAAATGTCAAGATATTTTCGCATCACGTAATGTACTTTTGACATCAAGTTATAAAGTGTTGACATAATGAAAGGATGTGTTAACACCATGTATTAAAGTGTTGATAAAATATAATTAAGGATATAGTGATAGCATGTAATAAAATGTTGACATAATGTAAGGATAGAATCGCGATATGTACTGCAATGTTGATATAATGTAAGGATATATTGATAGCATATAATAAAATGTTGACATAATGTAAGGATAGATTTGCCCCATGTAATACAGTATCGAAATAATGTCATGATGTATTGACCTTCAGTTGTATAATGTTGGCATAACGTAAGGATGATTTTACATCACAACGTAAAAAGTTGACATCATGTAAAGACATGTTTACTTCACGTAATATGCTTTTGACATCACGTAATAAAGATTTGACCAAGTGTAAAGATATATTCACACCACGTAATGGACTTTGACATCATGTAATGATAATTTGACATAGTGTATCTATAGTTTTATGCTATAAGGCAGCGATGGCGTTCCATACGCTTCTATTAATTATTCTGGTACACGTGTCTTAATTCTATTATAGGGTCTTCTTGAATGATTTTTTTTTGTTGAAAACTATTAAATATGTTTGGCGTGCTTTTAATAAATTAGTTTAAAATAAGAAGAGAGCTCCTGTGTACATGTGAATTCGTCGGAAACTCGGCCATGCGTGGTCAGTTTTAAGATATTAATCGGTAACATAATTCGAATTATTGGTATCAAAAATGAATATTTGATATCAATAATTCGAATTATTGATATCTAATATTTATTTTTTGATATCAGAAAATACCTTAAAAATTTTAAAATGGCGCTTCATATTCTAGTCTGTGAACAAAAACCGGATATATCATATTGTCTTATGAAGTTCAAACTATTTCGAGATCAATCGATAAAGTTTAATGATTGATTGAGCTGCGCGGACTGTCCGGCGACATTCGAATAACAAATGTACGACTCTCTATTTAAAAAATAGAATAAGTCATCGTAAGAGTTACTGCGTTTTCTTGACGTTTTCTGCAATTCATTTTTCTACTTTTTAAAGTATTGCAATTGTAAATAGGTATTCAATTTCTATTACACGTGTAAATTTTACAGCGCATTTGTTTTACTTCTATTTTTGTGCATTTTTCAAAATAATTACCTTGCAAACAGGTAAAACTTCCCACAATTCAATATTTTGACACGTCGCCATATTTGTTTTGATGCATACAGGAGGTAACGTGTCACCGCGGTCTTAGGTGAAATTAATCGCATCAGATGCAAGGAACAATGACACGAAATACAGGTGCCATTAAAACAGTTTTAATAGCTTTAATTGCGCTGGGATGGCTCTACACGATGTACAAATACCATGAAACATCGGAAAAGCTTCAAACTTCAAGGCAAGTTGGAGAGAGGATACGCAAAGAACAAGAGAAGCTGTCAGGCAAGCTGCAAGGTAACTTTCATTATTGCGAAGAATGAAAAATGCTTCGAATTAAAGGGTTATATGATATTCAATATGCACACAGTGTGTGCAAGATTATATATGTGAACAGGTCCTGTACAATCTCCAGATTTAGCTATATCAGGTTGGGTACAACCCCCCGTTTAGTGGTTTGAGTCCCATTTGGTGGTTAAATGCCCAAATGGTATACCTTTTTTACCTACCAAATGGGACTAATTTTTCCTTCATTGTGGATTACGTTTTCTGAAGAAAAAGCACTTATCATGTTAATTACCATCTAGGCAAGTACTCTGACATGTTTTCTTCATAGTAATACATTCATTTAAAAAATTCTATGTGTCGATTTTTCTGCACAGGTGTTTAGAAAAAGGTTGTTATCATATGCATCCCGGAAGTTGAGTATAAAGAAAGTGTTTCTGTCTCCAAAAAGATTGATTTTATTTAGAGACAACATGGCCTAGCTCATTCCTCAAACTATTTACTTTTGATTCCTATCATCCGGGCAAGTGAAAAACAACTTGGTAGGTAAAATAGGTATACCATTTGGGCATTTAACCACCACCACCAAATGGGACTCGAACCACCAAACGGGGGGATTGTGCCCAACCTGTACATAGCTTTAATAAGCTATTATAAAGCTTTATTAAGCTATTCAGAGTAGCTTCATTTGGGTGTAGATACTCATTGTCTGATTAAAAATTCAAACAAACTTCTGGGGAAAATCCTCTTGACATCTTTTTAAACTAGAGTTGGGTATTGCCAGTGAAAACCATATTGCGATATATTGCAATATCATACTCTGAATATTGCGATATATTGCAATATATTGCAAATACATAAACCTTGATATTTTTATAAATAAACTAATAAATGTGATCAAAATCTAGGGTTTTCAGTTACTTTGTAACATTGTAATAAGGTTATAATGTGTGTTGTAATATATAGCACATCAGTTCATATTTAACAAGGACACCACGTAGCGGAGCATCCCCTAGTGACATGAATTATTATGTGGGAGATGCATTATTTAGGAATAAACAGTAAATGCAATTGAGGAGATCAAAATGTTTTGTGGTAAGACAGGTCATACATTAAGCATATATGCCAATAACTTAGATCAGAGTAAAAATGAAATATGACGCAAGTATTCATCTCCTTAAAACTGGACTAGTTCCATTCTAAGTACCGGTAATATAAGAAAAATTGATCAAAATTTGATGTACATCGGATAAATTGCTGAAGTAGACCAGAGACATAAATAACATTATTTATGTCTCTGAGTAGACATACATATACACACGCACAGCAGCGATGCTATATTCCCTTCACAACAAGTTGCGCGAGGGGATAAAGACATAACAACTATTAACTTATTAATTAATTTTACTCAAAAAACTGTAGAAATAAATAAACTTAAGAAATATTTCCATGAGAATTTGCTCACAAATCAAATAGTTTTTTCGTAATCGTCAGCCATTTTGAATAAACAATGTTAATACTATTCTTTGTTTACGTCATAATTACACATATTTTCTTGCCATCATGCAATAAATGTATTATTATAGTTAGAGGGTTTGGATTGAAGTTTATGAAAGGTAGTGGAATGGCACATTTGTTTTCGAACTTTGCACAGGAAATTTAATTTTTCCGTTAATAAGTTAATTAAGTACTTAACGAGTTTAAAACAATAAGGCTCTTGAGTTAGTATGATAAGCTCATGTCAATTTAAATCTTCAGAAGATTTTAAGAATGTTTGATGGAATTAATTCATGATAAAGATTGTAGTTGAATGGCTTTCCTCACTCAATTGTAAAAAGTGAAAACTTACTTTCGTAGATACCCTCACCGAGGCTGAAGACCATCGCCAGAACTGTGAACGGGAAAAGGTTTGTTTTCTTTCTACATAATTAAGACAAAACATCAGCGAGAGGTTTACTTTATGTAATTTACTCGAAAGTATGACAAACCTTTTACTCACAGAAGTAGTTATCCAAATAGCAATAGACACATCTTGCAAAAAGGTTGACATCTGTAATTCTATTAGTCAGAACAAAAAAAATTAAATTGGATTACAGGTATAAAGATAGCAGACCTTGGATCTTATTTTTAATTTAAATCAGAAGATAGCAAACGTGTTGAACTATCGAACACATTTTAGATTCATTTTAAAATTGTATGCCGTCAATGACAATGCACTACAAGTAATTGTTTTGATGTTGTAGAAAGAGTATGACAGGAGACTTCAGTCTCTACAACAACAGCATAAAATGTTACAGGTAAGCTAAAAAGATGATGATACGACACAAAGTCTTAGAAAAAAACTCACCCTCATGTATATGGGATGAGAAAAGCATAGCTGTTTATGTGAAACATTGAATCCCCTTTGTTCGCGTACTGCAATCGGAGCAACATTCAAATTTATGCACTTATCAAAAGTGATTGCAGAATAACATTTGTATTGTGCAGGCTCAGCATCAAGATCTTGAGACAGAAATGACCAAAACTCAAAGAGAGAAGGACAAAGAAGCTGAAGATCATCAATCGCGAGACCTACAGAGAACGCAGGAATATGAACGGCTGAAGCAGGAAAAGGAATTGGAAATCTCTAATTTGAAAGGTTAACAAAGTTTACAAGTTACTTAGGAAATTGTGTAAATGTTACCTAGCAAAATGATGACGTGTTCATATTAAGTAACAACAATTCAATTGTATTTCACAGATGAAGCTGCTAATCTGAGAAGAGAAAAAGGAAACCTTGAAGAGCAGATTCAAAGGCTGAACAGCCAGCTTCAGAGTTCACAGGTAAGATATATGGGTACAGTTTTATAAAGGAGCAGATTATTGCTTAGTAGATGTTAACATTAGTTTAGGCCATGTTTGGTTTTATTTTGCATTTAACCAGATGAGTTCTATAGAGGACAAAATATATTAAGTATTAAAATTAAAAAAAAAAAAAATTTCACTTGCTTCACTTGTTCTCACTGCTCATACCTGTCAACACTTCTGGTCCTACCCAAGACGAGGGGGGGGGGGGAGGCTAGTGAGGGTGGAAGGAGAAGAAGGCTACAGAGTCCTCTTATGATTCTGATAGAAACCATTTAATACACATAACCTTTGAGTATTCAAATCAGCATATAAATAGATATTATAAATGGAGGGGGGAAAACTTTCAAATATCATATCATTGTTTATATCATTGTATATTTACATCTACCAAGTATTATTCCCTCTATTTCTTACGGAGACTTATAGTTAATTCATAGCTCTATAGAAACAGCCAGACTGAAATCTACACGCCCCGTTTATCGATTGGTCGAAATCTACAGCGGCTGAAACTGACAAGAAATTGACAGGACTGAAATTGACACGCCCTGTTTATCGATTGGTCGAGACCTACAACTACCTAAGAAAAATCACGGACTGCAGGAAATAACCATGATGATGTCAGACTCAAAGTCTCACAGGAGACGAATTGGCTGTTTCTTTTAGCTAACGTACTTATGTACATTAACAGTAATTTAGTGAATTTTACTTACTTTTTACGCTCAATTTATTAATTAGTTAAAAGAAAGATGTTAATATAAACAATAAAATGCTTTCTTTGGTGATTCATTCGGGTTATGAAGGTAGCGATCATTGCAGAAAAAAGTTACATAACCCGCTAACGCGGGTTATGTATTTTTTCTGCAATGTCGCTACCTTTATATCCCGAATGAATCACCAAAGAAAGCATTTTAGTGTTTAAATAAATACTGTAAAACTTTTTCATCCTTTAACAACAACCTTGAACACATCATCACAACCCTTACCCCTCCCTTGTTGAGGGATGTACTGTTGACAGGTATGAACCATTGGTTGACACATTTGATTATGTAATTTATTAATATTTTTTAAAAATTAAAATTTTTTAAAAATATAAGCATTGTAAGAAGGTTAAGAAAAATAAAGAGTTCCTGATATGGAACTCTGTCATATCACATTTGCATGTCCATTTTATGTCTGTAAATATAACATTTACCAGGTATATAATACAGATGTATCTACCATTAAATCAACCATATATACTTATATCCTTTCTTCCTCCTTTAATCATTTCTTACAATTCAAAATAATCTTTGTTTGGCTAGCAACTCTCTTTCTGTAACAAATTTTGCTTTTATAAATTTTATTTTGCTAGGGAATTTAAATCATGTACTTTAACTGGGTATCAAAATTTGTAGTTATTTACTAGGGATGCTAATGCCAAGCAGTACTAGCTGCTGGATCTTTTCATTTCGTTTATTATGCCAAGGCAGGGACCAACCTAGACCAAAATTTTAGGGAGACTTCACTTCTCCCTAACAGAAAAATAGGGAGAAGTTTGAGAAATCAAGGAGACTTCCATTTCTTGACAAAGGCATAACACTAATGATGATATACACAGATTCAACCTTTAATAATGTAAATTAGATTAGAAGCAAGTCAATAAAAAATAAAACTACTTCTGAAAATTAAAAAAAACTTATCCAATTTATTAAATTTAATTTATTTGATGTATTCATACATTTTATAGATGAAATGTGTTGTAATTGTGTTAGCTAAATGACAAATAAAATCAGTCTCTGTATTTCTGTGTATTTTGGAGGTATTAGTCCAACCCTTTGACCCAATTACAACTGTTGTGTAAAGGATATTATTTTTTAAAGATAACTGTAAACAAACCGTTTTATGATTATTTTAGCATTAATTTGGCAGAGTTATTAACTAATTACAAGTTACCAACTAATTGTAACATCAACACTAAAAGAAATAAACATCAGTTGCACCGTATGTGGTTGCATCACCCGTATTTATAACCCTTAAAGATAAGACAGTCTCGAGTAATTAATCACAACAGGGGTTAACCCAAGTGAGGCTGTGAAAACGTCTTCTTTAGAATTATCATTTTATTGCTTTTGGGGTTAATTTACACGATTGTGAACTCATAATACAGGGCGACTTCAACTTCTCTTTCGGAGGAAATTCCTGCGAAGTTACCGATCAAAAAGCGACTATTTCACCCAAGTCGCCCCCCTAGGTTGGTCCTTGCCAAGGGTCTACTTGAGCTCATTTTTATTAACTAAGGTTTACAGGAATAAAAATAATTAATTTTTATCATCCAGGATTATTGATTCACAAAATGGTTAGGCTTTCCTGATGAAGTGTTCTAAGATTTGATGTAAAAAGGACTTACTCGTGTACATTCTAAAGTGTATCATGATTGAACATAATATACTATCACGTAAATTAGACAAAAGACTTTTCAAAGTCTTCTTTGGAAGCCACCTAGTTCTAAGATTGACAAATTTCACACAAAATTCTTAACTTGTAGAAAATATCACATCTGTATTTGAATATTGGGGCATGGATGCAGTTATTTGGAAAATGATTATACTAACAAAGTTTGATTTGATGTGCAGTGTTCAGTTCACAAGTGCACAACCTATTCTGTTGTCACAACTTTTCAGCAACAATTTCAAGCTCAGCTTCAGGAGTCACAACAAAGAGTGATTCAGTTACAGCAAGCTGTCCAGCAGAACCAACTAGCTCACCAACAACAAATAGCCAACCTACAGCAAAATGTAGCCAATCAGGGAGTGGGTCAGCAAAATGTAGCCAATCAGGGAGTTGCTCAGCAAAATGTAGTCAATCAGGGAATGGGTCAGCCAATTAATTCAGCTAATCAGGGAGTTGGAGGAAACCATGTAATACAGAACCAGAATTTTAATCAGATTGGTCAGAACCTGCCCCCAAATAACCAACAAAGAGATGTAGCATTGAAGTTCTTAGACCAGCAGAGTTTGGTGTGTATTCCTCATTGTTCATTGTTAAGCTTTTAGGCCCAGTCTTAACAATGATATAAAGAAAGACCCAATAACAAATTAGATTGAAAGAAACTCTTTTGTAGTGAGGCGTTTGGCGGCTTTTGCATGCTTTTCTATAAAAAAATTGTATTTACCGGTAGATATATTATGTTATCAGCTGCATGAAGTATAGGTGAAAGTCAAATGCATGTTGCTGTAAAGCAATTTAAATAAAAAGTTTTCGTCATTAATCATTGCATTTTAAGTTTCAAATTAAGGTGAATATAAATCTATTTGTTATAGTTAAGGTTTGCATAGAACCAAAACACATAATTTCTCTCTTAATTCACCAAAAACCTTTAAAATTGGTTTTTTTTTTAATCATAGAAGACTTTCAGGCATTTGAAGTATCTATATTATGATTGTAAAAAATGAGAAGTTGATAAAGCTACCTTTGGCAGAAGCTTTTTCTCTCTGATTAGTGTGATAGTGTCTGATGAACTATGTTATACGTGTGTGCTTAATTTACTGCTACCTGTAAACTTTTCCATATAATTTGCGATAATTTTTTAAGTGTTGTTAAAAGAAATGATAGCAATTCTGCATTTACAAGGTGTTCCATTAAAAGGTGTGCAAGTTGGCCTGTGGGCCTCTTGTATGGGGATCATCTGGTATTCTACATATGGTCTAAACTGATTTTTTTTTTTCTGCAGGGCAAACAACAGCAGCCGATAAATGTCAACCAACAGCAGGGAGGAGACAATGTTGACACAAGTAGGTGTTTGACTTGAGTTGTTTGTAATTCTTATGTAATCGAAATGATAATAATGTGGTTTAAGGTCAAGGTGGTCTATTGCCATTGTTGGTTGTCAATTAGGGTCCATTAACATTTCCTCTTCTTTTACTGTTCTTTACTGTTAAAATATGGTAATATGTAATTTTTTTTTAGGAGGGGGGGGGGGCAATATTAAAAAAAAGGAAGTTCATGAATCTAGGGTAAGGGGCACTGGTACTACATTTTAGCATTATTGGTTAAAAAGTGAAGTGTACATGTACTAACTCTCTGAAAATCTTCAGCTCAACTCCTTGGCATTTAGCAGACAATCTGGGTATAAAGTAGGACAAACAAGGGTTGGGGTAGGGAGGGGCTCTACATAAATGGTAAAATTCATGACTCCAATGTCAATTCTTTTTATAAGGACAATTCTTTGTTGGTCATGTAATGGTCTTATAACATCGTTTTGACTTATAAACATCTTGAAATGTGGTGATTTAAATACTGGTTATAACACACTGTTTGTGTTGTGTTACAATTATGAGATATATGATTTTATTATACCTTCATGTTAAATACTGAAATCTGATTGGTTTAGACGCAGTTGACAATCCGTTCTAATACCCTCAGCGTTAGCAACACACTTGACAACGGGCCGATAGAACGAATTGTTACATGCGCGTAAATTATGCGCGTACGGTTCGTCGTACAACTCATGCATTTTATATATAAAAGCAGTAAAATTTGCTATAAAATTAAGACATTCAGTATAATAAAATAAATAGTGCCTGTTTGGGAGGGTACCAGTTGAAATTGACACCCCTCGAAAACCATTGTCAACCTCCACTCCGCGTCGGTTGACAATGGTTTTCTCGGGGTGTCAATTTCAACTGGTACCCTCCCAAACAGGCACTATTTATATAATGTAAACCAGTACAAGGAATGAAATCAGTTACAAGACAACCTGTTTTGCAGTGAATGCAGAGGAGAAAGCGAAACTGATTGAGCACCATCAGCAGCAGCATCAGATGGCCCCACCCAAAATGGACGACAAGGAGAGGGACCCAGCACAGGTAAGGCCCTCCACTCCTTCTGACTAACACACTGGGTGTGGATCAAAGAGTAACAGACCAGTATTTCATAGACACCCAGAGCCTTGTGTGATGACTCTCTGTTCTCTTGCACAAATCAGAGGTGGAAAAGTTAACGGTCTGGTTTTGTATTATCATTATATATAAAATATATATAAATGTATAATGGCATCTTCCTTTTTCCTTAAGTTTTTATTCAAAAGCTTTGGACTTTCATCTTATGTATATCTGATTGAACATATGAGAAATCTAAAAGCAATCCAGTAGTACACTTGACACAGTATTCTTGACACAAGGGGGATGGGGTAGGTTTGATTAGATATCATATGTATGATTGTTCACTTTAAGGATCTTTCTTAAAAGCCTGTGTGGAACTTTTTGCACTTATTTGCTGCATGATTTGTATATTTGAAATTATTTTATACTTTGTAAAGTATCTATATTTAGCAAGATATGTGTATACCAATTATACACTGTTGTGGTTATTTCTGCAGTGGCACTTTTTTTTTGCATTTACAAATTTGGCCAAATCCCATTAAATTTCTTTATTGCATGAACTGAAACAGTGTTAGTTATCACAGTTTGATAAATCCAATTTTGCATTTCAGTTCCTTGTAAGTGATGTATTATCTACTGTCAAATAAACAAACAAAAAATTTGTCTTCTTTTTTCTAAATACATGTAAAAGGAAATACAGTTAATGTAAAGGATCTACTGTTGTAAAGTGTACCTTCAGGGTGACTGTCATCTGTAAACTACTGCATGTTTCTCTTTCTTCTTATTTATCGCCTTTGTGTAATGCGAGTTGTGTATTGCAGAAATATCCATATCTTTGTACATGTATTGGAATGCCTCTTAACACAGCTTGTAACTAACTACTGATGCTGTATTTATGTGCATGGATACTTACTAAGCAGAAGTTACATGGTATGTTGTATAAATCCTCTTTAGCACGAGAAGGTTCAGGAAAGCACAGGAAGTCCAATAAACCAGGCCGCGGTGGAACAACGCAAAGATTTAGAAGAGCATCCAAATATTAAACCACCTGAAGTTATGGATGTGGAAGAAATCAAATACGGCGAGCATAAAAAGGATGAAAAAACATCCGATAGTAGAAATGTGAAACCAAAGCTAGGGGACCCTGTTTTACAAGTGGCTCCTCCCAATGAAAAAGTGGAAAGGCCGGGGAATGTGGATGAGAATGTGAATATTGTGCCGCCGGGTGGAGATAACGGTAAAGGTATTCAGGATTCTAAAAAGGAACAGAACTTACAACCTCCAAGAGTTGTGTGATAAAAAAAAAATCTGATTTTTAATAATATATATGAACATTTTCTGTGGGATATCTTTTTATCTTGAACTATGTACTTATATAAGTGGTATTATATCTATTCAGTGCATTCACATAAAATGTGCATTTATCTGAATGTTGAAACCGATACGTGTGGATCAGCAGGTATTAACTGTAATAGATGATGGGGGAGCATCTGCGTAATCCCCAATGTGATCGACAGATATATTGCCAGTGAATTACCAGGATTTGTAATGATTTGACCGTTAATGAAATAAGCTAAGGCCTAAAAAAAAAATAATGGTTTGTTTCCGCTTTCATGCTGAAAAAAAAGTAGGGTTGGTCGATTGGAAATTTTTAAAATTTTTTCAAATATTTTTTTTTTCCTTTAATATTGCAGTATCAATACATGCCGGTTAGATACTGACACTGCTGAATGGTATAAAATGAGAAATACTTTTAATATCATTCCTGACTATTAAAACACAAAAATGATATTATAGATCAGATACTTCCTCTGCCAGCGATGAGAGCATTATTAAAATCTACAACACATGGAAACATACAGCCATTATGAAACAAAACGTTTGAGTTACACTGATTTGAAAAGAGTAACTGCTTCAAGTGTTTTTGTGACCAAAATTTTGAGTAATTTTTTTCCAAATGGATAAAAATGGAAATAAACGATTTTCCATCAAATATCCTTAAAAAAAAGTTTTGAGTCAGGAGGTAAAAGCTAGGGTCGGTCGGGAAAGCGGAAACAAACCATTTTTTTTTTTCAGGCCTAATAAACTGTAAAGTAGCAGGTACTTATTAGCTATATTATATGTATATACACACTGTACTAAAATACTTAAAAAGCAAAAAAAAAAACGAATGGGGAAAATGTCTTCCATACTTTGTTGAAAGAATTTTATAGTTAGATGTTCCATGTACATTTAATCACTGTTAATTACTGTATCTTGACATTGATTATGAATTTGATTCCCAATGAGATGCTAGTCATTCTATAAATAGGTTAGGAGAAAGACCACTTGTCGTGAGCTGAATGAGGAAATATACCCATGGATGGAGGTTATAATAGATCTGTTCACATTGTTTGGGTTTGTCTTTTGTATTGATAGTTTGTATAATTGTTCTATTGGATAGTGCTTATATATTTTTTTTTTTTTTATTTTACAGTATCTTTCTTGTGTTAAGCCAATAATTTGCCTTACGTATTAGCAATAGTTTACTTTGTATTTAAAATTATCATATAATTTTAATTATGTACAATTTTATGCATACATATATCACTGCTATACATTGTAGAAAATAAGAGCATTTTATTTTTTGGGGGGGGGGGAGGGGAGGGGAGGGGAGGGGGGCAGCACCATAGGGTAATTATATGATACCAGTGAAAAAGTATATGCATACCCATTACTCTGAATTACTACAGTAAACCTCGTTTAGTACAAAAACGGATATAGCGAAATCTCAGATTTTGCGAATTTTTTTTTTAGTCTCGGGTAAAATTCTTAACAAATCTTTGCAAAATATTACAGTTATAATGAATTTGAATAAAATGATTTACAGATATAGCGAACTGATTCTGAGTCCCGTATAGGTGAATAATGAAGAAATTTAACACTTTTATAACAAATTTCTTCACAGTTTAAAAAAATTTGCGTTTCCAATAACATAGTAGTTTGAATGAATTTGTTTTCTCATAAATTCTTCAATTTACAAATCTGGTTATCAAAGGTATTAAAAAAATGTATTTTCATTCTAAGCCTTAATTAGCAAAAATTGTAGTCTGGTGAAAGGAAATATGTATATAGTGAATTCGCTATAGTTATTATTACAAATTCGATATAACGAATTACGGATATAACGAAGTTAATCCATTGGCCCCTAGGACTTCGCTATAAATGAGTTCTACTGTATTCTCAATTCACAGTATTTATGCCTAGCAATGCATGAACCATGTGCTATGGGAATTGGAATTGAGTAGTAAATAATGAAATAATTTTTCATTGTAAATAATTAAATAGTATTTACCTGGTAGAAATCAAGTTTGATGTGAACCGTAAATGGATACGTCTCAAAATGTATGTGATTAAATGAAACTCTGACTCTAAAGCTCATGGAATTATTTTTATGGGCCCAACATTCCAATGTGTATGTATTATGATCTCTTGAAAATTGTCCCTTTTGGAAGGGGTTCTCGTCTTTCCATCCTTGTGAGTATATTTATACATTAAATATATATACATGTATATATTTATATATTTACTTTATGTAGGTTTGTGTTGGGACAATAGCCGACAATTGGCATTGTTTTCTATTATCACTAAGTGGATATATTATCATCTTTTGGACATAACATTGTTTTGGGATTTTATCCCTGAATGATTAGTAATGAATTTCACAGAATGATTGGGTAGGCCTTTCAACTTCAGCTAGGCTTTGAACGATAACTTGTTTATAACGGATTGCACAATGTTTTAAGCTTTGTAGATACATTTCTTAACGTTTTATACTGTACAAGGTGATTAATACTTTTAACCTGACACATGTTTGTTTAAATTTGATTATCATTAGTTAAATTAAACCAAGAACTCTTTAAAGATGCTAGAGTTATTTCTTATTGAATCCTAACGATGCTTAAACCACTCCATTTCTTATTTTTATCAATTTAAATGTTCATGGTTCTTCTCTGTGCTTTGTGTAAATGGGCCCCATAAAATGCCTTGTACTATTTATTTAGTTTAAAAGATCTAATCATGAAAGATGCACAAAACTTCATTCACGCCAAAAATAATAAACAAAAAAATCCGATCTTATGTTTTCTTCCAAGTATAACAATTGTCAGATTTGTTATAAGTGCTTGAATATAGTTAGTTTTGCAAAAGTTCATTGTTATGTCGGGAAGGAAACAGATGTTTATCTGTCCTGAAAACATGTTGTCAGCTTTAACAAGAGAATGTTATATTTCATTTTTGACAATTTCAATCGCATATTAATAGTCCATTTCATGCATTATGCCATAGTATCTACCACATCTCAGCAGACATTCAGAATCAGTTGGAAGGCCTACAATGGGAACATTGAGTGGTTATGCATTATGACATATCTGTTTATTGTACATGTATTACATTGTAAACAAGTTCTTGTGGTCCTCTGTTGATTATTTTGACTGTATAACTGTAGTTCTTATTGTGTTAGGATATACAGGTATTAAAGTTTAAACAAACAAATTCTTTGGCTTGATTTTGTTTCACAACATTGGCATGCATTCTACCGATAATTGTTTTAAAGATAATGATGTCTGTAGAGTAAAATTCAAGGGTTTTTATGATATTTTTTGCATGAAAAGAAGAAAAAAACCTAAGTCTTGCTGTGT
Organism: Magallana ariakensis; assembly: GCA_020458035.1. Classification (NCBI taxonomy): domain Eukaryota; kingdom Metazoa; phylum Mollusca; class Bivalvia; order Ostreida; family Ostreidae; genus Magallana; species Magallana ariakensis. The sequence goes on along the minus strand of CM035814.1, from coordinate 33,496,320 downwards.
AATTTTCTCTCAGTTTTATCAGTTTTGAAAACATTTATTGTAAAGTTTACTCTTGATTCAGATGCAGAATGTTTTAGAGTGCACACTGGTCATGTCAAAACTCAAATTTCTTCTTTTCTTGAAAACAAAAAAAAATCGTATTCGAATATTCATCCTCTTGATGGGTATATAACAAGTAAAGTATGAAGCTTGTGTTTTTAACAGACTTCCACTCCTTAAGTTGGTAGGTTGGAGTGATTATAATTGAAGTGAATGATAGCATGTACTTAAAATTCACCTTCAATGCATTTGGTTGAGTTTCAGGCTTCAGGTAAGGGTTGGTTGTAAGGACTGCCTGTGGTAATGTTATGTGGAGGTTTGGAAAGAAACTTTCCTAGCTTGATGTGTTGGGTTTGCTTGAGCATGACCGTAATTGTGGAAAAAAATTGTTATAACTCTGCATTACATACTGGTAATAAATGCTTGAGAAGTGTACTGCTTGAGCCTTGCTCTTTTTGCTGATTTTTCCCTTTGAACCCTATATATATTATATTTATATCAATTTTCAAAGGTTCTAAAAGATTATTTAATGTCATTACACGTGGCTGATTTTCTTTTTACTATATTATAAATGAATATAGATGTACCAGAATGTTGAATATATTGCACAAAAAGTAATTTTCTTCATTACGCATTGATATGTTCAGACTTTTTTTCACAGTCTTACTAAAAGCCCATAACATAATAATAAATTTCCAGGAAAGAGAGAAAAAGGAAGAGAAGAAAGAGGACCCTGATGCAGTGGCTAAGATCCCGAATATGGATCATCCACAGATCCTGGAACCTGTACTTCACAATCCGGATGAGGAGGATAAGGTCCCAAGGAGCGATGATAGAAACATTGGCAAGATGGACAACCACCCACAGGAGTCCCGGGTATAGTGCAATGTTAAAATAACTGTGAATAGCACTTGTAAAAAGGATGAGTTCTGAAGTTTTACTGTTGATTGATTTTCTGACTTCAGGGAGAACATGACGATGCAGGACTTGCTCAAGCTGTTGAAGATAGAGCAGACGACAATGCTGAAGACAAGGACGAAAAAGGTATTTGTACATTCTAGAAGCAGTAGGACTGTGGAATCATTTTTATTCGTGGGGGTCAATGTTCGTGGGTAGCCAACATTTTCCTGCTTCATGGGGACGTAATTTCGTTGATAGCAAGTTCTATTTCCTAAATAAATATTAAACATATGCTTGCATATATGTTCGTTGGGATGTTAATTCATGGGCAAGGGTTACCCACAAAAGCCACGAACATTGGTCCCCCACGAACAATGATGATTCCACAGTAGTAGACCAGGCCTCAGGCCAGAAAACTAATTAGAGGAGATCACTTTTAATCTCAGTCTCTTGTATTCCTGTTGTTAAAGTGATACCAAAGTCAAATATGACCTGTAAGTTTTAAGGGCCATTGGGTTTGAAATCTTTGTGTCATTTGTAAGCTCATCTTGGCTTGTCCTATGTGTTAAGGTTTCAGTAGTGTGTACAAGGCTGTAGATTCCTTACAGGAACAGTTTGAACTCTCTACCCACAGCCTGTTGGTCATTGTGTTGATTTATAAACCAAGGACTGGGAGACACATCTACACGACAGCTGAGACAAGTGCCTGACATTCCTCTGAATCCAACTATAGATGCACATTTTACAAATATATGCACTGGGGTGTTATTTTACTCTTTTAAAAAAAATCATAAGGTGATTGAAAATTAGCAGAGTGGTACATACAAAGAGAAGAAAACCATATTTGAGTTGTTCAGTGTCATCAATACATTGTAGCAGTAAAAATCTAACCAGACCCAGAGGACAAAATCCTCCTCTTGAACAGAATTCAGTACATGTGTCTTCATCTTTTGTTGGTGTTACCCAGCTCACTTTTGATGTAATGGTAATGGGGTGAATTTATTTGATTTAATTTCAGATCAGGACTACAATGATGATGATGATAATGTTTATGATGGGAAAGGGCCACAACTCTAAGTTTACTAATGGTAGGTGGAGGGCTTTGTAATGTGTGGTGGTTTGTTTGGCATGCTTTATGGGTATACTAGATGGATTTTTTTTTATAAAAATGATTGTTTGTTTTAAAATAACAAATCATTCTGTAGAAAGCTGTAGAACAACTGTAAGTGTGGATTTACAAAAGTAAATGTTTTGTTAAAGCACAGAATTTAAAAGAGCAACAGCATCAAACAACAAATAGAAAATTATGAAAGATATTTAATATATAGAAATACAGGTGATAAAAAATTGATTGAAATTGAAATTATGATTCCATTAAGAAAACTAAAGATGTTTAAATTTAAAAATTTAGATGACTGGGCACATGAAGCAGTTAGAAAAGGCCAGTGATTAGTCTGTTTGTCGACTGAATGATTTCTTTGTAATTTGTCTCTTTGGCAAAGTTTGGCTCAAACTTAATCTATAGACTGCACTTGGGAAGAGGATGTGCAGTGACCTTGATCATTTTTTTAATCATTTTATGTTAGGTCAAGGTCATTACCTCACTGACAGTCATTGTGTTAAATCCTATTCAGAGAATATTTTCTCTTTGCTTGGTCCAGTTAGGCTAATTAAAACTACTTTACATCTAAATGTCCTTCGCTACTAGTAGAGCCAATTGATATGGTCACCATTTCAATGATATCTTCTTCACTTGAAAAGTATGTCATGTTATATGTATATTTTAAGAATACACAATTAATTTCCTATGGTGAATTAAATTTTCTTCCCTAATCTACTTTTATTTTGATTGAAGCTGGATGTACTGTTCAACTTTTTAATGGGACCAAAAACACATCTTTGTATTCAAAATATTGAAGTTAAAATGCAAATAGAGACATTGATAGGGACTTTCAACTTGCATCAACATATCCATGGGTTCTAAAATATTGATGCTCAAGAGAATGAAGCCCAACTGTATAAAATCAGGTCTTTATTGATTAAGAGAACCAAAAGCCTCAAGGTCACAACAAATACAGAATAATTTGAGAAGAGATGAAAACTTCATCATATTCTTTGTTTCTCCTAGAGAACCTCCAACCACTCAAAGCACCGAAACTCCACAAAGAGAAAAAACACCGGAGAAAACAGAGGAAACACTAGCTGTCTGTGATATCTAAACCATTCCAGTCAAGCAGACAAGGCCGGCCGCCAAGGTCCAGCTAGATCTGTCAATCATCTGCTGTCTGTCAACTTCTGTCATTTCTCTGGGTCTCCGAGGCATCGTAGCAAAACCATGCACTGTGTACTTGAGTAGTTGTCTGTTTACAAATGTGACGCAATATAAAGTTTGTGTGTAACCTGTATTATACCTGCTTACATGTGTGTGTGTGTGTCTGTCTGTGTGTGTATGTGTAAATCATGGAAGTTATGTACATTCATGAAAGATACATTGTATTTGGATGCAGAAATAGAAAAAAAAAAATCTACTGGAGTAAAATATACAATGTTATTTGAATTGAATTTTCGTCTGGATTTATTAAGATTCCATAAAGAATTTCCAATACTTTTAATGGGAATCAAAGCTGTCTATGTTTTGAAAACATGGTGCATTGCTTGATAATAAGTGTTTGTTTTGAAGAAGTTGTAAAAATGGGTTTTATTTGTGGGTTGTTTTTTTTTTTTTAAAGTGAGCGATGTTTTGTTGTGTCATTTTTTATTTATTTTTGTTTTACTCATTGTTTTATAAACTTGAAAATACTTGAAAAATAAATTTTTTTCAAATAGTGCAGATGGATTTGAAATTCGTTTTTTTTTTTTTTTTAACTTTAATTTTCTTTGAACTCATGATTTTGTCCAAAATTGCTTTTAGCACTCGGCAATCTCTTTTATCTGAATCATCAAGTTCTATGTTCTTGTTGTACAGAACATGCATGCAGTAAATTTTTAATTGTATTGAACAACCTTTGAGGTGTAGAGCTCTGAAAGTAATACGGTATTGACCAGTGTCATTAAATTATCTGCCACATTTCTAAATGTAATGCAGACCTCTTAAAATTCATGATTCAATAGATTTAAAGGACCTGGGAGTTCTCAAAATGAAGCTTATTCTCTGAATCAATCCTGATGTGATTATTTTATTTCTTGTGTCCTGTACAATCTTTTTATATGTTTTCCCTGACTGTGCCTCTGACATACCATAACAGACTTTGTGTAAGTGATAGCAGAGCTAGAGGTCATTTTTTCCCTGTAATTGTGTTATTTATATATATTTTTTCTTTCTTTCTATTTCTTAAGTTTCAGTATTATGAAAGCTCAATATATGCAGACTTAATAACCTAGAAATCATATATTTTTAATTTATCTACCATTTTAATAATATTAGTTTATGTGATGGACTCAAAAAACTCTGGGGAAATTAGTTTTTATGAGACATTTAGTGCTGAGGAATGGTGTATTAAGGAGAAATGGGACACTTTGACATTTATATCAATCGATGAAAATGAACATAGGTGAAAATAAATAACACTCTGTCAGGTACTTAGTATTTTGAATTTTTCAATTTTTCTAAATTTACAATAATTGTCCATTAAAGGTACTGATAAAATTCCATGGGAGTTAATACAAAGTAACTTAAAATCTGACATTGATCCCACTAGTTGCACGTCACAACTGATGATTTAACTGATGGAGCTATCCAGACAAATGCTGAGTTAATGTACCGGTAATATATTTTGGAAGAAAATATGTTACAAAATTAAGGGGGTCACATTCTTCCTCAAGTTTGTTACTTTAAGAGAAAAGCAAAAAAAAGAAAAGCCACAGGTTATAACATTCTATACTCTTAATATACATGTATATAATAAAGTAAATACCGGTAGATGAAAGCAAGTCATTAGAAAATTATATTCCTAGAACAAATCTTGTCTCAATACATGTACCGGTATATTACTTGTCAATAATATTTATTGTTGCTTGTAAGTATTTGAAACTATGAAAAATTGACTTGCTTTTAGATTTCTTAAGTCAATTGTGGTACTTAAACGGTTTTGTAATCAATAGTTGTCACTAGTTTTCTGTTTTCCATTAGCTTTGAAATTTGTAGCTTTACTTAATTCTATATTTGTTTCATTGAATGCAGTTGTATTTCCAATTATACACACTCGTTTTGAAGGTGGAGAAATGTAAGATAATGAATCTCTTTCTTAAGACAAACCATTTGTACAAAAGATGAGGTTTGCTTTTACCTAAATTGTCAAATTCATGACCCATGGTTTATAAGCATGGCAATTTAGTGCTGCATCGGTCATTATACATGTATTCCCTTGGTCATTCCCAATACTGAGTCATATATAATTTTATCAGTGCTATCAAATTATTACCATAAATTATCATACTATCAATCTAAGCTTGATGGGTTGTAACTTGTAGGTATACCAATGAATACCAATAAGATCTGTTGGAATAGATGATAGTTATTAGCATGCATGTAACGGTACATGTATTTGAATGTGTATTTGAACTTGTGGTGAAGGGAGATCAGCCCTCGATCTGCTCCAGTTTCTTTTTTTTTTTAATCCTGTTTATCAGTACTTGTACTTAGATTGAGTTTTATTAAAAGGGATATCATTGGATCTCAGATATGTTCAAGATGACCCATGATGTTTGTACATTGGGGTTTTTTGTTAATGTATCATGTACTGTGGAATCATTTTTATTTGTGGGGGTCAATGTTTGTGGGTAGCCAAAATTTTCTCGGTTCATGGGGACATAATTTCCTTGGTAGCAAGTTCTATTTCGTAAATATATATTAAATGTATGATTGCATGATCGTTCGTGTGGGTGTAAATTCATGGGCAAGGGTTACCCACAAACATTGGTCCCCCACGAACAATGGTGATTCCACCGTGTTAGAAATATGTTCTTCAGTGTATCCACATTAGCTTCTCCTCAACCTCAAATCTAGAGTTGTTAGTGAAATTATATACTAGTATTTATTTTATAACTATTTGATATATTTTTTAATGAGTTTATCATCTTTAATTTATATACAAGCATATTATTTTTCTTGTTTAAAAAATACATGAATATTCTGTAGCTCGGAAAATATTGGGATATACCGGTATTACTTATCTATTGATTTAATTGTATTAAAAAGTTTACTTATGCATGCATTAGATAGTTATCTAAATGTACACAGTTTGTAATGTATATTGTTAAATGAAGATCCCACAATTGGGCGAGATGTGATTGTTAAATACTGTAATACATTGAGCATAGGGTTCAGAAGACTAATAAGGGAGCTTTGGAGCTGATAATGACAACTTCTTTCTTTTTTCGTTTATTTGTTTTACTAGTTAACATGGTGATATTGGTGACTATTTGATGTGGGAAATTTTACACAGTACCCGTACTGTGCAGTATAAGAGACTAGTAGTGGATAAAGAGTCCTTGCTAGGAAACTGTTTTAAGAAACAGTTCTGAATTTACATTGGAAAAGAATCATAAGTATCGTAGATTTGGAATCTCACAAATGTTACAGAATGTGTCCAACATGGGAGTGTCCGTGTTGTTTTGTACTAGTCTGATGCCAGAATGTTCTTTCCATTCATTTTTTTTTTCATATAGTTGAAAATCAAACAGTACATTGTTCTGTGTGGGTTTGATATGTACATGTATCTGTTAAGTTATAATAAAGTGCCATTTGTTTCATAATATGTGTTGCTTATATGTCTATTTTACCAGTAGACACCAGCTTTTGCTCACCTACCGGTATAGCTAGAGTAAATTGAATCCAGTAAATAAGATGCCCAGGAACCTTTAAATATTTGACAATCCATGTAAATTGGCCTCCACAAGTTCAAATGATTCTACAGTTTTACTCGGGTTCTATCTTCACCAAACTTTCTTGGATGGTTCATCTGTGGATACATATAGACTGAACAGTCTGAGATGCTAAATCTAAGCCATACATTTTAGGTGCTGGAGGAGGTTTAAGTTTTGATAATAGTGCACTAGACAGGCTTGGATGCTGAATCTGATAAAGTCATAAATGTCAGATGCTGGATGAGGTTCATTCAATTTTGGGGAGCAAGTGCCCTATCATGGGCATGCTTTTTTAAGTACATAATTAATATATAATGAATTTGATGTTCCTTCATCCATTCAGATTAATTGTGCCTTAACTTTTGATCTTCAAGTGTCACACATTAATTTATCATAGATAACTCGACATTCTATGAGGGATCTCACAATACACTACCTTTATAATATGTAGTTAAAAATATGCCCCGACCCTCTCCTTGGGTCAAAGTGGCAATCTTTTAGTTGAGTACGGTATTAATTTCCAGTTATCTTTGATTACAAAATAAGTTAAGACAGGAAAAACGCATACATGTATTGTTTTAAATTGACCTTGATCTAGGCCAAATTATTGAGTTAAAAGTTTATGATGCACCCTCGATCACAAGCTATCTTTGTGCGAAGTATAGGAGCTTCCCAATTTCTCCATTATAAAACAGTCAGTTGGACACAAATAATACACTTATGTCAAAACTTTGAAATCTTTGTTTAAAGTGTGAATTTCCAGCCTGACGGTGAATCCTTTATTTAAATTGGGTATCACAAATATTTGTAAGCACAGATGGATAGAAATATATAAGGGCTAAATTTTCATATTCTTTTTAAAAATAATTCCACAGGGAAAATTTTGTATCTGCAAAATGTTATTAAGAGGCCTCGGGAAAGCTTGATCAAAGGGTCTGACAAAACCTTTGCCAATGAATAAATTAATAATGATGTTTACCGCTTGTAAATGATGTGACAATGTTTCACCCAGAACATTTGACCAATCTTTCTGATGTTCAAATTGCTCTCCTCATTAGATGTACTGTGTCAAAATTGCACGTTACAGAGCACCAAACAATTTATATTGCTGTTACAGCTTTTATACATTGCTCATCCAAATGCTTTCCTGAAAGAAAACTCTTATGAAGAACCTAGAGGTGCCAATGCCCAGCAATTGAGAAATTTTGTATGATTAAAGAAAAAAACAAAATAATACAATTTTCCAAAACTTTAATATTTTGTAGAAAAAATAAATCATTTTAAGAATTTCAAAGAAGACAAAAGCTGTACAAAACAAGTTCAACCAGTGATTGCATTTAGGAACATAACTGGGGCGATAACTCACAAATATATGATTGAAAAATGAGGAACAAAGCAAATAAGCTGTGAATATCTTTGACACACTGACACATGAAAAAAATTTAATGAAAATGAAATTCCAAATATTTCAAATAACAAAAAACATCGTTCTAGAAACTACTTTAATCCAAACAATTACAATCTTGAAAGTACTAGTTTAAAAATTAATAGTAAACAAAAGTCAATCACTTAAAAAAGTAATAAAGTTGAAAATATTTTATGGTAATTTAACATTCAACAAAACATGTGTAATGTTTTTATTTACAAAGATGCATATTGTGTCACATTATAAAAATTGAGATGGCTAGACATAACAAAAAGTGTCCATATGAACCATAACATAAAATGATGCTAGTGTAAATAAATGTAACACAAACTTAAAAATGTGTAAAAAATCTTATATATGTTTCATAATAAACAAGCATGAAATAAAAAAAAAACCATTTATGGATACATGGTTTTAATAATTAATTATACATGTATACATGAACACAAATTTTCTGGATTCTGTACCTGTTAATGAAAAAATACTCAAATTGCGTTATCACTAAATGTTCTACTGTACATAATTTTAAAAATCAAATTAAAATTCCAGTGTAGCAACATTGCAGGTAAATTACAAATTCCATACTATATATTTTCTTTGAAAGATCAAAAGTGACAAATCTGTAATTTCATTCTACTTAAAAATTTATAGCACACCAACATTAAAATAAACTGATTTCATGCAATGATTTAAAAATATTTCCTTGTGGATATTATTAATGTATGATGCTTTAGAATATACATTTACATGTATGTACATATAACATATAATTATTTTGCATATCACTCACAAGTTTACAATGAAAATAATGGTGTCTTTAATAGTTTTTCTATATTTACCAATGTACAAAAAATGAATGATTAAATCAATCGTCAATTAACATGTATGTAAATTTTATCAAAACCATGGAAACAAGTATGGTACACTTTTTCAGTTAAACAAAACTCAAAGCAACTCTTTCTTTTTAACTTCCACATTATTATGAATGGACTAATTCTCCTCATATTCAAGAAATTACAACAAGATAGTTTTTCATTCATCCATATTTTCAGTTTTTGGAATCAGGAGTTCATTCTCTAAATCTGTGCCCTGCAGAACTTGGGTCATGAGTTCCGGGTCTGGTTGAACCGAGTCTGAAATGAGCGAGGAAAAATAACCCTCATTTGCAGCCTCTGGCTCTGTGTTTTCATCCTGCTGACCATCTTCCGAGGCTTTTTCCACCACTACCATTTCATCCCCCAAGTTGATCTGTGTTCTCTCGGGCACACCATACAAATCCAGGTCATCTACCTGTTCCAACTTGATGTTGAAGCTGTCAATGACCTTTGCACTCTCAGATGCCTTCTGCATGTTCCTTGCCCTAGTTTCTGCCAACTCCTTGACCCGCTTCTTCTGCTCCACCATCTGCTTGTGTCTCAGTGTTTGGTAATGCTTCCCCAGCTTGTGGGCATCAATAAATCCAAAGTTGCATATGTCACAGTGGTGCGGTTTCCTGGCGAGGTGGGTTTTCTTGTGGACATTGAGGGTGGCGGGCATGGTGAAGGATCTCCCACACTCGTCACAGATACAGGGCCTCTCACCAGTGTGGAGTCGGACATGCCTCATGTACATATGCTTCTGCCCCATAAGCTTGTTACAATATTCACATTTGTACACTTTGAATTTGATGTTTTTCAGATCCTCCATTTTGATATGCTTGTGGAGCATGTGATTTCGGGATCCCTCAACAGATTTGAATCGGAGGGGGCAGTAGTCACACTTGAATGGTTTCAGCTCCTTGTGTCGCTTGATGTGAGTACTTAAGGTGGCCTTCATTTTGAATGCCATTCCACAGATATCACACTGGAAGGGTCGATGCGACACGTGGGAAATCATGTGAACTTTCAGTTTACCTTTGTTCTTGAAGCCCTTTCCACATTCCTTGCAAATCTAAACAATACAATTTATCAAGGATAAAATATACATTATGTATGATATTTTTATAATGAAAATGTCATTGCGTCCAGACAATTCTAAATATGCATGTTGACCTAGTAAAACAGGATCTTTCTCTTCTGGAAAATTACAGTAAACATATTACATTTGGCGGTGTATTCTATTTAGCATTTTTGGTGGAATGCGGCTTCCGCTAATTAAATCAAGTACACCACTAAATGCCATGCATATATGTATAAGAATAGTCACATTCAGGAAAATGCCAATTCAAATTCATGCCAACTTGTTAAAAAACTATTTACCGCCAAATATCATACACGCCAAATATAATACATTTACAGTAGTAATCATGGAAACATTTTAAATATAATGTTAAACATATCAACCATTTTCCTTATTTAGAGTAATTCAAACTAGCGAGTAGAAAGAAAGCTGGCAGGGGGTACTTACAAAGGGTAATTTGTTGGTGTGTTTCACCATGTGTTCGACGAGGTCTTGTCTTCGGATCAACACTTCTTTACAAACTTCACACTGGTGAAGAGTTTTACCTGCAATGATCAATATGACATGATCAATAAGTCATCAATATATGTAATAGTATATGTAATATAAAATAAAGCAGTGTATGAAGTATTGTATGAAACATTTACTGTATACAGGGTTATTTTCGCCCCATGTTTTTTTGCCCTTCTACACTTGCAGCAGTTTTAAAATTGTTTTGAATTCGCCAAGTGACAATGGCGAAAGGAGTAAAAATAAAATGGGGCAAATATTTCCCTGTATACATAAACTGTATCATCAGTTTATGCAATACCACTGAATTAACAGTAAGTAACATCATACCACTAGTCTTCAACTGTTACATTAACATACATGTATAAAAGTATATTAAATATATAAAGTATATTTAAGTACAAGGGTAGCTGTGTTCTGTCAACAAACCTCTCATATGATAATGCATGTGCTTTTCCAGGTCCTCGGGGGAGTCGCAGGTCCTGGCACAAATCTTACAGGTGTTTGGTATGGTCAGGTCGTGAGTTTTCTTATGCTCATGGAATTCCTCTCGACTTTCAAAACCTTTCCCACAAAATCCACATACTGACCTCTGCTTCCTGTGGACTTCTTTGTAGTGTACATACAGGTAACGAGCCTGGTCAAACCATTTACCTGAAAAGGCGGTGGAATTGCAGTCGAGTATGTTTTCAGTTTAAAATGTCATTTAAAAATGTATGGTCAATGATTATACATACCATACTAAATTAAATATATTTACATCCACCAAGTATGATTTCCTCTATTTCTTAAGAAAATTGATTGTAATTCATAGCTTTGTAGAAACAGACACAACTGAAATATACACCTCTCGTTTGTCGATTGGTCGTAACATTCATTGAACTAAGAAAAATCATGGACTGCACGAAATAATCATGATGATGTCAGACTTAAATTCCCACAGAAGACGATTTGGCTGTTTTTTTTATCTAACATACTGATCTGCATATACATTAACAATAATTTATTTAATTTTTCTTACTTTTAACAATCAATTTATTAATTTGTTAAAAGAAAGATATAAATATTAACAAAATGCTTTCTTTGATGATTCATTTAGGTTATGAAGGTAGCGATCATTGCAGGAAAAATTTAAATAACCCTCCAACGTGGGTTATGTATTTTTTCTGCAATGTTGCCACCTTCATATCCCGCATGAATCACAAAAGCATTTTATTGTTTAAATAAAAAAAGGAAAATAGCAAGTAATGAGGAATATGACTGTGTGAAGAATTGCAACAAATCAAAAATGTATCAGCCAATTTAAAGGGTTGATGAAACAAATAACAGAGCAAAAAAGGGGAAAAATCAGTAATTTTCACCATCTTCATGTCCACAAAGACTCATTCTAACTATATGATACAGTTGATACTTATTGTTTTCACATCTTCGCTAGCCAAGGGTTTTCGGTCCACTCTGTTCCCCATTATGGGGAGCAGAGTGGACCGAAATCTCTTGGCTAGCGAAGATGTTGTTTTCATTACCAACACACTTACCACAATCCTCACAAGAGAACCGCGACACATCGTGACTGATGTATGGGTGGTCGTTGGTAATGTGGGTCATCAGTTGTTCCTGGGTTTCAAAGTATTGGCCGCACTCCCGACAGATGACCTGGGTACATCCGTGGACCTCCTGGTTGTGGCGGTACATGGTCCAGATCGACATGAAGCGGCGGTCGCAGTGTGGGCAGGGATAGTTGCCAAGTTTGTTCTGATGGCGGTTGTATTTGTGACAGCTTAGTCGCTGTTTTGTGGTACATCTGATGCCACAGACATCACACCTAGCATGAAAACATTTAAAGTGAGAATATATTGGATTGGTTACTCTGTCAACTTTGAAAATTTCACCTACCATAAGGTTACTAATAGTATTCAGGTTTTCACTGTAATGTCATTAACCCTTTAAACTTACATAAGATATGAGTCTTTTTTGTGAATCTGTTGATGTTTTTCCAAACCTTCTGCTGTTCTTAGTGGTTTGAGGCAAACGTTACAAACAAACTTTTTTTCCTCTCCCTGCGATGACCCTTCATCGGTTTCTGTTCCTTCAGCCCTTTTCTTACAGTTTTCCACATGTTTGTCGTAGGTCACAGCTGCGTTGAAAGTTGAATTACAGTTTCGGCAGATGAAGCAATCCAGCTGTTTGTGAACCTTTCTGTAGTGAGTGGCCAGGTCCCGGATGCCGAGGAAACTTATATCACAAATGATACACTGATGCAGCTTCAGGTCTTGTAGAAAGGACTCATGTTTCTCTATCAGATGTTGGATGAAAGATACCGACCACCTGAAAGAGGTCTGACATATGGTGCACTGGAAAGTCCCCTTCCAGTTTTTCTTGGCGCTGTAGCGGTGGTCATTAAAAAGCTGCTCCAAACTATTTTCATTGAAATACTTCACTTCCCATTCATCATTCTTAATCTCTTCAGAACTTGAATTTTCCTGCATCTTTTCTGTTTCATCCACTTTGTCCATTTCATCATCTTCATCTTCCTCTTCACTGACCACTAATTTGAAATCTTCATCATTGTCATCATCGATTACTTCCTCGTCCTCTATTTCTCTCTTTATCTCTATCTTTATGGAACCGCTATCTTCTTCTTCCTCCTTCTCCTCTTCCTTGGGTTCCTCCTTGAAATCCTCCACATAGTCATCTCCAAATCGTTTTTTCTTTGTGCGTTGCCTGAAGCTGTAAGGTCGAGTGGAGGACTCTGTCTTTTCTTCTGCTTGTAGAGCACTGCTCTCCTTTAATACGATGGGTTTCATTTTCGGCTTTCTATCCTAAATTATCAAATAAAATATTTTAGCTTACCAGTCCAAACTTCCTTATATTGTCTTATTTTAACAAATATAAACCCAAAGAAGTATTATCTCTTATGCATTTCCTATTAGAAAGCTTTAATAACTCTTTACCTGAATATTATGATCGTATTGTATAGCATAATGATAATTCAGATATTTAGTTATCTTGTATTACACGTTATAGATAATTTCTTTGCAGTACTTTTAAAATGTTATTAGTATGATGTGCATCTAAAAATGTCTGGAAAGAAATATAAATTTTAAGGACAAAAACATGTGAGAAAGAGAATCCCTTTAATATGTGATGAGATTGTAAAGTAAGTTTTTTAATAATAAAATCTTATCTTGTAAGATAAAATCATTTCTCATCACAAATCATCATCCTGTAAAGCTACAATATCTTACCCCTCTTTTGAATTTTTTAGCTGTGAAGGTTTGGAACACAGTCTTGACATCGGAGCCTGTCTCACTAAGTTTGATGGTCTTGGAGAACAATTCACTGGGCGGCTCCAAGTTCTGGTCAAAGTCATGGGCATCTTTCGATGTTTCCTTCTGGAGAAGAGATAAATCATACTCCTGAGGAGTTATCTCCTGAGTCAGGTCACACTTTTCGGCAAGTATGGATGACTTATCAGACAAGGAATTCTTCATGGCCTTCTTCAAAACTTCTCCATAGCTTACCTGATTTTGACTGGCTGGATTATTTGTTGAGTTTTTGTTGGAATTGTCCCCATCAGCGTTCCCTGCAGTATCTAAACTTGCAGATTTACTTACAAGTGATTTTCTTAACGTCATGAGGGTAGACTTGGTGGCTCCGGCTTTCAATTTCTTGATATTCATCCTAAACGGCATATGATTATCCATCTCCTTTGGTTTATCTGCCTGCTCTTCTCTTTGACTTGCATTTTTCCTTTTCTGACCCGACTCCAAAGCTACCGGGACAAAACCTTTGATATTTGTGAATGTGGACGAGGAGTTCAGAATGCGGGCCACTTCGGGCATGGCCTGGGTGACTGCTGGGACAGCCCTGGACTGTAACACTGGCAGGTAGTTGGATGCAGGCTGTCGCTGACTGGCTGGAATAACGACAGCTGGAGCCTTCACAGGGGCGGTGGTCACCGGCACCGATGCATTCTGTGTGGAGTGTCTCTGTTGTAAGATATTGGGTCTCCTGATATTCGCCTTTGGTTTCTTTTTAACAGATGGAGTTGCTGCACCACTGTTGCTGGGTGCTTCTGTTTCTGTTTTGTAGAGAACTGAAAGGATAACGACATCAACACATATATCAATAAGAATTTGTCAACCTTTAGATTTTCTGTGGAGAATGCATGATCATTCTAGTTGTAGTTTTAACAATATTCCATGAAAACCTATTTTGGGTTTTTGATAACAAGTTGATCCACAAATTTTTTTTAAATTGTTCATTTACAAGTCAGTGCAATTTCTAAATACAATTCCTATTTATTGGATCATTGAAACTGTTTTTTAAATAAAACCATAAAAATTGATGCAAACAAAAATAATCTGTATTTTGTCATCAAAGGGTGGATAGATTTACAAAGTTTTTGCATTCCATCAAAATTGACAGGATTCTCCAGATGTGTCTAAAGATTTGTACATTGACAATTGAATTATCATGCAAACAGTTGGGACTGGTTTTACAAAACGTTCATTTCTACCTGCTTTTAAAAATCTATGACCCGTATATCACTTATCACTTTCCTATTGTTCAGTCAAGTACCAATGTTTTTACCTGCACAGCCATGTTTATCATAAGCTACAGAGATATATCAAAAGTATTGATACATTTATGAAGTAGTAAGTTCAAGAAATTGATAAATGTATCATACTGTGCTTCGGGCAAGGTAACTAATTTAAAGTCAATCATATTATGTGAAAAAAAAAATTGTGTGAATTTCTCTGCATGAATATAAATGAGATTTCAATTTTAACAAATCTTGAGAATTTTTTCCCTTTCAATTTTAATTGCATTTCTTTCAGAGATGTGTATTTTTTGTTAAAACCGTGAAAAGGCAATGAAATTGTTAATTAGGGACAGACTACAGGATTTTACATGTCTTGCTAAACAGTCAGCAAATACATGTATATCCTTTTTTAAAATCAACTTTTATTTCTGTTCTTACAGATTGAATGCCAAATAAAAGTTGAAAATTTGTTCAGTACTAGATCTGTGAATTTTGCTTCAGACACTCATTTCTGAATATAATCATTTAATAATTTGTAGAACATGTTTGAAAAATGCTTTTGTTTCATACTTTTGCACATTTATTATGGATTTCAAAATTAATTTATAAACAGTAAACATGCAAAGATAGCAATGTTTATGTTTGTCGAAATAATGAAAACAATATTAATATACATAAAAATTGCCAGCAAATCTGTATAACAGATACATGGATAAAAATACACTGGAAAAATCATGTCATCTGAAAACATGCATTTAAATAATTATAATCTAATGTTTGCTATGTAAAATCGTTATTCAACATACAACAATCACCATGGTATAGAAATAAATGTACAAATTCTGTGTGTCATATATTACACCTTTGTCTGTACATCATATATAACACCATTGTCTTTCATAACTTCTGGGGTTTTTTAAGATGGCGTATGAGCAGTGGACAATGTGTTCAATATGCCGGTGAGTTCAATGCTCTGAGAGATGATCTCGGACTGGTTCACAATAGTCTCGTGAGATTTAACGAGCCAGCTGGCGTGAACAGGTTTAAGAAGAGACAGTCTCAGGTCGACCATGGTAGCCATGTTGTCATCGGTTTCTCCACCTTTGAGACGCTCCAACACTATATCGGAATACCAGGACTGAAACTCTTTCTCCAGCAGAACTACGTAGTGCTGGTTCACCAACACCTCCAGGGGATTTAGGTGTTCTCTACAGTTGCCCGGAATGCCTATGACCTCTATGTTGTTCCGGTTCAGCAGGTCTTGAAGGTCGTCATTCTCCTTCTGCTGGTTGGACAGGTCCCAGATTAACAGTGTCCTCTGCTCTGGTTTTTGTTCACTGAGTTTGGACTTGATGTATGGAATGATTGTGTTGGTGAGAAAACTAAAAGCAATCAATGATAACAAATTTGTAATTAGAAGTACTCGATCATTTCAATGTTTGGGACTGATATAAACATATTTAGGATGTCAACATTCAAGTATTTAAATACTTGACTATTGCTTTGTCATACCAACCATCACCCAGAACATCTTTAATTCATGATTATTCAACTAAGCTATCTGAGGGAAGTTAACATCCCTTACAGATATATATGTGATGTATTATTTACTGTTTAACTACGTTTCTTATTTTTCACCTAACTGAATCTTGAAGTTACTGACTTACCTCTTAGCTGTATCTGCATTTGCCAGTACGGGTAACTCCGGAGACTGTGAGACAACCCAGCCCTCAGGAAACTGGTATTTGGGCAAACAGGCATCGGTCTTGCCCTTATATATCACCTGAGGCTGCATCAGAGATCCATCCACAGAACAAGCCAGGCCTATGGTCATCTGCCGCTTGTCCTCTATCCCGGGAATGGTCAGCTGTCGTGCTCCTTCCTTGTCCAAACTCCAATTTCCACCAGGAACCATGGGAATGCTGGTTTCAACAACAAAAATCACCAGAGAATTTGGAATGTCATATTCTTTTACGTATTCTGAGACGTTGGACATAAAAGATGACTTCAATTCACTGAAGTTAGATGGTAATGGTTTTGGAAATGATTTAGTGTTTCGTGCCTTTGAATATCCAAATCTTCTCAAAATTGATTTGGCTAGAGTCTTAGTAATATCAATAGGCCCCCCAAACTCGGCTAAGAGAGATTTTTGCCTGTGCATTAACACTGCTTTAGAAATAGACATAATTATCCATGAATTCACAATCCCTCCGTCTGCTTCTATTTTTTTCACATGTCGTAACACTTCTTCATCATACTTCCCAAGCACTAAAGGCCTTCCTCTATCTCCCTTTGGTAACTCGGATATGTCCTTAGATGGATCATTTTCTAATGCTTTAAGATAAGCCTTTTTAAGACTTCTCACTGTACTTTCTCTCACATCAAAAAATCTGGCTGTGCAGGCGACTCCATTGTCAACAGCATATTTGCCAATCTTGGCTCTCAGATCTGCACTGTACACTTTGTAGCTGCCTCTCTTCTCTCGTTTGTTTTCCTTTGGGACCATTGTTATCAAATTACTCACAAAATCCTGAAGAATGTCTGGATCCAACTGGCCTTCTGGTGCCTCAACATCCTCCTTTGGTAATTCAGCATCCTCCTTTGTGTCTGCTGCTTCAGTGTCGCATGAAGCTATGGTCATTTCTGCTTTAATCAAGTCAGACTCCATCAGAGTGTCACTAATGGAATCATTTTGACTGTCACTAACACTTTCACTCAGTCTACTTTGAGATGTGTTTTCACTCTCTTCCTCCTCTGCCTTCTCTTCAGTTGAGCTTTCAGCTACTCCTATGGGTTTATCTCTCTTTGGTAGCTGTAGGATGCATTTTGAAGGCTCCATTTCTATTGCCTTGAGATAAGCCTTTTTCAGACTCCTTCCAGTGCTTTCTTTTACCCCAAACATTCTACACGCTGAAGCGACCCCTTTCTCTGCCGCATGCTTCCCTATCTTGGCCCTCAGGTCTGCACTGTAAACTTTATAGGTCCCCCTCTTCTTATTTACCTTAGGTGTCATGGTGACCAAGTTGCTGACAAAGTCTTGCAGTGCATTTGTTCTTTCCTGCTCCATATCTACAGAAGTGTCTCCTGCTTCGACCTCACTATTGCTCATGCTAGTTTCATTATACCTAACTTCATACGTTTCCTCTGCATTTGGTTCTATATTGTCTTGAACAACTTCACAGGAGGTAGCAATAGTATCTTCAGAGCCATCAGTGAATATTAGTTCTGCATACCTTATCTGATCCGGAGCACTGTCCTCAGACTTTTCCTTACTTTCTTTAATACCCTTCTTAACTGTCTTCTTTTTTTTCTTGGGCTGCTCTGTATCCGGGTCATCATCGTGTTTGCGTTTCTTTGTGTACAGTAGAGTTGCAGTCTCAGGTATTGTGCTCGTGCCCTCAAATTGATTTCGAAGATAATCTAAAAACCAACATCATAACATGATATTGTTTGTTGCCTTGTTTTTTTTTCTCTCAATCTTAGCGTGGAATAAAAACAACAAACAAGTTTTGTTTTGGAGAACCATGTTTATTTGAAATCTACAAAACACGTAAAGGAATAACAGCAAATTTAAAATTGTGAGAAAACCTGTATGTTGTATTTATTTCACCCTACATACAGAATATAAAATGTACAATAAATAAATTAAGTGGATCAAATGATGAATTGGAATATTATTCCTTTGTTTAAAAAAATGATAAAACTTTAAATGCATTGAAAATATTTCAATCCAACAGAATACTATTACCTGTACCTAATTAGTTTCATTTGGCGTATGAGCACTTGTTAAATAAAGGAAAAAACAAACAGTCAGAGTATAGAACAATAGAGGTTTTTTTCTTCAATTTTAAATATATTTCTCAATCTGGAATAACATAGTTCATGACTTATGTACACGGATTGCCAAAATTTTGAGACCATAAGTCAATCCATACTACCAGTATATAGTGTTCATTTTTAGTTTATAATTTTGATATAAGAAGAGATTCTACAGACAAAGTAAGAAAATATACAGTCTGACTGGTATTTGTATACATGTAATCAGAAAGGCATTACTTGACCTGAGGTTTTGGGGTTTTATGAATACATTAACTTTGATAATCTAACAATTAAAAAGTAGAAAATATATGTTAAAAATATTTTTTTCTTGAAAAAATCTGAATACACCATACAACCAAGAATCACACAACCCCTTTGAAGACCCATAGAAGGGCAATATAAAAATAACGCAATTGATGTGACTTAAAATTTAGATATGACCTCATATTTGCTTTCAAAACTCAACATTCAAAAGGAAGAACTATCAGTTATTTGCTTGTTGACCAGGAGTTGAGATGAATTCACAGTTTTTACCCTAATTCTAAGGCCTAATCATTCCTTTCCCTATCAACTGTTACCCTGCAGTTTGCAGAGAAAAAGTTGAAGATGTTAAACGTTTACTAAACAGTGGATGACAGACAAGAACATAGAACAAACTACCTAACACAGACAGCTGAGAGACCGTAGAAAAATAATTCTCTAATGTTTTATTGCACGATTGCGAAAAAAATAAATAAATAATGCAGAGGGTAATGTATACACTTAACACAGACGATGGACGACAACTGAGAAAGATAGCTACCTAGGTGACCTATAAATGTTTTTTTAATGTTTAATTTGAATACAACAGTTGCACAATTGCAGGAAAAAAAAACCCATTGCAGCATGTAATGAATTTCTTTTCCTGTAATGATCATTATCTTCACAATCCATGTGACACAACAAAAAAAGCATGTTATTGCCTTGATTTAAACCATTTAAAAAGTTATCTATATAATGAAAGCAAAAGTAAAATATTGGACTACCAAGCTCAGTATGTTACATAGATGGAAAAACCAAGAAATATATAACCTTTAACACGCATCTCATGTTTAGGAACTGCTTCCATTTTTAGAAGTCTGATGTCAATTCTGTGATTTTGCTATTTGCTTTGTGCGACAATAGGTCACAAAGAGTAAACTTAAAAAAGCATAAATAAGCCTTTATTTATTCATTAATCATGTACATGTACCTAGTTAAAATTACTTAACAATAATGAACAAGACAACATATATTCCACACATTTCAAACAAGTATCTTGAACTACACGACGAATTGCTACTCTGATGTGATGAAGGTAAGTTGTATTGTTTGGCTGTTGCTTTGTGTTGACAGTGGATTTCACAATTCAGGAGGAAGAAGACAATAGTTCATAGGGATGAGGAGTGAAAACTGAAAGTTGTACTACTTCTCATCATCATCATCATCACCATCATCACCACCACCATCATCATCATCGCCATCATCATCACCATCATCTTCTCCAACTACCACTGGCAGATCAGGGAGCTTAGAGAAATCTAACGGCTCGGAACTGCTTTGTTCATCAATAGACGGGTTTATCATTTTAGACAAAGAGAAGCTCATGTGTTTTTTGAATGCCGTAGAAACCTTCTTTTTGTAGCACTGCAGCGTTCCCATTTGTTTAAAACCCGACATGAACAGAATATGTTGATCCTCATAACCTTCATCCATAAGATGTTGAATGGCCGTCTCCCTCAGAAAATGTCCTGTGTACTGACGAGAAAGGCCAGCTGCCTTGCTCATGTCTTTCATAAAATTTGAAAAAGTTCTTCTTTTTAGGGGGGAATCTGAGTACCATATAGCCGTGGATCGTGGAAAGGCCACAGATTCAATTTTGTACTTGTTGAAGAGGGATGTGGCCGATTTGTCTGTTTTTTCGATAAGTAATTTCAATAATTTAACAGGACATGTCTGGGTACCTGTAGCATACATACATTTACCACTTTCATAATGTTTGCCGTTAATTTCTCGACTAATGGTCGCATATTCGCCAGTATGGTCCGTATGGAAGGTGATTGAATCCATTTTCAACTGTTCATGAAATTCTTGGCCTCGAGAAATGAAGTGAATTGCAAGATGGAAGTAGACAGAGTGTCGTAGAATGATTGAATCATTCTGCGCATTCTCAAAATAAGTGTTCAGTTTCTCCATGTCACTTTTTGTTATTACATCTTTGACTCGTACATTTGGTGAGCATGCTCTTTCACGCTCTCTTAACAAGCCAAGCAAAACTCCATTGGATGGTTTGAAGTCAGTGTCTTTAACAATGTCCATATTTCTCCTTAAATCTGCAAGTTTGCGATTAATGGCACCTCTTAGATTTATCAATGTATTTTTGTGATAAAGTTTACCAGTTCTTTCTGGCCTAGCTTCACAGTAGAATTTCTCCAAAAGTCCGTCCAGTTCTTTTGCTGTTATTTTTTCAAAATCTATAAATTCACCCCTTCTCTCAAAGCTCCAATCTATAAAAAAAAAAAAAATCCAAGATGCAACGTCAACTTCGTTTTATATGATAAATTTCTTAAATACATCTTTAATTTCAAACGTCTTCAATTATAGTTTGTAGTTTGCATAATTTATACATAATGCTATAACGGTAAATTACCATGGGAATAAAACTTTTAAAATGATATTTAAACAATTGATATATTTATAGATACAATATTTTGCTTCAATTTACACTGTACGTTTAAGAATTGTAAATTTGTATACTGTATACAGGGTTATTTTTCGCCCTGTGTAATTATCGCCCTTTTACACTTGCAAATTAATGGTTTTGCCCCGTCTTGAATTCGCCCAAATGCAGTTGTGTTAGCAGAGATATTGTTTGCGACATAGAATTCGCCATGTCTTAAATTCGCCCTCTGACAACGAGGGCAAAAGAGGCGAAAATAAAATGGGGGCGAATATTTCCCTGTATACAATTTTTTTTATATATATTGTTACCTTGAAACATTTTACATCCCCAGGTGGTGTTTTTCTTTGTTGATTTGGTTTGGCGAGCCTCAAACAACTTTTGGATCTCTTCCTCCGTAGTTTCTTTGAATCTTTTGGTTGGTGGTGGTGGTTTAAGGGATGCATACTTTAGATGATATGGTGCAACTTTCTTTTTACGGGGTACAGTTTTCTTGTTAAATGGCACAGTTTCCTGTTTAGAGGGTGCAGTTTCCAGGTTTGAGGGTACAGCTTTCTGGTTTGAAGGTTCAAGGATCCAGCGAGGGGGTGTCAGGTTCTTTAAAGGGGTTGTAGGGTTCCAGCGTGGGGGTGCAGGTGTCTCATGCTGGGAGAGGTCAGTTATGGTAGGCTTTGCTAGGTTATTTGAAATATCTTCTGCAATTTCACTCCTGCCTGACTGGCCTAAATGTTCAAAATCAATACTGCACTAGTATCGAACTGAAAATCGTCCAGTCATCCATTAATAGAAAATCACACTCCTCCCACTCAAAGTAAACCCACTCTTTAGGATCAGCCCTTTAATCGAAATATACTGCTAACAGATCTACCGTTGCCAACCTATTTGCATATTTTCCCCACATCTAAGAAAACGGATGTCCACAAAATTTAATGAAACTACCATTCAGTTCAATTTAATTTAGATATGGATTCTTAATCATATTATAGGGGGTTTAAATTTTTTTTCTAATCAATATCAGGCTACTAAGAATCAAAGTGGAAAAATAAATTTATCTACTTTAATCATAAATCTACACTGAATTTCCTCAGTGAATTTTTTTTTTAATTTAACCTGTTCTTTTATATTTTTTTTTATATAACCACAGAGGAAATTTATTTAAAAGAATGCTAATTTTTTACAATACATTGGTTTGTAAACACACATTTATTTAGTATGAATAAGCAAATAACATTGTGTAAAAGTTCTAAAATAAAACACTATGGTTTCATAGGTGAAGGGGGCGGGTCCAAAATTGTCCCAATATTGTTTATGCATTAAAAAACAAAATAACGTATTAAAGTGAAAACAAAACAAAAACCATTGTTTGCAAAACATATGCACTTGCCTTGTGTGAATTTATATGTTAAAAAAAAAACAAAACAAAATTGGTTTTTCCTTTGCTTTAATTGTATAGGCATTGCACTGATATAACACATCTGATAGCATTTGCAAAGAATCTTATAAAAAAAGAACTAGTTCAATGTATGTATATATGCATTTATACCTGGCAAAATAGCAAAATACCAATTTTTTTCAGTTTAAAAGACACAATGTTACTTTCTCAAAAGAAAACAATTGGTTTTCCTTAAACAATAAATGAGAAAATACTCAATAGATACATTATCAAATAATGTTTAAAACCTACTGAGTATTTTTACCTTTATTTATAAAGAATATCCAAATGTTGTCACATACAAATGTAATTGTAACATTACATGTAATTGTAATTGTAACATGACAAGTCTTACTGGACAGTAAGCTAGCTGCATGACTTAGGTCTAGCACCAAATAAGGAGAAATGTCAAATTTGTACTGGCTGTTCCATCTATGTAAAATACTGATCAATGAATCAATATTTTATGCTTTAGATCCGCTCTATTTGAACCAAAAACACTCACATTTATACAAACAATAAATTATATTGTTGTATAGAATGAGATATAAAGGTTGGGACAATCCAGAAAAAAATTAATAACCAGTTTTTATTGACCAAAAAGTGTGAGTAGATGCTTGATATCATGATATGGGTTACTATAGAAACAATTTGGGCTTAATGACTGTTAAATGTCTTATGTGTAAAGGATTACAATGTTTTAGTATCACTAAGCAATCATGCAGGTTTGTTAGATCTAAATGTATTAATAAAATGGCATATCCTTATTATTATTTTTTTTTAATTAATAGATTCACTTTCTCATAAATAAGTGTTACAGCTTAAATCTTTCCATGCATTTGTACTTTCATAAATTGTATTTTAGAAGTGGAATTAAATGTCAAGTTTATGAAATGCCATGTCTATAAAATATGTAATTAAAAAAAAAAACACCAAAAAACTTTTAGTCATTTGGTAATAGAACAAGTATTAATGTCAAGCTCAGCATATCTGACCTAAAAATTGACCAAGGTTCAAAATATAAGGTAATATTATGAACTATTTAATAGACTCACCCTGACAAAACTGAAAGAAGTGCTCCATGATGTCTGGCCGCTTGCTCAGAAACTGTCGCCCCATGTCAGATCCAACATAGCTACACAACTTCTTCTCCACATTGACTGATAGAAATAAGGACTGCTCCCCTTCTTGCGACAATCTATGACACTGGAAAGAGATTCAATGTAATCAAACAAACAACATCAAATATGTGAAAATTAAGTTTTAAATAATAAAAAGTTGAATTTCTGGCCACTTCTTATTTTTGCAAATCTCAGCGAGAGTCAAAATATTAAAGTTTTATGTGACCAAAACAACCCAACTGTGGTACACTTACAGCCCTGTCCACCTCTTGCTTGATTGTGGTACATGCTGTCGTGGGAGCAGCCACTTTAACAAGGGCTGCAATCTGTTTCTTGAGAGGAACATCTGCTGCATTCATGGTATAATTGTCCCCTGCATTGATAAACTGAGCCCTGTTCATAATGGGTGGGGACGAGATGACTGGGTTCCCCAGGAGAATCCCCGAGTTGCTATGGGAAGGTCCTTGAGGCTCTGTGAGGATGCCATAGCTCTCGTCTTGCTCTGAGGGTTCCGTTTTAATTTCGGCCATGGTACTGGAGTTGGGCTGGACTGAACCATTATACTCGTATTCTTCATCCACCATCTCCACCTTCACCGACACATCATCAAAGTTCATGTCTAGTGTGTAAAAATAATTTCAAAAATTAAATAAAATTTTGCATAAATTTAATATTTCAGGGAATTTGTTCTCATATCACCTAAAATTGGTTAGGACCTATTGCCTAAATTGGTTATAATATGTACCCTTTAGGTATTTAACCCTAAATGGTAAAAAATTTACAGTGCAAAATATGAAGGTAAAAATGATTTTTTTTCATTTATTATCAATTCAACGTACACTTACTGCTGCAACAGTTTGACCTAGTTTTTATGTTCGGACTTTGTGTAAATCTTGCAGTTTGTGAGATTTAATCCCCCCAATAGATATTGAATTTTTGAGATCTTGATCTCCCAAACAACACGCTGGAAATCTATACCTAATTTGGGACATTATACCCTAAATGTAGGAAAAAAAAACAAAACAAGGGGGGATGCTATCTTGGATACCGCCTCGCGTCATCAGCTAATTTCTCATTTAAATCGTTAGACATATGCGCTGATATGTATTCCTTCGTAAATGATTTTTCTTTGAGATATAACCTCTGGTTTATTTCTTTTTTACACCAACATTAACAAACTTGTTGACTTCTTGCACAAACATTCAAAATCGACAACTCCCTGGCTTCTGCAGAAAGCGAAAGTACAGCACATGAGATCTCTGTCATACCATTGGTTATGGAAAAAGCTAGGGAGTTGTCGATTTTGAATGTTTATGCGAGAAAAAAGATAAAATTTGTTGATGTAGACATGAATAAAACTAAACTGGAGGTGAGATCTTAAAAGAAGAATTGACACACATGTCTAGTTTAACAATTCAAATGAGAAATTAGCTGACGAAGCCAGGCGGTATCCAAGATGGCATCCTCCCTTGTTATTTTTCCTCTGAGGTACCCACTTTCTTAACGATGTCAATGTTTTTTTTTCTACACAAGCCCCTAGCGGTGCCTAAACGGGCCATATACTATTTAGTGAAACAGACACCAGGAACCTAATAAGTCAATCCATTTGAAAAGGTTGTTGGTAAACACAATTGATTTTAACTTACCGGTGGAAACCCCTGTCATTGTGGACTCCAACCATCAACTTCTGTAACACTGGGTCAGTGGGAAGCTGAAGTTGGCGTATTGCTATAAACAAAATGCAAATGTAATGAGTATGTACACCCTCATTAAGCATAATCATTGCAGATAGAAAAATTCTTAGCAGCGTTCTTTATAATAAAATAGTATCAGGGTCCTACAGAACAAATATCAATAAATGATAGTAATATTATTATCAGTTAGACGTTTGTTGAAAAAGCTATAATGTTCTTGAAGCGATCGATAATAAAGCAATAATCAAGGAATTTCTAAAATTGTACAAAATGAAATTTAAGAGGAATACTAAAATTACTTCATGCGTGACAAGGACGCGCGGTAAAATTCCTGCAGTTCAGCCTAGCGAGCCTTTCATTGTCCACGCGGTACCTTGAAACACAAGCAAATGCTCCGTTGATCGGTAAAAATATCACTACAAGTCGATTTCAAAGATGTTAATCTTACCCAAGATCAGGATTTTTGGTTGTATTTTTGGAGATCAGATCCCCTTTGTCGCAAAATAGAGCTCCCAAATAACCCACATTCTAAACTGTTTCCGGAAATAGATCGAATACGACTGAGAAAAACTAAATAAGAATTATAGAGGAAATATTTTAAATCCGGAATTTTTTTTTATCGTAAAAGCCATCTAATTTTTTTAACAACTTTAGTTATACACTAATATATTTATTCATAGAAAACTGTGAATAAGGAATCAAAAGAAATGACTAAAAACACTTAAAATAATGTTTTTATCCGGAAATTTTTTTGACTCTTACAGTCACTTCCGGAAATTATGATGGATGGATAGATGAATGAAATAAATATACACGGAGTATACGTTGTAGTTATTTTTCCTGATACAAAATCAGAGTAAGTGTCTTTTATTGTTATTTTTGAGTTTTTGTTTATAATGTATCCACAGGAATATTTATCCTAAGAAACTAATAATAGCAGTTTGATAATAATAGAATTTTCATGAATTTATCAAGTGGTAACATAAGTGTAAGACCAAGATTCGTGTATGATATGAACATGACTGATGTTTATCACATGGTATGAAAGGAAATGAAAAAATTGTTTTGATGTAAAATATATACTTTTTGAATTTATACAGTAAAAGACCATTAAGACAGCTGCGAAATGATCGAAAATAAAAACAAATGCGGAAATGTATACATATATATTTGTTAAAACCATCAACATACTGCAAAAAAAAAAACTATAACATAGCTCAAAATGTTTTGCATTATATTTAGCTTTATTATTGAATAATCATATATGCCTCAAGATCCAGACAATATTCATTCACTTCAATGAAAATCTCCTTTGAAATGCCCCCTATATTTTGTCAGTCAGGTTGAAAAACGTGTAAACATGAAGAAAAAAATCTACAGCGATTTTTCATTGCAAACAAATTGAATGTACCCATATTGAAATGTCAAAAAATTATGCAAGATGTTCTAAGAACTAAATTTTTTTAAAAGTTTAGTCAATTTCCAACATGAATTAAGATTTTAGACTCTGATACAATAAGCTCATTCTATGTTTTTCTGTTTACAACTTTCAAAAAAAGGATCATTTTCGTTTATCTGCCCTAGCTTGATCAAACATAAGATTGATATTAATATGCATGAGTGGTGGAGCTGAAATTTTCAGAATGGTACTATAATTAGACTAGCAAGAAAAACAATATGCCATGTATAAAAATTTATGTGATCCCTAACCCTATCTGTTATACATGTATATGGTACAGGTATACTATTTATTATGGTTTCAACAATTAGACCATTGCCATGTAAGTACAGAAGCCTTTAAATAAATGCTTGACAACTTAACATGTTCGAAAAACAATGTCCTAGTTAGCACATAACATGCTAACTTACAAGTCATGTGATGGAATTTTGTATTCACAAAGTTACCTGAGGTGAGAAATCATGTGGTAAATTATAATATTCAACATGCATCAACCCTTGGTTACAACAGGGAAAGCAAAAGTAAGGAGAAGCAGTTTTTTCTCATTTAAACCATGAGTGCATGTTTGTCTATTAATATCCCTTTGACATTACTTTGATAATGCAAATATACATCTACTGTTAAACAAAGAACAATAGACAAACATGCGCTGACTATGTATGAAGTCAGTATAAAAGTGGGCGTCCTCATTATCGTATGGAGGTTCAAGAAATCGTGATGACCCCTGCCTATGAAAACAAATTCATACTTGGTAACAACATACTTTTATTTAACACAATTACATAAAGTTGCAGTTTAGATGTTGACCATTTCTGCAATTGAAAGAACAAATCCTCTTTTAAAAGTTTATTTCCTCTCAAATATCGCATGTCCTTAAGTGCTGTCATCCTTTGGGGCTGGGGAGAGGGGGAAAAGTCAGGACTTATTTGTAATAAATGTTACCAGTGTAACAGGATGGAAGAAAGAATGACAGACCAGACCGGGATTCAAACCCAGGTCCCCTGAATCTCTAATTAAGTGCTCTACCAATTGAGCTATCTGGTGCCAGTATTTGAACTGGTCTGATTATCACATTCCATCCCCCTTAAATTATCTTTGCCCTTAAAGATCACCCCAGGCTCTTCCCCTGGTAGGAGTTAACCTGTCAGTTCCAGGGGTTGGCCCTGCATCAAATATAATGGGATGGAAGAAATAATGACAGACCAGACCGGGATTCAGGCCCCCTGAATCTATAGTCAGGTGCTCTACCAACTGAGCTATCTGGCGCCGGTATTCAAACCGATCTGACCGTCACACCGCTAACAACTGTAACCTGTCACATATAGGGTAAAAGTCAGGACTTATTTCTGGCCATGTATGATAAAAACATCTACAGCAAACTTTACTGATTGTTAGAGCAAATGTGTAAATGTTTCACACAGCACAGTATTGTATGAAGTGAACTGATATTCTGTCCCAAGATTTTTTGCATTAACTACTTGTGTATTCATTCAATATTGAAATGTATGTTTCTGTCCAAAACATATCATTCTATGGAATGAAAAAATCCCCAATTTAAAAGTAAATCTTTTTAAAACCCCTTTATTTCACTAGATTGAGCAGTTGAGGGACATAGGTAAAATAAAATGCCTTTGTCTAAGAATTATTTTGAAAAATTTAATTGTATATAGAAATGTATCAATCAGATTATTAGCATTTTTTTAAAAATTTGATTCAAGCAATAAAAAGGCTAAGCTACATGATAAATTAAAAGTACAGCAAAACAATGATTTTTTTTTAATTAAATGTACCAGTAAGTCTAAGAATTATTTTTTAGTTGGGAATTCATTCAATTAAAGTTTGTTTGTTGTTGAAAATTAGCATTTAATATATGAATCCTTGACATTATGTCACATTTTAAATTGAGTTGTATGCTAAGTACTATAACTTCTCACAACAGCTAGATTTTCAAGTTGAAGAAAATATTGAGAATGACATTTAAACTATGCAAGACCCAAAGGATTTTGCCCATTAAATTGGTTTTGATGTAAGTGTTCTGAGCACTAATGATATATGATACAGATCTTGTGGTACGTGCTTCATCTTTCAATGGTTGTTCTAAAGTGCAAGTGAATGTTGTCTAGTTGCTTTTCTAGGTTTATTGTTTTAATGGGCTCTCTAGATGTTATCCTTGAGCTATAAACTGTTTGAAATTTGAATGAATCAGGGAGTAATAACAGGAAATTGATTTGGAAATTTCATCGGATTTGAGATACAGGTCTTGAGAAATATCCATACTTGTAAAGATAACAAGCATCCTATATACTAAATGTAAGTCAAGACACTCAAAGATTAGAATTTCTTTTACCCTTTATCTATAGATTGCACATACATGAACATAGGTGAAATATTTAGCAGCATTTTGTTTTTGTATCATAATTAAATAATGATACATGTATCAATCAAGTGATAGCTGTGTGTGCTCTGTATTTCTGTAAAAATTGAGGAAGTGTTGATCTTTCCTTGTTTGTGTTTACATGTAGTTGTTTATCATTGACCTGACTGATGACAATATGTATGCTAATCCACTCAATTGTAAAATCTAGAACTTGTCCGAACAGATCAATGCTTCATCTCGTCAATGAATCCTTCTTGTGATGTAATAGATACTGTTTGTTTGTGATGTTTGTGGACAAGTTTAACATGCACTGGATCTACCAAGACACTCTATTATGGTTTTAATTCAGGATCTCATTTATATTGGTGTGATATCTTAAAATGACCACAGTACAATCTATACAGTAAGGGTTTTAACTTAAGTTTTATTTGCAAAAGTACATATATTTATATAATTTTTATGAAATACATGTACTTTGTCAGCGAATGATTTTGTTCTTATTAAAAGACAATGATATCGGTGACACGTAAGCCATATACTCATTGTATTGGATAAATGCTAATATCTACGGATGATTAGTTCACCCATATAGAACAATTAATAACACTTGACCTACCATATCTAATCAGTTGTGTATTGATGTATTGTGTTTGCTTATTCATGCATTTATAACTGTCTTGCCTATTTATTTATTTATTTATTCTGGCTTGATATTTTAATCCCTCTGTTTACTGATCTTTAGCAGGGTCAGATAACTGACCAAAAAAAAAATACTATGCATTTACATCCATTAAGTATGATTCCCTCTATTTCTTACGGAAATTAATTGCAATTTACAGCTCTGTAGAAACTTATAGGACTGAAATCTACACGATCCAGTTCTAACCAGTTTATTGATCAGCTGAAAGCTACAGCGACCTAAGAAAAATCACAGACTGCACGAAATGATGACAATGATGTCAGACTCTAATTCCCATATGGGTATAGTCCACTAATGCATTTTCCATAGGCGGTAATGTTAACGTTCGTGCTCATAGCTCCGGCCCTAATTTTCGTTCAGCAACGAGGGACCTCTTGAATAAAAGCTCATCAAATTGTCTCTCTCCTGTTAAAATTTCGTGGTGTGAAGTCAGATTCGTTTTCCGGCAAAATGCGTCTGTATTGAAAAACTCTGAAAATGAAAGTAAAAGTAGGGACTTTCACAGTTTTGGAAAGGGTGTACATCAAACAATTTCAATTCTTTCCTTCAAATGATAATTTAATTTTGACGCTTGCTTTTAAAATTGCAAATCCTCTTTTCTGACATGTGTCAAGCATTCTGATTTAAAATGTCCCAATAACTGTATATACACCCTGCAAGAATAGGAACTATTTTGCTTAAAGGCACTACTTTGTTGTCCTACTGATTCTAAAAATAGCTAGAGGGATATACCCATATAAGAGGACTTGGCTTTTTCTTTTATCTAACGTACTGATGTACATTAACAATAATTTAGTTACTTTTACTCACTCTTTACGATCCAATTCATTAATTTGTTTAAAGAATGCGGGTTATGTATTTATTTTTTTTTGCAATGTTGGTACCTTCATATACCTCATGAATCACCAAAGAAAGCATGCATTTTATTGTTTAAATATAGGACATGGCATTGTTTGTCATTTTACATTGCTTGACTCCCTGGAATACTTGCATGGTTTATTGAGTCTTAAGAGTGACATTGTTTATGTACACACCAAGGCAAACTAAAAATGAAATGAACATAATATGTCCATGAATGTCCACCTACAGAATTACACTTGTTGTTATTCACAGCGCTATTAGGTGAAACAAAGAAGCATTTTTTATTACCTGTAACTCTAGCAGTATAAGCTAGGTATAGAGTTTTAAGGTATCTAGTGATACCTTGAGAGAATTTTATTTGTTACTATACACAACAACCCGTCTGTAATGTTATACATGAATATGTTCGGTCCAAACAAGTGCCCTGTAGATATGTTTTAGACCAAGACTGAAGTGGAGTGTTGATAACACACTCGATAATCATGTAAATGGACGCATACTGAAGATATTACATTCACACCTTGAGCTAGGAAAGGTTTAAACTAAATTGTTTACACCTGCTCTAAATAAGATTCCAAAATGATGAGTAGAATATGGTCAGATTGATAAATATAGAATACCGGTACTTCCATGAAGTAAATGGCTCATGGGGACAGCAGAATTCCATGTACAACTTCCAACCAAATCTGGAGTCCTTGTGTTAGATTCAGACTTGCATACTGTAGCATTTACACTGAGTGGCTGAATGTTACAGTAAAGTGTAGTTTTTAATTGAGTTGAATTCTTTTTTTTTAAGACACAATGAACCTGTGTGGCTCTGTGATGGCAGGAAAACCATGATCAGGACAGGAAGAGCTGGTTAGAGGAGTTAGGAAATGTTTACATGAGGAAGTACAACACAGTTTCGTCAAACCCTGTGTTTTCTGCATACACTAGAGCAATGGAAGTCATTGAGGTGGGCTAATGATCATCCCAGGCTCTCCCACAATCCACCACCGGACTATCCGACACGTTTAGCTCTTGTATTTAACCGGGAACCTGTGGATAGCCATGGATGAAGATGACAATAAGGAATGGCTCTACGATCTCCTGACCGAAGTACAGCTGGAGCAGTTCTTCTCAAAATTACGTGATAATCTACAAGTTACACAGTAAGTACAAGTAGAGCAGTTCTTCTCAAAGTTACGGAATAATTTGCGCAAGTTACACAGTAAGTACAAATAGAGCAGTTCTTCTCATAGTTACAGGATAATTTGCAAGTTAAGCAGTAAGTACAAATAGAGCAGTTCTTAATCTTAAAGTTATAGGATAATTTGCAAGTTACGCATAAGTACAAGTAGAGCAGTTTTTCTCAAAGTTACAGAATAATTTGCAAGTTACGCATTAAGTACAAATAGAGCAGTTTTTCTCAAGGTCATGGGATAATTTGCAAGTTACACAGTAAGTACAAGTAGAGCAGTTCTTCTCAAAGTTACGGAATAATTTGCAAGTTACACAGTAAGTACAAATGGAGCAGTTCTTCTCATAGTTACAGGATAATTTGCAAGTTAAGCAGTAAGTACAAATAGAGCAGTTCTTAATCTTAAAGTTATAGGATAATTTGCAAGTTACGCATAAGTAAAAGTAGAGCAGTTCTTCTCAGATTCTTCATCCTATGCAATGTTATGAGGGATGGTCATCAATTAGATTTTTGTTCAGATATTAGATGGTGCACTGTTATTTTTCACAAAAGATCATGTGGTTTAAATGTTCTGGCATTATTCTTTGTTTTCCATTGCACACTGAGCAATATTGAAATCTTGAAGACATGCAATTGCTTATAATCAAACAAGGAGCAATAAAAATGATGAATGCATGTTGATAAATGTTGATCATATATCATCTC
Organism: Magallana ariakensis; assembly: GCA_020458035.1. Taxonomy (NCBI): domain Eukaryota; kingdom Metazoa; phylum Mollusca; class Bivalvia; order Ostreida; family Ostreidae; genus Magallana; species Magallana ariakensis. Next base: position 33,463,050 of record CM035814.1, on the reverse strand, counting down.
TTCTGATGACAATTTTTAGAACTACCATGACTATACATAACATGAATTTGGTATTGTTTATATCTTCTTTTATTATACTTTCATGTTAAATACTGAAATCTGATTGGTTTAGACGCAGTTGACAATCCGTTCTCATACCCTCGGTGTTAGCAACACACTTGGCAACGGGCCGGTAGAACAAATTGTTACATGCGTGTATATTATGCGCGTACGGTTCGCCGTAGAACTCGATTCTTTTCTATATAAAAGCAGTAAAATTTGCTATAAAATTAAGACATTCAGTATAATAAAATAAATAGTATGTGCCTGCTTGGGAGGGTACCTGTTGAAATTGACACCCCTCGAAAACCATTGTCAACCTCCGCTTCGCGTCGGTTGACAATGGTTTTCTCGGGGTGTCAATTTCAACTGGTACCCTCCCAAGCAGGCACTATTTATATAATATTACCCTTGATAATTATAATGATATATTATTTTAGTCATAGATTGATTTGATATCACATTACAAAATTCTGCCATTATTTATTATTTTAATACTAATGAAATTCATAGCTAATCTGTATGAATAAGTGCTCTGTAATAGGAAAAAGGGAACTTGAATGACTAATGGTTATGTTGCAGTGCATGGGATTGCACAGGAAATAAACTATGTAGATTTTATCATTTCATTTTTATAAAATTTTACTATAAATAGATTACTATTAGGGATTGAAATTAATTTGATTATATGTATCTGGTAAGATTTGTCCTGGATAAAACCAAGTCCTGAAGATGATAGTGACATGTTTTATTTCTGTGGCCCCTGGGGAAAGCACGGTGCAGTGATGGTCTAGTATTACCCCCAAATTAATCGTTGAATCAGGCGTAAATAACAGAAGCCAATCCCTGCGTGGGTGGAGAGATTACTGGGATAGCCCTATTACCTATGTTTGTGTTCAGATTACAAAGAAATGCACTGATTTCTCCACTGCATCATTGTGGACTGTGGTTTTATGTGGGACATGCAAGAAAAAAGATGGGTTGGGATTTCCATGAACAATTAAACGAAATTTTGTTACAAGAAAATTAATGTCAAAAACAAAGTCTGGCGTGATTGGAAATACCAATGTCCTATTTTTCTTCTTTTCAAAACTTAGCTTATTTAATAAGAGCATTAGTGAAATGACTTTATAGCAGTGATAAGTGGACTGGACACAGGTGTGTGGTGTGTAGAAGCTATAGTTTACCGCATTGTTCTGCATGAGTATACAGGTGCTGGAGTGATAGCTATCCTGTTGTTACCTTTTATTTACACCTTGCCGAAACATCAGGTAATTATGTCAGGCAATGTACCAAAGAGTCAGGTGGAAATCCTGGCCTGTGTGTGACCTTAGCAAAAAGGATTGGTGAGGTATTATGTAACGCTTGGACCCTACTTCTGGTGTTTTTGCCAAACTTACCAGGCTTTGATATAAATGTTTACAGTTCATTTAATCTTGCATCATAAAATGAAAATTTGATTGCTTTTAATGGTTTAGATTGGGAGATACTGGATACTCCACTTGTCTGGTCCAATTTCAAGGTTCAGACTGGTAGCTTCCTTCAGGCTTATAATGAACAGATTAAAGATTATAATCCATAAAGACCCAAGACATGATGTCTAAGTGCCATACAGAAGTGAGAGTGTAACAAGTCGGAGAAAGTGTCAACCCACTTCACGTATCTAACTATTTAATTTCAGGCCCTCTCACTTTGATTATGTTAAGACAGAGGACTTGGAGAAAATCGGCATGGGGAAGCCAGCCATTAGACGTCTGCTTGATGCTGTCAAAAAAAGGAGAGCCAGTAAAAAACCAGGGATCCTAGACAAAGTAAGGTCAGAGAGAGAGAGAGAGAGAGAGAGAGAGAGAGAGAGAGAGAGAGAGATATTGATTGCAAGATATATTTCTGAAATAATTTTGTTAATATTAATAAAAGCATTTCTCATGCCATAAGTAAATTGATGTGTTTCGACTAGGAATGTGTGTTATTCGCTGATTACCTGAGATTGATTTTATTTTTATTTTGCTCGAGGAGATATACGCATAAAACACTGCTTTATGTGTATATGTATATATGTAGATAAAAAAAGACATTTTGAGTCTAGAGTATCATTATAGAATTCTTGATCCTTAAATTGAGAAGTAGACACATTTCTGACTGAGCTATCTCTATAGATAACCAGTGACAAGAAGCAATAAATGATATATAGAGAGAAAATGTATTCACACTACATGTATTTTATTTACATGTACTTCCAAAAGATGCATGTCACAAAAAAGGAAAATCATCATAAATTTTTTTTTTTTAATATGACACCTCCAACATACTAATGGTCCATCTTTCCAAGCTTTCATTCATTGAAATTTGTCCCAATTATAATTATAATTTACCCAAATCACCCCACCACAACATTCAACTACGTAGTTGCACTGATATAAGAATCACTGATGGAGTCAATCTCTTGCAGATTCTCTCAGGGACTGCCAAGAGAATGGCAGACGATGGAGGGAGGTCTTCCCCCTCTTCCCGTCACAGTGGGGAACAGTCACTGACCTGTCTCATCAACCAGAAACAGCTGATGCTGTGGGGAAAGCTAGGGAACGGCTCCTTTGGGGTGGTGCGGGAGGGAGAGTGGTCCACCCCCTCTGGCCGCAAGGTAGGTCCAGAAACCATGACCTCATATACTGGGTGTGATGTAAGGTGTTTCTCTGCTGGCCTATGACATGATGTATGCCAGCCTGAAAGCTGATGCCTTATTATTCAAAATTTTGCATTTCTGTATCATTGAAATTAAGGATTTCACAATTTCTGAAAGATTTTGTAATTCAGTTTTGTAACTTGTTATATGCGTTGATCATAATTGCATTAACACTTCATAGAAGTAGGTGTACAACTTTGATACATAAACATGTATAATTATGTATATGATCTAATCGTGCATATACTGGTACAAAGTTTCAAGTGTACTTTTAATTTGAAGTGACTAAATGGATTTTGAAATGCACAATGATATCATGTTGTAACAAGTTGTAAATCTAAAGGATGTTAGAGGGTCATTTTTTTGTCTGCAGAAGAAGGTTGCTGTTAAAGTGTTGAGAGCAGATGCACTTGCCCAGCCGGGGGCTTTTGAGGACTTTGTAAAAGAAGTAAATGCCATGCACAGTCTGAATCACCCAAACCTGATCCAACTGTATGGCATCGTTTTATCCTCACCGTTAATGATGGTATGTGTCATCTTACAAACATTCCTATACATCAAAGTATCAATTGTGAAGAAAATTTCACTTGAAATAGTTATGTAAAAAAAAATCCAAATGCGGGTAAACTTATACAGGAAATGTTATTGGTATCAAATACCTTGTACTGGTAGTTGGATGATAAAATATCAGTGTATTACATGTTTATATAAATATTCATGTTGAAAACAAAAAAAAGTTACCTAATAAAATATTTTTGCCATATAATTTAACTCAGGTTGCAATGTCCTATTTGATTGACTGAAAGTTATAATCATATAAAGAATGTTGCATATGTTACAATAAGACTAACATCACTTCTTGATGTAACATTGAATTTTGAACAATTAAATGTCATTTTAAAGGTAAAATGACTTAAGATTCTATTTACTACACTCAATAGCAGAAAACTGTGTCAGAGGAAATGAACTTGATATTTATTCAATTTATGGTCATATACATGTACCGGTACACTAGGCTTGAACAGTTTACAATAAATTCCCTCAACCCTGTTTATATGAGAGTAAATTTGGTAGCTATTTAATACACTCTAAAAGTGAATTGCTGCTCAATGTTTCCTAAAGGAGTTGTCTTTCTTTGTTACTTTGTAAAAGATGCTTACACAAGTTGCATTTGTTTCAAGTTGTAATTTTATAAAGCATACAACTGTCAGAAAAATAAAAATAAAAATTTTAAAATCCGCTACGGATTCTTTTCATGATTTTACGCAGGTATGAACACCTGGCCTTTAATTATAAGTACAAGTATTTACAAGAGAGCTTAATTGTTTATATGTCTGCAGGTGACGGAGCTGGCGCCAGGAGGTTCTCTACTGGAGTGTCTGAGGAGGGAGCAAACGGCCATCCTGATATCCACACTGTGTGAGTATGCTGTACAGATTGCCAACGGAATGAGTTACCTTGAGTCCAGGCACTTCATCCACAGAGACTTGGCCTGTAGAAATGTCCTGCTAGCTTCCCCACAAAAGGTATAGTAAACACTAAATCATCAAATTGGTAAATGCAGTGATACTGTTAATGTATTACTTTTGGCTGTGTATTCTATTTAGCGTTTTTGGCGGAATGCGGCTTCTGCTAAATTAAGAACATCACAAAATGTCATGCACATTTGTATAAGAATTGTCAAATTCAGGGATACACTAGTTCAAATCCACGCCAACTTGTTCAAAAACTATTTTCCGCCAAATATTGTACACGCCAAATATAATAATATGTTTACAGTATCTGGTTTCAAGGATGTTCTATGAATTGCTGATTTATTTTCATAAGCAGAAATTTTATCAGATTGAAGATTTGTGAATTGGAATTGTGCACTTACCATAGGTAAAGATTGGTGACTTTGGATTGATGAGAGCTTTGTCTAGTCAAGAAGACCACTACACCATGTCAGAACAAAAGAAGGTCCCATTTGCTTGGTATTTAATATTTTACTATGCATGTAGATATTTATAATAGCTTACCTGTAATTTTGTATTAAATTAATCTATCTGATTAAAAAAGGGTCCTGCAACAATAATTGTTTACGAAGCTGCTGCTTTATTTATTATTTAAGGAGACTGTGACCACTTCACTGTCTTGACATTTCCCATGTGTTTTGTAGGTGTGCACCGGAGAGTTTAAAGATCCGTAAGTTTTCGCATGCTAGCGACACCTGGATGTTCGCTGTGACTTTGTGGGAAATGTTCACATATACTGCTGAACCATGGATGGGTTACAATGGTTCTCAGGTAGGTTCCAAGAAAAACTTTCTATTCAACTTGTATATTAATAAAAATTTGAATAAAGCCTCAAGGAATGTGTGTACAACGGTATCATAAATTTGCTAGAATGTGTTGTGGAGGTTTGGATTAAAATTAAAAAAGAAAAAAAAAAACTTGATAAAAAATACATACATCCTCCAAAGTAAAAGCTATAATTATAATGGTGTTATTTTCTATTCTTAATTTTTTTTTGCAATATTGATGATTTTCACGTGCTTCTAAGTTACTTACCACCAGTTTCAATTTTATAACCAAATTGACATCCCAATTCCCAATGTTGTAGATATTACAGAAGATTGAGGATGGGGAGAGGCTGAGTAAGCCTGATCACTGTCCGGCGGACATCTACACCCTCATGTCCCAGTGCTGGGCCCTCAAACCCCAGGACAGGCCCACCTTCCAGGCCCTCAAGGACTTTCTCTGTGAGGTCAGTATCAATGTACTGCTTTGACCGTGTTTGGGAATCTATGTATGCAGTTGAGAGATAATGAAAGATAAAAGTACCCAAGTGTGACAAGTTTAAAGTCTTTCAGAAAAAAATTATTTACCGGTAATCCGCAAAGAATAAATCAGGTGACATCCACTTTTGCAGGTGTTCTTGTTTTCAAAAGAAAATGATATTAAAAAATTTGCTGTTTTGCATACTCTGACAAAATGTACCATTATTTTATTTCTTATGAGTGAAAATTTTTAAAGGTTTTAATTACTGGATGATGTATTATTTTAGATGCGACCCCAAGACATGAAAGTGATAACAGGCTTTTGTGAGAAGGAACACTTAGAGATCATTGAGGGGGATATGCTTACAATACTGGACGGAAGGTACCTTTTGTGTCTGGACTCTGGAGCATTTGATTTTTTCCCTGCACTAAGGCAGTGTCTTTGTGATCTTATATGATGACACTTTTCTTTATGATTTTGTGTAGACCTGACTGTTACTGGTGGAAGGGACAGAACAAAAGGACAAGTGAAGTCGGGACATTTCCACGACACTGTGTTGATCCACAACGAAAACTGGGCGGTCAGTGTCAAAGAAGGGGGGTGCACACTCACTCCCAACTCTTTGTAGAGCAATTCTTATATGCAAAAATTATCATGAAATGTCATATAAAGTTCTAATAAAATGTTTTCTAAAAAATTATACATGTATATAAATTCAATTTTTGCCCCAATAAATCATCCTTTTAAAAAGTGTTTAAGGTACATAAGATTGTTTTGTTATTTTGTAAAAGAGTTAACATTAGATTATATAAATCTATTTGCCTCATTAATTTGCACACACTGGCCATATATGTTGGATCAGTAATGATGCTGATTTAGCCTTCCAATCAAAATAAGTCCCCCCCCAAAAATTGAAGATTTTTCTATTGAATATTGAAAACATCAAACAATTTTTTTCTGACAGAAATCTTCAGAGATAAATCTTTGATAAAATAAAGTGTTTAATTCTATGCTTAAACTCCTTTAGAAAAACTGTTTGGAAATAAGCAATTTTATACAAAAAAGTTTAATATTCTCCTAATTAAATCCATTTAGATCAAATTGAAAATAAAGAATAAACTTCTTATTAATATTTGTACAAAATTAAAATCATTTATCAGTGTTTATCAAAGCAAAACTATGATATTATTTATGAGGGCCATTTTATTCCTTTACCAAATAATTTACTTTTTAAAGATTGAGATAAAAAAAAAAACGAAGTGTGTGCTTGCATGTTTATAGCAAAATTCTTACTTTGGTTTTACACTATCACAGGAAATGACATCAGCAAACCTCTGAAGAACAGTTTCATTCACACTGGACATGGTGATCCAGGGGGTAAATCCTGGGGGGACCCGGCTGCTATTGATGAGTAAGTTGAAGTGTTCACTTTCGAAGGATTAGTTTGTAGTACAGAAAAACAGTACTAAAGTGTGGCTTAATTATTTTACTATTATGTGTAATGAAAGGATTGTACTTTACTGTGAGTGAAAAGAATGTTTTTCCTTATTTTTTTTTATTAGAATATAATAAATAAATCTGTTAATTAAAACTAATTTCATATTTAGTATCCAATGATATACTGGGAAATATTCGCCCCCGTCTTATTTTTGCCCCTTTTGTCCTCGTTGTTAGCAGACAAATTTAAGACTGGGCAAATTCAGTGTCTCATATTATCAATATTTAGACACAACTGTGTCTGAGCGAATTCAAGACTGGACGAAACTGTTTGCAAGTGTTAAAGGGCGAAAATTACATGGGGCGAAAATAACCCTGTATACAATAGTATTTATATATATCAAAGATTTTCCTGATCTTTTAATGTATTCCAGAGTTTATTTACGAAATCCAATGGAACCCCCAGATCTGCACAAACCAGACTTGGCTTCCAAACAGTTGATCAAGAGTAAGAATAAAAAATTATTCTATTCTGCATTCTGAGTAATTACCTAGTGTAGAAACTTGTATCTCTCTCTCTGATTTACCTGTACCTTCATGAGCAAATTGTTAATGTATTATAGTACATCATGTATGGCAGTTGATTTGTTGAAAATGAATAGAATACGTAATGAAATTTTGATTTTAAAAGTTGTTAGATACCATAAGAATATTTTTATGCAAATCAAATTCTATTACTGTCTCTTTTATCATCTCCAGATCAGCTGACTCAATCATTGAGTGCCAGACAGCAGTTTAGTTACTCAAAGTTTGTCAACGAGGTGGACAGTGACTTCCAAGACGGGAAGTATCCGTCAACCTTACCCAAGGCTGTCACCACTGTGGGGGCTACCGGTACTCCCAACACCAGGGCCACGCAGAAATCGCAGACAAACGGTCAGAAAGAGGAGGGGCTCCTCATTGACTTCAGTGATGATTCAGAACTATGTACCGATCTACAAAAGCCAGCAGCTAGCACGCTGAGCTTGTTTGACACTCTGACATCGTCTGAACATTGCGACCGTCTTGACAAGCCTTTGATTCAGGATGCAGACACACCAGTTGACCCCTTTGACACAAGGATTTCTCTGGGGTCTATATACAGTATTAAACCACCCCCAGCAGTTCAGAAGAGTGCAAATCAGACAGTGAAATCAACGACTACTGAAACTGTGAAACAGAATAATCATGTGATTTCTCGTCCCACGGTCCCTCTTCCGTTACCCGAGAAGTTTCATTCATCCTCTCTCAGGCCAGAAAGTGAATCCTTTGAAAGTAAGAGGCATCATATTGAGGAACAATTAGGCAATAATCCACTTCATCAGTTTAGAACCAATGAGCTCAACGTAGGAACATATGTGACAGGTAGTCAGATCCAGGTGGTCAACACTCAGCATGTGGAGGAGAGCAAGCCATCACAGGCGATCCCACCGAAAACTAATGACAAGGCCTTCGATTGGCTGAATGATGCTATGAGTAATATGGGTGTGGCCAAAAACTCAATATACAGCAATCAAACTCCTTTGTATGATGAGGTTCCAAACGAAGAGGAATATAATACCATTGGTGGTGGGTTACATAAAGTAAAAAACTGTTTCAGTAACACCAGTAATAGTAGGCCGCTGTACGACGAGGTACCAGATGAAGTGGAGCAAGGGGATTTGAAAAACATAACGCCAATATCCTCCTGTACACTCCCCGCAAATCCTTCTTCAACCAATAATCAAATTTATGTCCCTGCTAGTACAGTGTCTGATTATGACTGGGATTCTTTTGACTCTGACTTTGATGATGATGTAGATGAGGCACAGGTTGATGTGGGGGCCACTGCCCGCCTTGTGAAATCTGATCACCTTGAAAAGCCACCACCGCTACCACCAAGAGATTATTTGTCGAACAGTCTAGACTCTAGAAGAGATGCATTGAAGAAGAAAAGTGAAAAAGCTAGAATTTTCCCTGTTCTTCAGGATGGTAAACAAATAAGTTCTACCCATTACTTTCTGATCCCTCCTAAGGGCTGTGATGATAGTCGTACAAACACTGCTGCTGTGCGGCCATTTTCTGTGGATGGGAACCAGCTAGATCATAAGAAACAGAGACCACACACAATGTCTGAGTATAAAAATGTGACAGATGTGGAGTATGCAAACAATAAGCAAACAAATAAAGATCACCTAGAGAATGGGGACCGAATGTCTTGGTCAGGAATGACAGGGCTAAAACCCATCGGAAAAATATCCAATGAATTATCCGGCAAGTCCAACAAACCCTGTAACAGAACTGTGCCCCGTTCAGTCCCAAACTCATCCAAGTCAGTGGAACCAAATTTTATGTCCACGTCCCCCCGGGAAAAAGTGTTACTGGTCCAGAATAGTGTGCTAGGGGTGACAGACGAGGAGTGCCATGCTGCCCTTTGTCAGACATCTTGGGATGAAAAGGAAGCCATGAAGTACTTGAAAACAGAACAACTGTTCCGGCTCGGGCTCACAACACGAGAAGATTGTGAACGACTCTTGGAAGCTTTGAACTGGAACCTGGAACTGGCTAGTTCAGTTTTGTTGGATGATTTCCGAAGCAGAAGGAAATCAGTGGAATCAACTGTCTAACATACTAGTGCCACATTTATTTCCCATATTAGTCAGCCATATTATTTATTATCTTTCATGATAGTTATTTTACATAATCAGTGTGCATCATCATTTTATGTACTAAGTCAATTTTTTATCATATTATACTAGAACAGGAAGAAAGAGCAATATACAAATTACAAGTCTATTTTTTAAGGATATTTTTACGCTGTAAATTTATCAACAGAGGAAAGAGACGATCATAGCCAAGAATAAAACTAGACATTGGTGCATGAAATTATTGATGGTTATACACTTTCTGTGCAGTATTTTTCAGCATGATTGTATTGTGTTATATTTTTCACAAGAAAGCTATCAATTTTAAAAAGTGTAGTTGTTTTCTACACATTGCCTGGGAGGTGAGGTTGTTTAAATACACAGATCAGAGTATCTGTGGAGAAGTAAGGGACAAGTTATTTGCAGGTCTGTTATGGATAAAGTTGAAAGTTTATGATATTATTATTGACAAGTTTAACTATTGATTGGATTTTTTGTAAACACATGCAGGAATATAGTGGATAAGGCTTAACTTCAGGATTTGAATTCAAAGAGACATCTGGGATTTTTTTTTTCAGCCAGAGCTTGTTTTGAATGCTGTCATTTTATTATTCTACAATCTAAACAAAAATCATAAAAAAGTATATACAATATGTTTATTACTGGTACTTAAAGTTTTCATAAACTGAAGACGAAAAAGAGGAAGCAAACAATTTGTTAGTAAAGTGTTGAGTACTCGTACATGATTTACCTAGCTTTTCAGAGGTTGAATTAATGATTAGTTTAATTCTTTTGATATCTTTTATCCAAATATTTTTAAAATGCTCTTATAATCAATTTTACTTTTAGAAGCGGTATTTGTTAGCGCAATTTTTTTTTATGAATTCCCACAAGCTTTTCTCCTTTTTACTGTCTTTTTTTCATCCATGGCATTCAAACCTTTTGTTTGTTACCTTTTTTATACAAGCTTTTCTTATGTGCCTAGATTCCTGCCTGTCTGTAATCAGATGTGGGGATTTTCTTAGGGACACTGCATGATTTGCCCATAAGTTTGTCTATTTGTTGACTTGTAGTTTCTATCCTTTCAGGTGATGGCTACAGAATAAGGATGTACTCTGTATGTTCATATGCAAATCTTGTGAAAATAACATGCTTCAATAGCATTCTTCAAAATTTTTTTCTCAATTTAATAATTTTCTACCCAGTAATGTGCTCCCCCCAATCTTTTGATTTTTTTTTCAATTTGATAAAAAAAAAAAAAAATGAAACGTTATAGTGAGATGAACATATCCTTTTTTTGGGGTGGGGGGGGTCATATTTACAACATCTTTGCTTTTCACATTAATTGGTGGTGTGTTTTGTGGTTTTTTTTAGGGGGGGTGACAATGTTATTTTGTCCTTGAGGGAGTCTTGTGTCCTTGTGAAAGTCATGTGTTAGAGGTCCAACACTGTGGTATTGTCTTTTTGTCCACTGTTGTCAATGTTCTCATGTGATATTGTGTTATGTCAAGTGATATTATTAATAACAGATACCTGCTGATATACGATGAGTGTTTTATTGTTTGCATTTATTTTGTTTCATTATTTGATAAGTCATTGAATACAAATACTTTCTATCTACACATGGCCAGTGAATTGAGAATGGAGTCAGGATTGACTAACTGTACATCTATTGTACACCTGTATTAAATCTGAAGATCCTAGGGAAAAGTGGTTCATTTCTTTTTGCTAATGCGCTCCTCCAAATTCCACTTCGGATGGTTATTTTACGATTATTTTCATATCTTTGTACCAAGGAAACAAACCTTTTAAAGATTAGTCTATTTCTAGAAAAGAAATTCCTATCAAACGCCTTAAATGTAAAGGAACCGTAGACACTTGTTGATCGTTGAAGTTCTAGAATGAGATTTTGTGATCTCCTCCTTATAAAGCTATACACATTTTAAGTCATGTTTCTTAAAATTATTACATAATAAACTAAAATATTTTAACAATTATTTAAAAAAAAATGAACTTATTTCGAGTTGTGAGGGTTGGGTAGTTGTTTGTTGCAGGTGTGTTATAAAATTACAACGCATTTTGAAAAATTAAAGCGTACTAATCTGGTCAGTATTGACGCAATTTGAAAAAAAAAGTGCAGGTTTGGTCGAAATACTTGAGACATTAAGATATGATAAATAATTTTATTATACTTTCATGTTAAATACTGAAATCTGATTGGTTTAGACGCAGTTGATAATCCGTTGTATTACCCTCAGCGTTAGCAACACACTTGGCAACCGGTAATTTAACACTATATAAATAGTGCCTGTTTGGGAGGGTACCAGTTGAAATTGACACCCCTTGAAAACCATTGTCAACCGACGCGAAGCGGATGTTGACAATGGTTTTCAAGGGGTGTCAATTTCAACTGGTACCCTCCCAAACAGGCACTATTTATTTTATTATACTGAATGTCTTAATTTTAGAGAACATTTTACTGCGTTTATATAGAAATGACGTGAATTTAACGGCGAACCGCACGCTCATAATTTACGCGCATGTAACAATTCGTTCTATCGGCCCGTTGCCAAGCGTGTTGCTAACGCTGAGGGTAAGAGAACGGATTGTCAACTGCGTCTAAACCAATCAGATTTCAGTATTTAACATGAAAGTATAATAAAACGAATTGTTACATGCGCGTTAATTATGCGCGTACGTTTCGCAATAGAATTCACGTCATTTCTATATAAAAGCAGTAAAATTTTCTATAAAATTAAGACATTCAGTATAATAAATAATGCCTGTTTGAAAATTGAATCAACGCCGCCCAGTCAGTTGAAATTGACACCCCGAGAAAACCATTGTCAACCTCCACTGCTCTATTTATATATTAGCGTTAACCTTGTTTAGCTCTATGTGATGATATATTTTTTGAATCAGAGAACCTGATACGTAAGTTAATTGTCTCCATTATAGAAATTGTTGATCTACACTCAAAACGCAATTTGAACAAAAATTCAAAGTTATTTGGTTCAAAATTTAAGGTTCCCCGACCCTCAGCCTCAATGGGTTTTTTTTTTATCATAAAAACCGTTATTTGTCCTGCAGACTTTTTAAATGAATAATTAATAGCATCCATGTATTTTACAAAGGTATTGCAAATTTGCCAGCGATGGATATAATTGAAAGGAAAATACAAGTTGAGATCAAGTTTTTTTTTCCGAAGCGCGTTGCCCCACAGGGGCCGTTTATTACTTAGAATTGTGTGTGTTGAGAGGGGGGGGGGGGTTAGAGCCCAAGGTAAATTTCCATTCAGAGAGAGAGAGAGAGAGAGAGAGAGAGAGAGAGAGAGAGAGGTCTAGTATTATCTCCCTTGCTCCCTGGCGATTCTTTAACCGCATTGCAAGCATACAACTTATGTAACGATGAAGACTAGGTAGTTGGTCCCCCCAGTGAAGGTATATATATACATGTATTTATCAGTTTGCGTTGTCACGACACAGAAATGATGAATGATTCCAGCTGTAGAGGGGCATCAGGCCTCTCCTCTCCCGAGTGAGTGTCCGTCTCGAGGGTTTTATGGGTTTTTTATGGACAGCAGTGCTAACCTTATCAGTCGTTTGGTTACACGGATCGAGCTGAATGAGTTAGAACCGTTTATGGCGATGCCCCTGCGGTACTAGTTTTAGTGATGTGTCAATGCAAGTTTTATGTCCTGTGGTAAATTGTATAATGTGCAATGATTTTCTTATTTCGCTCGTACGCTATGCAATGACTGTCCAACACGTACTCCTTTTTTATCTTTATGTTTAATTAATTTTCCTTGTACAGTGTACAACCCATGCAATTTATGTACTGCAGAAAATCAGTGACATTCATAATATCTTACATGCAACATGACAGGTAATAAATAAACATAAGCATAAACACATCTTTACACGGAGTGTAATTAATTACATACAGGTCATCAGACCAAAAATATATTGACGCAGGTCTCTCCATCTTCTCTTCGTAAATCACACACAGTGTGAAATGTGAAACTTGTACAGTATAATTATTAATACATCATTGTCATTAGTTTCACAGTCCAACATAAAAAAAATAGTTTAATAATATATTACGTACCGATTTTTAAATATAGCATTAAATATTCAAATTGCTTTTTTTCTAATATTTTGAAATAAAAAAGGAAAGAAGAAAGATGAGAAGAATCTTGGAAATCCTGTGCGGTAGTGCCCCTCTCGCTAGACCCGACACACGCCCTCACTGGTCCTCACACACCCACGAAGCAAACTTCTAAAGCTCTGATGATCACGATCATTTCCGCCTCCTCCAGAATAATGAAAAGGGATTGAAAAAGTTTGATCTAAACATGTTCATTCTAGCGTTTCCCCATGGGTTTCGTGAGGAGGGCGTTACCCCCTCTCCCGCCGTTGCGGCCTCTCCCGCCCCCGCCCCCTCGCCTCCTGAGCCTGATTTCATAGATCTCCTGCTGCTACCCTGTCCCCCCATTCCGCCTCCCCACCCCCAGGCGTCAGTGGTGGGGTAACCCCATGGATCAAGTCCCGAGGATCCGAAGCTGGACATGGCAGCTGTGAGAGGGTTAAATTCAGCTTGTGCCTCTGTTGAAGAAAAAATGAGTAATCAAATTCCGACTAGAAACACAATACTCTCTCTCTCTCTCTCTCTCTCTCTCTCTCTCTCTCTCTCTCATAGAATCTTATAGAATCTCATAAAATAAGAAAACGATAAGTATTTAATGAAGACCAGGTCATGATGTGACAATCGGTTTCTCTACAGACTACAGGGTTTGTACGCGGAAATGGACGACAGAGGTCGACATTGACAGAGTTACTGCATTTGCTCGTCATCCACTGACATGATGTCAATCTTCGGTCTCGCTATATGATGGTATGATGGAATTCATTTTTTGGGTACCATATAAATAGACGACTCGTGTCGATAACATCGAGATCAAACATATGTCCTAATCTGGCTGATTAGGGTCTTCCGTTTCCTTAGAGAGTGTAGTGGTTTTTTTTCCAACTACATCTTTACAAACGCAAAATGTACATCAGTCTACTCAAGTGTGTCGATAGTTTGTCACATTTTAGTTGGCCCATACTTAAAGTGGTAGTCGCTATCTTGATTACTTCGTGATTTAATCATCTTTGAATTTAATTACAGTTCGTAATTTACTTTACTAGAATTTTAAAAATAACACTCTCTCTCTCTCTCTCTCTCGCTCTCTCTCTCTCTCTCTCTCGGTGATGACGTCACCGCCTGCTTACCCTGGGCGGCGTTGTCCATGGTGATTCTGGGGGACCTGATATCTGTCCAGTAAGTGGTTCTGTTTGTTACCACCGTGGCTCTGGGGAAAAACAAAAACACGTGTCAGTGAAACTTGATGACAGTTCAATTTATCAACGAATAGCAACTTGGAACTAACATACATGTATATCTAGTTTGTATATCTATTATTAATATATACCGTATTACAATAGCTCTTAAAAACTAAAATCATCAATCATGAATACATGTATATTGGCTATGATGCATTTTTTTTCATGATACATTATACGTAAATCAGATACTTCACGATGACTTCGTGTTGATGTCAGAAGCAAAGCAAACATAGTTCGTGATAATATGATTTTTACGATGATAAGCGAACAACGTCAACGTAATGAATTATTCGCGATGACTAGCTTTGCCAATACAGGGTAATTCCTCACGATATGGTTTGTTTTGAATGTGAGTGTTGGACTTACATAAACTGTATCATGTCTGCGGTGCTGTGGGTCGGACCGTACCACAGAAGTGTGATGGAGTCCTTCCATCTGGAATTAGTGTGGGTGATGGCATCGTTTTTTCCCGAGCAGAACATGGGACGGGCAGCATCATTCTCCGTATACCATTGCCCTGTGGGCCAATCCTTGGACCCCTCTTCTCCCGCCACTATCAAAAACCCCTTGAAGGGCGCACCGGTAATAGTCACTGTAAATTTAAAATAGATAAATAGATTTAAAAAAGCTCACATAACATTTCATTTGGTGATTTGGTCTTAGGAATATTCTCTGTTTCATTTTAGTCTATTTCAAAGTATACAATCAATACTCAATCTCGTAACTGTCAGCATAAAATAAAAAACAAAATAAAAAATGCGCGATTGTTTTGTCGTTTACTGATTTTGATTTGCATCAATATTTTAGATGATCTAAAATATTAAGTATGTTTTATGCCTCAACTGCACATATCTGAAGCATTCTGCATCCTAATTCGGACGAATTTTGTGACATTTAATTAAAAAAGAATATTGTGACTGCGTATCCATAGAAAGAAAGCGCGTCCCTCAGTCCTAATGTTTTACGCTTTCCTTGATCATAAATAATAAGCTGGTCATAAACAGGGGAATGAAACATGACGTGCGTAAGTTCACAAAGCATTAACTTCATGTTAAAGCAAATGGCCAAAACAATGAACGTCAAATTAGATCGCCTTGCATGACCCCTCGAAGCTTCAAGCAGCTCGTATAAGAAACAAAGGAAACTGCCAAAATTTATAAAAATCTCATTTAGTTTTTTGTTTAAAAAAAAAAAAAGAAACACTATACATTACTTTAAGTCTTGCAATGCGTGTAAAAGAGAAAGAAATTTTTCGATTTTATTTATAAAAAAAAATAGACTGCTTTAAATGAGATAAAATAGAACTTCTTTGCCATACTTAGTATAACAATGTCTCGAGTACGTGAATCTTTTGTTCATTATTGCATGGTTTTTAAAATTAAATATAATTAAAATTTGACAGAAATTTCCCAGTAAGCCTCACCTCTGAGTGGCCGGTTGGGTGTGTAGGTAAGCGAGCTGAGGGTGATGTTGTATGGTGTCCCTCCTGCCTGTTTGAAAATCGGCCTGCCTGATTGAGGATGAGTGTGTCTGGGTATCATGAAAAAACAGGCGCGCTCTGGGGCCCCATCAGGATACCCCTCTGTAGATTTGACTAAAAACAAAACAAACAATCCAACAACAAAACACATCTTACTCATGACACAACGTTATTATAAGTCCTCAGACTTTGCTCCTCTCGCTTGCTTGGCTAAGACTGGAGTGAGACCGACCACTGGCCATCACTTAATATTTATTTGGATATTGTGACAAAACATTCTTTATGTTTGTACTGTTGCAATACACACACGTTAGTTAGTGTCAGCCAATGGGAGCTTAGAGTGAGCGGTATTTAATCGCCGTCAACAACGCGTATACAAGTAAAAGCGCGACGCTATCTCTGGTCATATAACATTAATAATGGAAAGCGCATAACGATTTTTCATTCTGCGGTAATCGTATTTCTCCTTTATCTCTCGTATATATCTCACGGTGACATGCTGACATTATATAATTATATAATAACATGGTTTCGCAAAGGCGCTCCAGTTTATGCATGCATCAAAGTTTATTATTGTCTTTGGATACACAATCTTCGGTAATGCATGTATTAAAACCGATGTGCAAATTAATTCAGACTAGGGTTATTTCAAGAACACTTACTATTTAATGTGACATGAATTTTAAATAATAATTCTTATGCCACTGGGGCAACTGCAATTGTTGTTTTGTTGTTGTTTTTTTTCACATTAATATGCAGTTTTTGGTTTGTTTTTGTGGTTCACTCTCACTAGGGCGATGCGCAAATTTTCTTGAAAGTTTTTTGTAATAATTGAATTTACAGACTTAGCGAAATACACAGATTTAATTAACTATTTGTGGATATAGCGAAGTTAACCCCAAGTCGTTCTATTGCAATAAACTACTGTATATACGAATATATTCGCCCCCGTTTAATTTTCGGCCCTTTCGCCCTCGTTGTCAGCGGGCTTTAAGACTGGGCGAATTACAATGTCTTCAATGATTTCTCTTTAACCTCTTTGTCTGGGCGAAGTAAACACGGGGCGAAACTGTTTGCAATTGTAGAAGGGCGAAAATTACACGGGGCGAAAATAAACATGTATACAGTATGTAAGCAAAACTTGAAGCGGTTATGTATTTTTTGCAATGCCCGCAACATACTGTAAACGTATTATATTTGGCGTGAACGATATTTGGCGGAAAATAGTTTTGATCAAGATGGCGTAGATTTGAATTAGCGTATTCCTGAATTTGACTATTTTTATACATATATGCATGGCATTTAGCGTTGTACTTGATTTAGCAGAGGCCGAATTCCGCCAAAAACGCTAAATAGAATACACCGCCAAATGTAGTACGTTTACAGTATTCATACACAAATTAACCACTGAAGAAATCATTTCAGTGTTATATTACCCTCTGAGTAAGGGGGGTAAAAAATGTAAATATAGACTTTGTTGGTTCATTGGAAACATTACAGTTGTGATCTGGTTGTAGGAAATCTTACATAATCTGCTAACGCAGAGTGCTATAAAGTATTATTTTTTCTACCAAGTCTATAACCTTTAAAGAACCATTTTAACAAGAGCTTGGACTTAGAGTAGTTGTGTCAAACAGTAATGTGACGTAGGTCTGTTTATTTCATTGCTGGCCGATCCGTCATGGCTCTTTAAAATCAACAAGATTTCTCTGTCTTTTGAGCCAAGACTATGCAATCTGTGTACATTCCACTTGAAACCACGTCATTTTGAACTTGTTTTGATGCAAGAAGTGGACAGTTACGTCCTACCGAAAGTCCAAGGTCTTGTTAAAATGGTTCTACTGATCTGAGCCAACAAAGAAAGACTTTCACTGTTTAATGAAAAAAATTTCCAAGTTTTTCCTTTATTTAAAGTAAAAAGTAACTGATTGAATAGCTTTCATTTTTATTCTACTGAGTTTACAAAATATATACAATGTACATACATCTTCCTCTACAAAATATGTACAAGGTAAATGACAGATCTGTAGGAATGAGGAGATGATGATGAAGGTGACATTGACCAGGGAAAAAAACCGGACATATTTGTTCTCAGACAACCTTTTCAAAACCTTAATGTCACACATTTAATGCACAGTAAAACACAGTTACAGCGAAAACATTTATTATGAATTTATGCCTATAGCAAAGTATATTTTAGATTCCCTTATTATTGAATTAACAGTTATGTTAGGTTTATAACAAATCAAAATTGATCACCTCCAGCACTTTGCTGTAAACGTGTTTTACTGTACAATGTATTTTGAATAAAAAATTAAGTCTGTAGATATAATCTTTATGCATTGCCTTGCAAAGTTACAATATTTTTTTTTTTTGGAAAACTTCTGCATGATCTTCATAAGGAGCAACACTTTATTGTATTTTCAGTAGTAAAATATTTTTATCAGTTTTTAGTAGTTAACAAATATATTTCAACCATGAAGATCAGAAAAGCTTATGTACACAGGTGAAACATAACCATGTTATTTTTCAGATGGAGGAATTGTTGTATTTAGAATATTATTCAAATATCCTTTATTTTATTGTATTACAGTTCGTTTTAATTGCTGCAGTTTTTGGATGTTTAAAATGAGACATGAAACATAAATATATGGAGAAATCAACAACCCTCAAAACAATTGTTTTGGTTTTTTGGTTATTTGAGAGAGTTTTATCCTACTAAAGTACACAGATTGAGATAACCTGGTACCCGGTAAATAGTTCATAGGGCAATTGCCATTATTACCTAGGAAAAACTTAACTCCAACAATTTACTGATAAATACCAGTAATTCAAATATTTGCTGATAAAGTTTTAATTATTTAAAGTTAGTCTAAAGTAATGTTTTGAAACTTGTACTAATAACAATTTATGTTATTCAACGTCAAAGATCAACATAGCAGCCGAGTACAATAAGCATTTT
Organism: Magallana ariakensis; assembly: GCA_020458035.1. Classification (NCBI taxonomy): domain Eukaryota; kingdom Metazoa; phylum Mollusca; class Bivalvia; order Ostreida; family Ostreidae; genus Magallana; species Magallana ariakensis. Next base: position 33,443,643 of record CM035814.1, on the reverse strand, counting down.
TATGAAATAGACATCTCAGAATACTCTTGACGTATGAATAGATAACGAATAAAAATTTTGTATGAATCAAAACATCTATAATACAACCAATCAAATACATTTTAGCATTTTGATGACATTTTAAAAATGTATCAAATTTCTAAATATGACAACACACTCAAAGCACCAGTTGTCTAAAAATACATGTATTTAAGTAAAAAAAAAAAAAAAAAAGAAGCCTGCTAGTATTCAAATATACATTAGTGACAATCAAAAGAAAACAAGAGGCCCATGGGCCACATCGCTCACCTGAGGAACAATAGGTATGATAAAATCAGCTTAATGGAGTCATAATAAAAACTATCTGGACAATGTAGTATAATACATGTAGATCCTGTACAAATAAAAATCAATTTTTTCCACTGGTTTTTGAGAAGAAGATTTTTAAAGATTTACTCAATATATTCCTAAGTAAAAGGTCGACCCCCCCCCCCATTTTGGCCCCACCCTACCCCAGGGGGTCATGATTTTCACAACTTTGAATCTACACTACCTGAGGATGCTTCCACATAAGTTCAGCTTTTCTGGCCAAATGGTTTTTGAGAAGAAGATTTTTAAAGATTTACTCTATATATTTCTATGTAAAAAGTTGACCCCCCCATTTTGGCCCCACCCTACCCCAGGGGGTCATGATTTTCACAACTTTGAATCTACACTACCTGAGGATGCTTCCACATAAGTTTCAGCTTTCCTGGCCAAATGATTCTTGAGAAGAAGATTTTTAAAGATTTACTCTATATATTCCTATGTAAAAAGTCGACCCCCCCCATTGTGGCCCCACCCTACCCCAGGGGGTCATGATTTTCACAACTTTGAATCTACACTACCTGAGGATGCTTCCACATAAGTTTCAGCTTTCCTGGCCAAATGGCATTTGAGAAGAAGATTTTTAAAGATTAACTCTATATATTCCTATGTAAAAAGTCGACCCCCCATTGTGGCCCCACCCTACCCCAGGGGGTCATGATTTTCACAACTTTGAATCTACACTACCTGAGGATGCTTCCACATAAGTTTCAGCTTTCCTGGCCAAATGGCATTTGAGAAGAAGATTTTTAAAGATTAACTCAATATATTCCTATGTAAAAAGTAGACCCCCCATTGTGGCCCCATCCTAACTCCGGGGGGTCATGATTTTCACAACTTTGAATCTACACTACCTGAGGATGCTTCAACATAAGTTTCAGCTTTCCTGGCCAAATGGTTTTTTAGAAGAAGATTTTTAAAGATTTACTCAATATATTCCTAAGTAAAAGGTCGACCCCCCCCCCCATTTTGGCCCCACCCTACCCCAGGGGGTCATGATTTTCACAACTTTGAATCTACACTACCTGAGGATGCTTCCACATAAGTTCAGCTTTTCTGGCCAAATGGTTTTTTAGAAGAAGATTTTTAAAGATTTACTCTATATATTCCTATGTAAAAAGTCGACCCCCCATTGTGGCCCTACCCTACCCCAGGGGGTCATGATTTTCACAACTTTGAATCTACACTACCTGAGGATGCTTCCACATAAGTTTCAGCTTTTCTGGCCAAATGGTTTTTGAGAAGAAGATTTTTAAAGATTTACTCTATATATTCCTATGTAAAAAGTCGACCCCCCCCATTGTGGCCCCACCCTACCCCAGGGGGTCATGATTTTCACAACTTTGAATCTACACTACCTGAGGATGCTTCCACATAAGTTTCAGCTTTCCTGGCCAAATGGCATTTGAGAAGAAGATTTTTAAAGATTAACTCTATATATTCCTATGTAAAAAGTCGACCCCCCATTGTGGCCCCACCCTACCCCAGGGGGTCATGATTTTCACAACTTTGAATCTACACTACCTGAGGATGCTTCCACATAAGTTTCAGCTTTCCTGGCCAAATGGCATTTGAGAAGAAGATTTTTAAAGATTAACTCAATATATTCCTATGTAAAAAGTAGACCCCCCATTGTGGCCCCATCCTAACTCCGGGGGGTCATGATTTTCACAACTTTGAATCTACACTACCTGAGGATGCTTCAACATAAGTTTCAGCTTTCCTGGCCAAATGGTTTTTTAGAAGAAGATTTTTAAAGATTTACTCTATATATTCCTATGTAAAAAGTCGACCCCCCATTGTGGCCCTACCCTACCCCAGGGGGTCATGATTTTCACAACTTTGAATCTACACTACCTGAGGATGCTTCCACATAAGTTTCAGCTTTTCTGGCCAAATGGGTTTTGAAAAGAAGATTTTTAAAGATTTACTCTATATTTCCTATGTAAAAAGGCGACCCCCCATTGTGGCCCCACCCTACCCCCGGGGGTCATGATTTTCACAACTTTAAATCTACACTAAATGAGTATGCTTCCACATAAGTTTCAGCTTTCCTGGCCTAACGCTTTTTTAGAAGAAGATTTTTAAAGATTTACTCTATATATTCCTATGTAAAAAGTTGACCCCCCCATTTTGGCCCCACCCTACCCCAGGGGGTCATGATTTTCACAACTTTGAATCTACACTACCTGAGTATGCTTCCACATAAGTTTCAGCTTTCCTGGCCTAATGCTTTTTGAGAAGAAGATTTTTAAAGATTAACTCTATATATTCCTATGTAAAAAGTCGACCCCCCATTGTGGCCCCATCCTACCCCCGGGGGTCATAATTTTCACAACTTTGAATCTACACTACCTGAGGATGCTTCCACATAAGTTTCAGCTTTCTTGGCTAAATGGTTTTTGAGAAGAAGATTTTTGAAAATTTCTTGAAAATTTTCATTAATTCCTAATTATCTACCCTTGTAAGAGGGCTTGGTCCTTAATTTTCACAACTTTGAATCCCCTTGGGCTATGGATGCAATGTGCCAAGTTTGGTTGAAATTGGCCCAGTGGTTCTTGAGAAGATGTTGAAAATGTGAAAAGTTTACAGACAGACGGACAGACGGACGACAGACAAAATGTGATCAGAATAGCTCACTTGAGCTTACAGCTCAGGTGAGCTAAAAAAGACTATAACATCAATGCAAAAACTATACACACCATGGCTTTGTTAGAACAACAACAATAAAATCTAATCAGATAAGTTTTCGGCTGCTTCATTTCTTATTTGGTTTGACACATAGTACATTGAATTTCAGCCAACTGATTCATGAATGCTATACAAGCAGAAGTGTAAAAAAAAATAATAATAATAATAAATGCATAAAAATTGCAAACCTCAAATATAATGAAATCAGTTTTAAGAAAGTGTTCATTAAAAATAATTACATAAAAAAATCATAACAGCATATCATTTACATGTTCTGCTGTGTTTTTAATTTTTTAAGAACATGCAGAACATAAGAAAAGATTGACAAAAGTCTTATTTCTCAATGATTGCAGACTGAATTAAAAAACCAGCTATGCAACCATTACTGGTATGTATATGTCAATGATTTGATAATCAGTGAATCATGGGGTGGAAGGCGGGGTTTCTATACAAGTGATACTCCACCAGTGCTTGAATAGTTGTTGTTCAATGTTTGAGTCCACAGACTGACTGGACTCAAATTAACAAGAATATTGTTCAGTATAAATGGCAAAATATGCAAGCAATGCATGTAAAAACTACTTTTAGGTCTAAAAAGCAGACAAACTGTCCAGTATGTGATACATACGTCCTAACAAATCAGATCTATAAAAGTATACAACATTATGAGCAGTTATAGTGCTGTCACTGTGAAGAATATGGTGGGTAAACAGAAAAAGGGGAGGGGATGAAAAGGGGGAAAATGTCATTGTTTTCCAGGTGAGAAACTCCCTAGTGATGGAAGGCTGAATACACATCACTGGCTGGGAGATTTGGCAGTTGCATGTTGGCTGATGTAACAATGTGAGATATGACCTTCTGTTGGGGTTCACTTTTCATGATCAGTGACAGGGGAGGCAAATCTTGTCTGGGCTCTTGTTCTCCGGAGGGTGAGTTACTCCCCTTGAACATGGACATCATGATATGCTGATCCTTTCTGGGCTGTTGAGTTGTGTAGTCCTGTGGGTACTCTTGCTGGGGTGTGCTTGAGGTGACAACATTTAATTGGTTTGCTTGTGTTTGGTTTTTGGGGGCCTTCTTTACCTTTGTAGATCCATACATGTAAACAGTGTGAGCCTAAAGTCAGATATTGAGAGCAGTGAAAAACTAAAAAATGTTGGTGTTTCAAAATATGAATGAATACACAGATAAAATGCAATAAAAAAAAACAATTTTGTCAACACTTGTTTTTAAGGAAAATTTGAGGAAAAGTCTTTATATAAAGTCAGAAAAAGATACTGCAATACCTTTTGTTTGTGACAGTTCACTCCCCTTTGGGTGTGAAACTCCTGGAAGCACTCATCACATTTATATGGCTTCTCACTTGGGTCATGTGGTTTTGTTCCATCTTTGTTGTGCATGCGCATGTGGTGCTGGAGGTTGGCCATTTGTGCGAAAGCTTTATCACATCCCTCTAACTTACAGGCATAGGGTTTCTCTCCTGAAATCATCAAATATACAAAGTAAAACCTGCTATAAAGTGGCTTTATCCTATTTTAATTCATTGAACGACACTCTTTCCAAGCTTTGTATGTCCAGTGAACATGCCAGTACAGAAGTATCTTGACCATTATCAGTCCAACTTGAAGGGACATCAGTGTGTAACTTGTATGGTTTACGTTAAAATTTTACGAAAAATTACTCAAAAATTCATTCAAGTTATCAATTTAATCAATTTATTAATATATATTTTCATGAACTATTGGCTATTACCACAGGTCCAGCTTATGCTCCCATCATTGAAGGAAAAATTTACAACAGAAATACATGTAATGGACATATTAATAATTGGGAAGATGATCTTGAGACAGAAATTTTCATCTTTAGTCGGACACAAGCCTGATAGACAGACAGACATACCAGTGTGCATCCGGACATGCTGCTGTAGATGACTCAGCTGTTTGAAGGTCTTGTCACAGTAACTACACTTGTGTTTACGGACATTACTGTGTACCAGCATATGCTGACCCAGCTGGGAGCTGTTCTGTCAAACCAAGCAATCAACAAAATCATGTCTTCTTTCCTCACATATTTTGGTGGAAATTATAGTTCATTTGAAATGTTTACAGAATTGCGAAATTTTATCCTAGTTTTCCAATTATTAAACATTAGTTTGACTCATTCTTACGAGAGAAAAAAAAGAGCCATCTACCGGTAATTAAAAGTGAATTGTTAATACCTTAAACATCTTGTCACAATCTTTACACACAGGAAGCCCATATTTTTCTGTAGAGAGGCGCCTTTGTTTGCTGGGTGAGGCTTCTTCCACACTCACTAAACCAATGACAGAAATGAACATTAATATGTATTATAAAGGAATAGAACCATTTTAACAAGACCTTGGACTTTCGGTAGGATGTAACTATCATTTTCCTGCGTCAAAACAAGTAAAAATGACGCTGGTTTGAAGTGAAATATACACAGATTGCGTAGTCTTAGCTCAAATACCAGACAAATCTTGTTGATTTCAAAGAGCAATGGCTGAGTGGCCAACAATGAAATAGACAGGCCTACGTCACAATGCTGTTTGACTCAACTACCCAAAGTCCAAGCTCTTGTTAAAATGGTTCTAAGTTTAATAGCCACACAATATTACCTAGGGTAACCAAGTTAAGATTGGGTCAACAACAAAAAATGACTTGCAATGTATAATGAATTGATAACATTGTGACTTTGATGATATTTAGTATTTTGCAACCAGAATTAAAACAAAGTATCAAGTATCATATAAATACATCATTCTAGCATAGGATAGCATTAGAAGTTGTCGCCTGGAGAAAATAATTGTTGAATGTGGCAAAGTTGAGGTTAACAACGGTTTTAGACTTAGAGGAGCACAAAATCATTGTTACCCTTGCAAGCATGCAATATTTTTTTTACCCATTGTTTACTTCTGTTTAACTGTTCATTCGATGACCTTGTTAATGTTGGTGGTCTATTAATGTATATTGTAAACAACTTGCCTTCTTTGGAGAGCATCGATGCAATATTGGTCTGTGTGTGCATCTGACTACTGTGTACCTCTGTAGAGGACATGATGTCATCCGCTCATGCATCTAAGTCAACAACCTCACAGCTTTCTAAACAGAAACAACAACAGTTAGCAAGGCTCATTCCCCCTCTGTACTCCAATATAATATTGCTTTTATAGTGATCATTATAATGATCTTCTGAAAGAAGGCATTCTTGAAGAGCACAAAATTTAGCAACATGTAATGTTGAGATTTAGTATCTCTTTTTAAATAGTCGAGATACCTTGATTACTTATCACAGTAGTTTTCAATGTAAGACATGCATGTATCTGGAAGGGGGGGGGCATATGCAGAACATATAGACCCAGACATTCATCTCCCTTAAATGATCTTCGCCTCAAACATCTTCACTACAGTAACATTCAGTACAGTAACATTTATATAATAAAATATATCTGTCACCTACATGCAACTATTTTTATTTGCATACATGTACATTGTAAAATTGGTTGTGAATTGGTTGTGAATTACTTAATCAAAATATTCTGTATAACTTCAAATTAAAGGTTTATAACGTTATATAGAGCTAAGCCATAAAGTTTACAGGCTAGTCTAAGACCTGTCAGGACTTCAACTGTTCAATGTAAACATAGTTGGCTACATCTGTCATATTCAACGTTCAATTCGTATAAGGGTTTGTCTAACAATGTAAATTCATTTTTCCTTCCGTAAATGATTTGGGTATACACATTAAAAGTCGATACGTTTATAATAGAGAGGCCACCAGTCGGCGGACCACCAGTGCCATTAGGCATCAAGGTAGGCTTGGGTCCTTCACGAAAATAGTTTTATAAGATTTTTACATCAAAATAAAATCCTTATTTACTAAAAAAAATACGAATGCACTTACGACATCGACTAAAACAACTTCAATGGTCCAGATTTTTGTGGTCATCAAATGTTTTAATAACCAACAGAAAATTGCTAAAATGGTTACCCTAAAAACAAGAACGAACCCTATTTAGACATCGCGTTGAATAATAGAGGAAAAAAATATATTTGAAGGAATTCTGTTCAGTTTTTATAGAGTATATTTGCTTGTTTTTCTCATATGTATAATTGTATAATTTTAACATGAATAATAAATTGGCATTTAAAGAAATATAAAAAACATCGCACATTAAAAATCGGGTTCGATATTCTCTCTCTCTCTCTCTCTTCTCTCTCTCTCTCTCTCTCTCTCTCTCTCTCTCTCTCTCTCTCTCTCTCTCTCTCTCTCTCTCTGCGTGTGTATGTGAAACATATGTAAAATATTGTCTCCATTATTTCACAGAACTATTCTTTTTTATCCTTATCTTTACCATACAATGATTAAAAATGATATAAATTTATAGAGCAAAAAAATATGAAGAGCAAAATAACTATACAATAACTTAAATAGTTTATAATTAATCAGTCAAGCATTTGCATAATACAGAAAAAAATTAAGTCAGTTTCATAATCTAAGTAACTATAACGTTATAACCATGTACTAGGAAATGCTGGTATATATATTTAGTTTAGACATTTCACCACGTATACCACAACATGCCGGGTGTTATTTAATTTAAAATTTTGGTTGTAACGCGGCATTTGATTGGATAGAGAATTTAGTTAAATTTGTATAACCTGGTTTGATTGTCACAAGACACGTCACAATGCACCAACGTCAAAAATGTACTAATCCGCTTGACGTTACGTTTGAATATTGAACAGATTAATATCATTTTTTTTAAGTAAAACGCACTCAATTCGTATAATTAATTACAGAAAATTAAATTACAAGGAATGAACTCATTATCTACCCAAGTTATACTCGTATAACCTGGTTTGGAGCAATTTACGCTTTTCTTTATTCGCGGATTATAAAGCGTAAACTGCCCCAACCCAGGTTATACTCGTATTGTAATGAAAATTACTTTGATTATGTAAATAAGGCAATCAGGGTCAATCAAATATATTCAATCAAAAGCTATTCCTTGGGTGTGGTAAACTGTCTCAAACGTTTAGATGACCCAGCGATGAGTCAGCAGAATTGACGCAGGGTATAAATAGGAAGCGCGTCTATGCATCTTAGTTAGTCTGCTGGTAGACGCAGAGGAATACAGATCAAAAGGAGAGTAACACCAGGTACGGTTTATGTTTCATTTGCGGGACCCCAAAATACTGCGGGTGGACCATTTGAAACATTAGAGTATATTATATAGTCCGGGAGCATAGGCTCAGAAATAAATTGGTACGTTCGGACTAGGTTCAGAACAGGGTCTGAAACGGTGGTTTCAGACTAAGTGTTGCACAAGGAAAGCTTAAGGAAAATTATACTTTATAAAATCAGTTAGAATTAATCATCGTGTTTGATTTCATTTGATTAATACTGTTTAAGAGTTGATTTTATTCCAATCATTTAGAAACGTAGGAAACGTTTAAGAAAAATTAATATCTGTGGTTTGAACCCACATTACACGTTACAAATTTTTGGTGGCAGCGGTGGGATAATATAAATCAACTCAATTTTCTTTTCATTGTGATTAAGTTTATAGCGTTTCAAACTATTTCGGTTTTAGATAGAATTTTGTTTGTTCTTACCGTTTGAAACAAGTTGTTTAGAAATATTCACATCAGGTTTGAATTATAAGAATCATGGATAAGATTGATGAAGAAATTAGTTTTCTTGAGGAGAGAATTAAGGAGCTTTCTAATGAAAGCATGGAGATTAAAGAACACAGGGCACAGTCAACGCCTGGGACTGTGAGAGATTCGGGAATTGGAGCGTCTGGACGTGGTGTAGAACATACCACAGAGGAAAACTATGAGGCCAAAGGTGCAAGACCTAAAACTAAGATGTATGCCCAGACAGAAGATTCGTTTGAACTTTACGACAGAAAAGACAGGGTTCAAAAGGAAACAACGCCGGTGTATTTAGATACGCCAGACAATTTGCCAAGAAATATTACAACACGTAGAAACAGGGATGTGCTGCAAGCCCGCACTTATGATAATCAAGACAATACAGACAAGCCTGGTAAGCTTAAGCCAGCGACATACGATGGTTCAACATCATGGTTGGATTATAAATCGCATTTTAATGCTTGTGCTTGTTTGAACCATTGGTCCGAGGCTGAAAAAGGAATGTACCTGGCTGTTTCCCTCAGAGGTCAGGCTCAAGGAGTGCTTGGGAACCTGGCTGAGACATTACAGATGAATTTCAGAGCACTATCAAAAGCCTTAGAAGAGAGATTTTCCCCAGCCAACCAAACGGAACTATATAGAGCTCAGCTCAGAGAAAGAAGACAAAAAGCTAGTGAGACCATACCACAGCTCGGGCAAGATGTCAGACGATTGACACGACTGGCCTATCCTACTGCCCCAGAGGATGTTTGTGAAACTCTCGCTAAAGAGTATTTCATTGATGCTCTTACAAGCGCAGACATGCGTCTGAGGATAAAACAATCTAGGCCACAGGATCTCAACGATGCTATCAGACACGCAGTTGAGCTTGATGCATTTGTTGGAACAGAACGCAAAAAGTATGAAGAAACCGGATTTCTAAGAGAAGTTGGGGATCAAACTGAGCCTGAACCAAAGAGTGAAAGTTTGGAAGAAACTGTCGGCTCGATGAAGGAGATATTGGTTAAACTGCAAAAAGAAATAACTGATTTAAAGCATGAAAAGAAGGGATCTCATAGAACCGACAATGTACCAGTGATTCCTAAGAAGTGTTACAATTGCGGCAAACCTGGCCATGTAAAGAGAGATTGCAGACTTAGTCAGTCAAACAGAAAAAATGATCAGAAGTTTCCACAACTGAACAAGAACAAAGTTTATAAGCCTAGTGAAAGAAAAACCGGCAGCTCTGGACATTTCAAAAAGGCAACACATAGAATGAGAAAACCAACACGTGGATATCAAGGAAGCATTGGCGTTCAAAGAAATGCTAATGAACCAGGAATGTATGTCAGAGGAAACATAAATGATATTCCTGCCATGACATTAGTTGATACAGGGGCCACAGTCACATTAGTGTCTCGGGAGAAATTTGAAGAGATGAGTAAAAAGTGCAAAATTGAATTGGCTGAAACGAATCAAAGTATTCTATCAGCGTCTGGAACGCCCCTTCAAATACACGGAAAGGCACTTGTCAAATTTAAGTTTGGCAACAAAATATTATATCAGACAGCACTGGTTGCAGATATGACTGTTGATGCTGTTCTGGGCCTTGATTGTTTGAAGGCTAACAAGGGCATAATTAATTTACGGGATAGAACATTGAGCTTAGGGGATGAATCTCACTCGCTAGAGTTTGAGGGAAGAATTGGATGTTTCAGAATTGTAGCACTAGAAACCGTTTCCATACCATCCAAAACAGAAATCGTTACAAACGGAAAAGTTGTAGTTCCAGAGAATGAAAAGATGCACTTAGATGCTGGAATAGTAGAACCAACAGAAACGTTTTTGAGTTCTGGCAGAGGATTGGTTGGAAGAACAGTGGTGAAAGGTAGTTCTACTGTCCCAGTAAGACTCTTTAATCCGTCTGATAACAATGTGATCATCCATACTGGAACAACGGTTGGGCAATTGTCACCCATAGACCATATCATAGAAGAAAATTGCCAAGCTACAACGGGAGTTGAAAAACTGCCTGAACATTTAGAGGAGTTGTATAGAAGAACGAGTCAGAATATGAGTAAGACGGAAGCAGGTGCAGTCAAAACACTCCTGATAAAGTATGCTAAGCTATTTACAAAGTCCGATAAAGACATGGGAAGAACAGGGCTTGCTAAACATAGCATCGACACCGGAGATCACAAACCTATCAAGGAAGCTCCAAGACGTCTCCCAGAACACATGAATACAGAAGTAAAAAAGCATGTGAAGGAAATGATGGAGAACAAGATAATAGAACCTTCGAATAGTCCTTGGGCTTCTAGAGTGGTGCTGGTGAAAAAGAAGGATGGCTCTACACGATTTTGTGTAGACTATAGGCGTTTGAATGCTATAACTGAAAAAGACGCCTATCCAATTCCACGCATTGATGAGACCCTGGACCAACTGGCAGGTTGTAAATGGTTTTCAACCCTCGATTTACACTCAGGCTATTGGCAGATTGAGATGGACCCAAAAGACAAAGCCAAGACAGCATTCGTAACTCGAAATGGGCTATATCAATTCAATGTGATGCCCTTTGGGTTGTGTAACGCCCCAGCAACGTTCGAAAGGCTGATGGAGTTAACATTACAAGGGTTGCACTGGGACATTTGTCTCATCTATTTAGATGATGTCATCGTATATGCAAAGACATTTGATGAAATGAAGACTAATTTGTCGAGGGTCTTCGACAAACTTGTAGCAGCTGGACTAAAATTGAAGGCGAAAAAGTGCACGCTATTTTCACGAAGTGTTGATTACCTATGACATGTTGTGTCTGAACATGGTATTTCCACAGACCCGAAGAAGACTGAAGTTATCAAGAAATGGCCCCAGCCTTGTAATGTAACAGAGCTCAGATCCTTCATTGGTTTCTGTAGCTATTATCGTAAATTCGTTCCAAACTTTGCAGTTTTGGCGAAACCATTACATGCTTTGACAGAGAAGGGAACAAAATTTATTTGGTCTAGCGATTGTCAAGAGTCGTTCGAAACTTTGCGAAATAGGTTAATCAGTGCACCCATTCTAGCACACCCAGACTTCACAGAACCATTTAAATTGGACACTGATGCCAGCGACATGGCTATGGGCGCTGTGTTGTCACAAATGCAAGACGGGGAAGAAAAAGTAATTTGCTATGCAAGTCGCTGTTTAAGCAAAGCAGAACGAAAATATTGTGTCACACGTAAGGAACTTCTGGCCATCGTCCATTTTGTGAAGCATTTCAGACATTATTTGTACGGAAAACCATTCTTAATTAGAACAGACCATAGTTCATTACGATGGTTATTAAACAAGAGAGATTCTGAAGGTCAACTTGCCAGATGGGTAGAAACACTTTCTACTTATGAATTCCAAATTCAACATAGACCAGGGAAAATGCACACAAATGCAGATGCTTTGAGCCGAATGCCATGTAGACAATGTGGAAATGACAACTGCAATGGGAAGAGCCTTATCAGCAAAGGGCAACTTAGATCAGTCTTCGAAGAAAAGTATACAGCCAGCACGTCAGTACAAGAAAGTCAAGAAGCAGATAAAGAGATAGCTTTAGTCAAGTCTTGGCTAGAAGCAAATGAGAGACCATCGTTCGAAGATATAAGAAGTGCAGGGTATTTTCTGAAATCACTATGGAGTCAATGGAAGAGACTGAAATTAGTAAATGGGATTGTATGTAGAAGATGGACAGTGTTGGAGACAAATGACAATATACTCCAGCAAGTTATTCCTCTTTCCAACAGAAGAACGATTTTGAGACTATGTCATGATGAAAGAAACTCGGGACATCTTGGAGTGCATAAAACGTTAGCAAGAGTTAGGCAAAGGTTCTACTGGCCTGGCTTGCAACAAGACGTTAGACAATATGTCACAGGCTGTGATATTTGTATGAAGCGGAAGAATCCAAACAAGAAAAAGATAGCTCCGATGCAGATAATTCCATCAGGAATGCCCGTAGAGCGCATAGCAGCTGATATTCTCGGCGAACTTCCAGTTACGGAAAATGGCAACAAATATATTTTAGTAGTCTCAGACTACTTTACCAAGTGGACGGAAGCTTTTCCTATGCCAAACATAGAGGCTAAGACCGTGGCTAAATTGATTGTGGAGGAAGTTATTGTAAGACTTGGGACACCTAAAATAATACATTCTGACCAAGCAGGCAATTTGAATGTGAACTTTTCAGCGAAGTGTGTAAACTTTTAAACATTCAGAAAACGAGGACCACGGCCTACCATCCCCAGTCTGATGGGATGGTAGAAAGGTTCAACCGAACCTTAACAAGTATGCTTAGCGCATACGTACAGGAAAATCAAAGAGATTGGGACACGCATATTCCCTATATTATGATGGCATATAGGTCAGCAGAGCATGAATCGACAGGTTTTACACCTAACATGCTTATGCTTGGAAGAGAAACGTCTTTGCCATTGGATTTGCAGTTTGAGATGCCGGAGCCTCTAAAAGAAATGAGTCCAAATGAATGGGCTTGGACTCTTAGAGAGAGAATAGAGAGAACTCACAGTTTTGTTCGTCAATACACAGAAGCTGCCATGAATAGACAGAAAAACTATCATGATATGAAGATGTCTTGGGAGAGGTTTAAACCAGGGGACCTAGTTTTTGTTTACTTTCCACAAAAGAAAATAGGTTGTTCTCCAAAGCTCACTTCATTTTGGCGTGGGCCATTTGAGGTCCTGGAAAAATGGTCCGATGTTCTCTACGCTGTTAACTGTGGAAGAAAAGGCGAAAAGCAGATCATACATTGTGATCGTTTGCGCAAAAAGAGAAACCAAACCCTTAGAGGAGAAGATACTGGTTTAATTACAGAGTTGTTAGAAAGTTATACTGAAACTGATGAAGAAGAGCAAGAAACTGATAAAATTGTAGAGAGTGTAGATGAACTTGTTGAATCTACCAGACCAAAAAGAAAATGTGGCCGTCCAAAGTGGTTAAAGGACTATGAGTCCTATTAAGTCGTGTAAAACTTTATTATTAAGTAATAAAGCGGGTTTTTTAATTTTGTAGAAAATGCCGAACCTGAAAGTTACCAAAGCTAAAGTTAGAAGTCATTGTCCATTGTGTGAAGGAAAAGTCCTTGATAACCAATGGCCTGAACATTTGATGAATTGCACAGGAGGAAAGTTTCCTTGCAAGACCTGTGGGAAACTATTCAAGAAGAAAGAATATTTGATCAGACACGAGAAGAAATTCCATGAGAAAGAATCAGTCAATCAAAATGACAATGGTGTTGAAAGCGGCGATGAAGAGTGGCTTACACAGGACCCAGGAGATTTGCTTGGACAAGTATCCAGTACAGACGAAAGTTCCAGTGACGAGGGAGACGAGTCCTGTGGAGAAAAATCAGAGGAAATCAAAGAGCAGTCTCAAGCAGTGGCAAGTGAAGAGAAAGGTGTAAGTGAGAGAGAGAAGCATAGTGCAAAACCAGAGAGCCGTAGTCCTTTGGAAAAGGGTAGAGTTGTGCGAAAGCGTACAGAACCAGCTTCAGTGTTTGCACCAAGGAGATCAACACCAGTGGTTTCAACCCAAAGCAGCGGGGTCTGCACATCTTCCTTACAGAAGTTCAGTTTTGGGAAAACATACAAGTCATCCAGTACACAGACGGAAAATCAGTCTGGTGATGGACAAAAGAGACTTTTGAAGAAACGGAAATTGCGCAAAGTCGTTTCTACATACACCAAGGATGACAAGCACGTTGAAGAAATTGTGGAGGAGGAAGAGTTCGAGTACATGGAATGAAAGACTTTGATTGATGTAAACGGGCAGAAAACCGTTATGCTTCTGGAACATTGTGTTTTGTTGAAAAACTACTCGTATAATTAAAAAAAAAAAAAATTAAATTAATAAAAAGAGTTTGTTTGTTTCATATGCGGGGTCGCATATATTTCGGAGGCGTGGGTAATGTAATGAAAATTCCTTTGATTATGTAAATAAGGCAATCAGGGTCAATCAAATATATTCAATCAAAAGCTATTCCTTGGGTGTGGTAAACTGTCTCAAACGTTTAGATGACCCAGCGATGAGTCAGCAGAATTGACGCAGGGTATAAATAGGAAGCGCGTCTATGCATCTTAGTTAGTCTGCTGGTAGACGCAGAGGAATACAGATCAAAAGGAGAGTAACACCAGGTACGGTTTATGTTTCATTTGCGGGACCCCAAAATACTGCGGGTGGACCATTTGAAACATTAGAGTATATTATATAGTCCGGGAGCATAGGCTCAGAAATAAATTGGTACGTTCGGACTAGGTTCAGAACAGGGTCTGAAACGGTGGTTTCAGACTAAGTGTTGCACAAGGAAAGCTTAAGGAAAATTATACTTTATAAAATCAGTTAGAATTAATCATCGTGTTTGATTTCATTTGATTAATACTGTTTAAGAGTTGATTTTATTCCAATCATTTAGAAACGTAGGAAACGTTAAAGAAAAATTAATATCTGTGGTTTGAACCCACATTACACGTTACAGTATAACTTCTGTAGACATTGAGTTCATTTCTTAAATAGAAATATCTGACGTTTTTCTGGCTTTTTTTAACGATTTTGATATGTTACATGTACATGCCAGGAAATATCAATATCGTTAAAAAGACCAAGAAAACGTCAGATATTTCGGACTAGCCGGGTGTTTATACAATGTTGTACTAGCGGGGTATATTCTCTCGAAGCGACGGAGAGAAGGTCAAGCAACGATTTTTGTCTACTTTCTTTAACTTATTTCACCGGTCAGAATTTGATTAGAGAAGAAAGCATTTAATTAATAAAATATAGACACGTCCTATTCTATCGTACACGTTCAATTTTTTTTTCAAACACCTAAAACACAATCCCAACGACCAGAGCGAATTTGTACATGCATGTATATGTTTATGATCAATATTAATATTAGGACAAGCCTTCGGTTTATTACAATGTTTGTATTATTTACAAATAGATGTCATATGTATATTTTTATACACATAGATTACCGATGAATAAAATCAATCGCATGAAAAGCTGACACTGTACAAGGTGTGTATACAGCCTGTTGTACCAGGGGTGTATATAAACACTCAGATTTTCTTGCAAATATTAGTGTAGCTGCAGGGTCTGTATAGCTCCCGGTCTGGAAAAAAAATCGGATGGACGACCTGCATGAACGAGAACTGAAATATTTGTACCGTTATTGCAGTATAATTTGATATTCAGAAGGGAAAAAAGCATGTATCGATATCAAACCCTACAATACCGCGTTGCTGAGGTAAATTGTTCGGATATACACAGGCATTTAAGAAAGTACTGCAGACGATTATTAAACCTTATAAAATTGTGTACGAGAAGTGTGTTTTATATCTAAGTAGCTTTTAAAGATTGCATGAATGTATTGATGTGCATATATTTACATTTTCCAGTGGTTTGTTTGTGATAACGCTACGAGTCGATTTTGTAACCTACATGTATAGTCCATTACAGTTCATCAAAGACGAGGTTGTGGAGCAAGACAGGATTTGCATAATTATACTAAATGAAAATAACGTGAAAATGTCAATAATTTAATATCTAATTGAACAATAGCTGGAAATTATATGAATATAAGTAAAATAACAATCATTCTTTGAATATTATGAGGTGATCAATTACGGTCGGGGCGTGATCAAATCTATCATAAACAGGTCGGGTACACTACCTTATATGGATAGCATTATTTAACATGTGACAATATTTACGTCAAACAGATTCTCCAATCCAGTGAATGAGTCGAAAAGCATGATGGTCTACAACGTGTTTACGATTCAACCAACGCACGTGGCTTTTGTCTGTTTAATACACATTATTTAATTGCTTGCCGGAATATTTGTACATCTTGGTTTTTACTTTAGAAGGCAAAAAAGGAAAGATTACGTATCATTAACTTTGTTCCATGCTCACATTGAAAAATACTGTTGTTTTTGTTGATCAATTGTTGCTTCAAAAACCGATCAGTATCTAAAGACTGGCAAACAAACGCATACAAGTACAAACAGATTTTGATAAGAAAAACCTGCATATAATTGTTTATTGATGACTTTATCATTGTGCACTAAAAATAAATACAGGTAACTGTAAATTTTTAACATAAATAGCCACGGTAATAGAAATACACAAATATACAAATGCAGAAGCGCAAGCTATGTAGCATATATTATTTTGTACGTTAAGCATTCTGATGAATGTCCCTGAAGAAAATATCAAGGCGCATTCTACTAATATATGTCCCAAATCTGTGGTATCACGTGAAAAAACGTTACTCACTGCTTTAAATTCAATAGGACGTACCTCTCTTTTGAACATTGACAATGGGGCATTTAAATAGGTTGATATAAGGCATCATATGCAATATTTTTTAATGAAAGTTCAGACATAATTGTCCATATTTATTTCATCATTTCTGAAAAATAATTCAAAATGAGTTTCCAAAGGACAATTCATAATGGTATATATTTTCAATACGCTTTATATACACTGAAACTTGTAGTAGCCCACAATGCCTTGCAACTCATTCACCTGATTGGTTTGTCGATAAAAGTAAACAGATGGCTAATTTAGTATGCAAATTTATGCCGACGTCACAAAATCTAGTGGTCTCGACCTGATAAAGGCATTCGGGCTTTGTTAGATTTGACCAGGCCCCGACCGAAATTATTACCTCATAATACTCAAACAATCATTCCTTGTTACTAAAATAAGAACTAGAATTATAGTACTTAACGGAATTTGATATGTTATGTTACATGTAATAGCAAAACATTTCTGCTAACATATGGTTTTTTTTTAATAATGTGATATTTTTTTTATATATATAGAAGGGCATGTTGTTGACTCTTGCCCGATGGCTGCTATTTATGAACTTATACGAGCTTATACTCTTGAACTCAGGTTTCTTTTTAAAATTTTCTATACTTTTAATGCCTTTTGCGAGCGTCAAATTTACGTTAAACGTGAGCTCGTCTAAATTCTATGGCTATCGTGTCTGAAATCTATAGCTCCATTCTTATTTTCTTTACTGAATATTGGTCCTCAGTTGTATTTTAATTTTGTCATGCCTTCCGTTGATTATGTTGTTTTCATGTAATCTAATGACTATTTTTCTCTTATTTGTTTGACTTGTTAAAATCTACCTACACAGGGAAGAAGTTCACTAGACTTGTAATCTCAACAATCCCCCCCCATAACTTTTAATGATACTATGTGCACATGCATCTAAATTTTTCCGTTTATTGTTTTTTCTTCTGTTTTTTGTATGCTATAATAAATAATCTATTTAAAATTTTAAATACAAACAAAGACAAATAATTTCTACATCAATGTTGTAAACTAACGCTACAAATATGTTTTGGTAGATATTTGAATCTCCAGTTTACAATGTTATACTGGCTCAGTTCGCTTGGCATTTGTAACATGAATATGCTTAATATTTTTTTTTTCAAAAACAAATCTTACTCCACAATACAATAAGTTATAACAAAAACAATTTTCAAAATTACTATTAATCATCACTGACTTTCGTCTCATCTGGAAAAGAATATCAAATGTATGGCATGTCAAAAGTTGCAATATTCGATCGTTTCCATTTGTTTTGTATAAATATTCATTTGTATTGTATAATTTTCTATTTGTGTTCTATAATTTTCCATTTGTATTATATAATTTTCCATTTGTATTGTATAATTTCTCATTTGTATTCTATAATTTTTCATTTGCATTGTATAAATTTCTTTTGTATTGTATAATTTTTCATTTTAATTGTATAATTTTCCATTTGTATTGTATAATTTAATTTGTAATTATAATTTTCTATTTGTATTCTATAATTTTCCATTTGTATTCTATAATTCTCCATTTATTGTATTCTATAATTTTCCATTTGTATTCTATAATTCTCCATTTGTATTCTATGATTTTCCATTTGCCTTCTAAAATTCTCCATTTGTATTCTTTAATTTTCCATTTTGTATTATATGTTTTTTTTATTTGTATTGTAAAATTTCCTATTTGTATTCTATTATTATACAATACAAATGAAAAATTATATGTAATACAAATGGAAAATTATAGAATAAGGTTATAGGTTAAGAATTTAGACAAAAATCGTCGCTTGACCTCCTTTCCGCCGCTTCGATCGAGAGCATTATTATACTTTTATGTTAAATACTGATATCTGATTGGTTCAGACGCAGTTGATAATCCGTTCTATTACCCTCAGCGTAAGCAACACACTTGGCAACGGGTAACACAACGAATTGTTACATGCGCGTAAATTGTCATGTTGTAAATTTTGAATTTACCGGGTGGCAGTAAATACAAAATTTACAACATGACAACATGTTGTAAATTTTGTATTTACTGCCACCCGGTAAATTCAGTAAATACAAAATTTACAACATGACAACATGTTGTAAATTTTGTATTTACTGCCACCCGGTAAATTCAAAATTTACAACATGACTAAATCATGCGCGTACGCGTCGCCGTAGAATTTAATCTCATTTCTATAAAAAAGTAGTAAAATTTTCTCTAAAATTAAGACATTCAGTTTAATAAAATAAATAGTGCCGGCCTGTTTGGGACGGTAACAGTTGAAATTGACATCCCTCGAAAACCATTGCTTCGCGTCGGTTGACGTGAATAGTCTCGCTTACCCCAGACTCTCGCTCTCGAGACGAGGCAAGTCTCGAGAGCGAGAGTCTGGGGTAAGCGAGACTATTCACGTGAATGGTTTTCTCGGGGTGTCAATTTCAGCTGTTACCCTCCCAAACAGGTGCTATTTATATAATACACCCTGGATGTTGTGGTGTACGTGGTGTACACGTATTTGGAATAATTCATTTATTTTTCTTTCATTCGAAAATCTTTTGAAAATCAATAAGTTTTAAACATTTTTATTTCCACAATCACAGTTTGGAGTGATAGTGGCATTTCTTCATAATTCAGTAAGTATTACCGTGTCTTAATTTTGCGTGAAGAAAAAACTTTTTTAGCACTGGCAGTAGAGAAAATCATGCTTCTTTGAAATCTATAAATGGATTTTGCTTTCATTGCATCCGTTGCTAGTGAGTACCATTTGCTTATGTGGTAGAGTGTTATTTTTAATTTGTTTTTATTGAAATTATTAAATATC
The DNA here is from genome assembly GCA_020458035.1 of Magallana ariakensis. Classification (NCBI taxonomy): domain Eukaryota; kingdom Metazoa; phylum Mollusca; class Bivalvia; order Ostreida; family Ostreidae; genus Magallana; species Magallana ariakensis. The sequence continues at coordinate 33,423,756 of CM035814.1, read as the reverse complement.
AAGTGTTAATTACGATTTATTTTGTCTTTCTACAATTCGCGTATTTGAATATCCGCGATGTTTTGAATAGCCGTTTACATGATTAATAAAAGGATACAACAACATTTGGTTTTATATTTTATTTAAATATATGTCCTAAGGCAATTATGTAAATTGGTCAGTTGGGTTCTATAGTCTTGTCTTTTGATTGGTTAGAGATTTCCCGCGGTATGTTGGTCTTTGTGTCAATTGCAAGGTTTGGCGGGTAGATCGATTCATATAGTCAAGAGGGACGGTTGACATTATGTCCTCTTAGACATTTACCTTTTGTATATAATTTATCAAATTGCCGGACGATAGTTTGACGATACTGATGATTAGTACAACGACAATATCGACTGTAAGTTGACTTTAATTTCTTCTTTTCTAATAACTTTTATTTCTGACTTTTATCTCATTTTCAAGTGTAATATACTGAGTTCAAATATGTAAATAATAAATCAAGATAATTGCGTATTTGAATTAAATTCATGAAATATCGCAGAAGTGTATATTATCAAGTCCGTATATTATTAATAGGTCTACATTGTATATGCCCGCATGTAATTCTTGGGTCAGACCAAGTGTAGGAACCCTGATCCATAATCAGGTACACATGTATATATATTCGTATTCTATCGAATGTACATATTTATTATTTATAAATGTGTTTGTAAATTATTTATTAAATCCGTAATGTTCTCAGATGTCCATGTATAAAATATTATGATGTAAGGGAAATAACTCTTACTATAATCATGATAATTGTCACTCAGTATATCGATTAATGTTTTAAAGAAGTCAATTTATATGTAAATCTATAATATTGTATTCATATGAAATATGTGAAAATTATACTCATTATTGTTATTGATATTTACAGGGTTTAAAAATACCAGCATTTATACATTAATAAATTCATCGAACCTGAGACGTGGTGTTTATTTGTATACTATAAAGAAAACACTGCTACACTTAAAGCATCTGGAACAAACAATTTTTCTTTGAAATATTGTACGTGTACCCTATGAAGTATATGAATGTCCTCATAACGAGTACTGTGTCAGGAAGCCAGTATTCTCTAAAGATGCTAGCAATATCATTGAGATACTGTGGCACAAAATTGTAGTGTATAAAAGAAAATTTAAAATTCGATACATTAAGGTAACTCCAGTGTCTTTCGGATCCGGTTCTTTTTTTACACGGCGTGCTAAATTTCCGGTTATAATTTTGGCACACAACAAGTGTTTCAAAATAATTATGGTTTGGTCAAAAAGTAGAAAATTTGTTAAAATATAGCATCTCCGTCGTTTAGAGGGATCGGAGAAAGCAAGAAAAGCAGCGAAATGTAAAAAGGTTAATGAGTGTGTAATGTAATTGTACGTATTGTATGCATTCTCCTCCAACAATTACACTGCGTTTATGTAGCTTGACGACCTCATGTGTCCTCCGGGACAAGGAGAGGATATGTAAGTACTTGTGTAATTAAAACTACATAATACCGATTGGTGTTTAATCTACAGATAAATATGTTAAAAAACTGGGATAGAAAGTATTTGACAGAAAGGGGAAGGGGGTACTACTGCACTCAACTATATTAGTTTTTTGGCAGTCTCGACCTTAATTTTATATGTATAATACAGTTTGAGTATATCAATTTAAGTGACTGTTAGATTGTGTCTTTTTGGTACATTTAATTTTTTCCAAAGTTTGCAAAAAACAACTTGAAAAATTTAATTTTCAATATGGGGGTACACATGTTCAAGAGACTATCAAGCAAAAACTAGATGGTCAAGTTTGATAATCTATGTTTTTTTGTTAACACAATATGTAACTCTCAATAAATTTTCTTTAAAAAATGTATGTAAACTGAATAATTTTTTGAATTTTTCAAAAATATGCAATTTTGTGCTTTTTTGGGGAAGGTCGTGACAACAAAAAATGTAATATTTTTTATATTTTCTGTAGAAAATCAATAGAAATTTTATGATTTAATGATAATCAATTGATTTGCTTTAATTATAACCTAACATGGTGTATTTTGGTGCATAATTAAATAAATTATGAGATCATGCATCATGGTGTTAAATTTTGGCTGTTAACTTTTTGGACCTTGTGAGCTGAAGCTCACTGTAGGAAAACGAACGTGCAAAGGTATAAATATTTTGGTCTCTATAGTAAGTTTATAAGTTGTTTTAACTATTGAAATTAAAAAATGTTTGGTTTGACACGGATTTCTAAAACACTGGAGTTACCTTAATTAGCTTTTCCCCGTCTTTTCGCTTTTCTCTGGAAGTCAAAATTGAAATGTCAATACGTGTGTGTTTGTGCCGGAAGAGCACCCATGCATGCATCTCGCATAACAGAATTTGAAACAAGCTGATATAGATATCACTAAAATAAGATATGATTTTTAAAATTTATCTCCACCTAAAGTAAATTTTCTTTTCTTTAGTACCCCCTCTTCTGGGGGGGGGGGTTATTCTCTCTCTCTCTCTCTCTCTCTCTCTCTCTCTATCATAGAACTATATTATTTATCGTCGGCATATAAAGTATATATATCTAATTTAAAGACTTATATTTGTGCTGATTAAGGTAAAAATTAAATTGGTAATCAACCTATAATAATGGATATTATTTTATGTGTATTTTGATCGGGATCGTTCTTTCTTGACATGTTGTATACACTTCCTGTTCGGCGTGTCACAAGATTTACACACTTGAAAAGATTGATTCATTATTTGATGTAAGAAACTGGGCGCAGACAGTGTTATTTTCAACAATTATGAATGTATTTTAATTTTCGACTGTGTAAATTTGCATTGTGGAATGACAAAGTGTTTAAAATTTGAAATCAAGACATTCGTCTTGTGAAGAACACGTAGAAATCGTTTTTGTGTGTGTGCTGTTTATTTGAATAATAACTTCCCCGTGTGCAAGTTTATAATCTTAAGGCTTAAACATGTACTTTAATATGATTCTGCACTGTTGACAGTTAATTGATTATTTTGACCCATTCGATTATTGTTCTCTAGGTTGTTATTATGTTTAAAAAACTTCTGTGATATAACGCATATATATATTCATTCATTTCATAGCATGGGAGAAGTTGCAAAGTACACGTAAATGCAATGTAAATTTTTTATGTATAGAAATTGTCTTAAAATTATATTCCCAAACATTAGCAAATAATTTATATAAATTGGTATACAAGTGAATTCATTTATGCTTACCGCAATGAAAATTGAATAATGTGCATGCTACAGTCTGATGTAAACTTACTGATATTACATAACCAATTGATGTCAATTTTTGTTGTGATATCATTCACCTAGCAATGCAGATAACAAGTGCAAAGTAACTGCAATGATGTCTGTTAAATTAATTTCATTTTCCACACTTATTTGCATTGTTATGATTGCAGCTTAAATATGAATGCCAGTGAATTTATTTTTAATTTGAATTAAACTCTCCAATGGCATGTAAATTGGGCATTAGATTATGGTAGTTTGAATTAAAATTAGCTGTAGAATTGGTTATGATTTTATGAATTCTTTGCACATATTAAACCAACATATCACTAATTTTCAGATTTACTTTTTTTCTTTATCTGTAGGAAACAAGAAAGGAGACATAGGAAAATGAATTATGTGGATATTTTGGGGGCATTGCTTGTTCTTTTGATGCATTTGGTGGATGTATCTCAATGTGACTGTAAATTCCCCAATCATAAAGTTAGCGATAAAGATCTTCAGAGGAGGATTCAACCTCTAGTGGGAAAAACGTGAGATTTCCTTTATGCTATGAAGTAACATAAATGGAAACATGGATGAACCAGATAGTCCTTGAAAATAAATATATTCAGTGAGTAGTAATACATGTACAAGAATTTATAATGTACTTATTTATATTTCAGATATTTCAGCACAGATAATAGTAAAACATACAACTACTTCTTTGGTGTGTGTACATTGGCTTCAAACTTGGACAGGATTAAAGCCCTAAATAAGCCTTATGGAATGGTGCAACAAACACTGAATGAAAAACCTGAAAGGTTTTTTGGAATAGGACAATATACAAACTCTACAATAATTCAAGGAAGTAGGTATTTCCAGAGAAATAGGACTAAAAATGTGGAAAACTTTCTAAGGGAGTAAACCCCTTTTCCCATTACGGTTTTAGCTCACCTGAGCTGAAAGCTCAAGTGAGCCTTTCTGATCACATTTTGTCTGTCGTCTGTCTGTCCGTCTGTAACTTTCACATTTTGAACTTCTTCTCTAAAACCACCTGGCCAATTTCAACCAAATTTGGCACAAAGCATCCTTTTGGTAATATGAATATAAATTGCAGAAAGGAAAGACCGATCTTCATTCATAGCGGAGAAATCATCTAAACTGTAGAAAAAGGGGGTGCATTTTTAAATTTCATTTAGCATAAATGATCCTTATGGAAAGGAAAATATAAGTTGCAAAAACTATGGGCGAATTTTGTTCCAAATTTGAGTTATTATGAAAATAATAGTAAAGGAAAGGGGGGTGGTTCAGTCAGTTTATAACTTCGGGTTCGGTATTCCATATGTCAGCCATGTTGGACATATGATAAACAGGTCGAGCTGACAAAGATGACTTTGTTGTGCAACAGTTCGCGTGCGAAGGAAATCTTTGAAACATGCAAGATAGTATCTTGAAGATACAATGGTGCCGATTTTGTGAAGTAAATTAAGGTTTAATACTTCAATGCGTTGACAGTTTTCACTTTTGGCGGTAGTGTTGGCTTGTTTTGATTTTCATTTCATTTTCATTAGTTATGCTTTGTAACCTTGGGAACTATCGCTTGCATTTTGTAATTTTTACGTATCAAATCATACATAGATTTCGGTAAATTAGACAGTTGACTGTTTACCTGTGCAAAATAAGCAAAATCTGATGCATTAACAACATACTAAAATACAATTTATTCAATTGTTAATTCAGTGTGATCTCTGTGTAATGGTTGATTAATGCAATGTGTTTTGTTAAGATGCTCAGCATTTTCTATAGTCTATTCAGTTTAAACAGAGTTTAAAATTGCTGATGGAAACATGTACTAAGGTATATATATGATTCATTTTGAAAAATAAATTGTGCTCTTTCTTTGTTTTAGTGCATGTTTCTTCTGTTTTAATTGTTTACAATTTTTAGCTCACCTGAGCTGAAAGCTCAAGTGAGCTTTTCTGATCATAATTTGTCCGTTGTCTGTCGGCGTTGGCATTGGCGTCGGCGTCGGCGTTGTCGTTGTAAACTTTTCACATTTTCATCTTCTTCTCCAGAACCACTGGGCAGATTTCAACCAAACTTGGCACAAAGCATCACTGGGTAAAGGGGATTCAAGTTTGTTCAAATGAAGGGCCACACCCTTTTTAAAGGGGAGATAATTTAGAATTATTTAAAATTTGTAGGTATTTTTCAAAAATCTTCTTCTCAAAAACTATTAGGCCAGAAATTCTGTAACTTGTATGAAAGCATCCTCAGGTAGTGTAGATTCAAGTTTGTTCAAATCATGGTCCCCGGGGGTAGGGTGGGGCCACCATGGGGGGGATGAATTTTTACAAAGTAATATATAGAGAAAATCTTTAAAATTCTTTTTCTCAAAAACTATTAGGCCAGAGAAGCTCAAATTTAAGTGGAAGCATCCTCAGATAGTGTAGATTCAAGTTTGTTTAAATCAGGGTCCCCGGGGTTAGGGTGGGGCCACCATGGGGGGATGAATTTTTACATAGGAATATATAGAGAAAATCTTTAAAAATCTTCTTCTAAAAAACTATTAGGCCAGAAAAGCTCAAATTTAAGTGGAAGCATCCTCAGATAGTGTAGATTCAAGTTTGTCTAAATCATGGTCCCCGGGGGTAGGGTGGAGCCACAATGGGGGGATGAATTTTTACATAATTTATATAGAAAAAAATCTTTAAAAATCTTCTTCTCAAAAACTATTAGGCCAGAAATGCTCCAATTTGAGCGGAAGCATCCTCAGATAGTTTAGATTCAAGTTTATTTAAATCATGGTCCCTGGGGGTAGGGTGGGGCCACCATGGGGGGATGAATTTTTACATAGGAATATAAAGAAAAAAAACTTTAAAAATCTTCTTCTCAAAAACTATTAGACCAGAAAAGCTCAAATTTAAGTGGAAGCATCCTTAGATAGTGTAGATTCAAGTTTGTTTAAATCTTGGTCCCCAGGGGGTAGGGTGGGGCCACAATGGGGGTGAAGAATTTTTACAAAGTAATATATATAGAAAATCTTTAAAATCTTCTTCTCAAGAACTTTTTGGCCAGAAAAGCTCAAATTGGAGTGGAAGCATCCTCAGATAGTGTAGATTCAAGTTTGTTCAAATCATGGTCCCCGGGGGTAGGGTGGGGTCACAATGGGGGATGAATTTTTACATAGGTATATACATGTAAAGAGAAAATCTTTAAAAATCTTCTTCTCAAAAACCATTAGGCCAGAAATGCTCCAATTGAGCAGAGGCATCCTCAGATAGTGTAGATTCAAGTTTGTTTAAATCATGGTCCCCGGGGGTAGGGTGGGGCCACAATGGGGGATGAATTTTTACAAAGGAATATATAGAGAAAATCTTTAAAAATCTTCTTCTCAAAAACTATTAGGCCAGAAAAGCTCAAATTGGAGTGGAAGCATCCTCAGATAGGGTAGATTCAATTTTGTTTAAATCATGGTCCCCGGGGGTTGGGTGGGGCCACAATGGGGGAATGAATTTTTACATAAGAATATATAGAGAAAATCTTTAAAAATCTTCTTCTCAAAAACTATTAGACCAGAAAAGCTCAAATTGGAGTGGAAGCATCCTCAGATAGTGTAGATTCAAGTTTGATTAAATCATGGTCCCCGGGGGTAGGGTGGGGCCACAATGGAGGATGAATTTTTACATAGGTATATATAGAGAAAATCTTTAAAAATCTTCTTCTCAAAAACTATTAGGCCGGAAAAGCTCCAATTTGAGCGGAAGCATCCTCAGTCTATAGTATAGATTCAAGTTTGTTTAAATAATGGTCCTTGGGGGTTAGGGTGGGGCCACTATGGAGGGATGAATTTTTACATATTAAGAATATATAGAGGAAATCTTTAAAAATCTTGTACTTAAAAACTATTAGGCCAGAAAAGATCAAACTTTTGTGGAGGCATCCTCAGATAGTGTAGATTCAAGTTTGTTTACATCATGGTCCCCGGGGGTAGGGTGGGGCCACAATGGGGGGATGAATTTTACATAGGAATATATAGAGAAAATCTTTAAAAATATTCTGGGAAAGTTTTCAGTCCAAAAAGTAGTAACTTGTGTAAAAGCATGGGTTGTGCAGATTAAAGTTTGATCAAACCATGATTCCCTAGAGAAAAGTGGGGCCACAAAGTGGGGGGGGGGGTTATATAGGAATAGAGAAAAATCTTCTTACAGGTACAACAACAAAAGGGGCTATGTATTTACCATAAAAATATGTGGATAAAAATCGGCAGATGTTTTAAATTTTTTGAGCATGATCTACTGTACTTAGTTGTCAAGATATTTTGATTTTGATACTGTAATGCTAATTTGATCAGAGTTAAGGCTGTTGTTGCTCTGGTGAGCGATGTGGCCCCTGGGCCTCTTGTTTATTTACTAACCATATTTGAGTGTCAAGCTTCGATATATAAGCACATGCGTGGATCCAGAAAATTTTTCCAGGGGGGATCCGAATTGAAAGTAGGGGGCTACACTATTCATCAGAAATGTTGACAAGCCAAAAAAAAAAAAAAAAAAAAAATTCCCAAAATTATGAAATTCCTATTCCGTGGGAGGGGGGGTGGGGGGGGGGGGGGGGTAGGCGTAGTATACCTATAACTCGAAAAAAAATTGTACCTGTCAAAAATTTTTTTTCCCCATATTCATGAAATTCCTAATCCAGAGGGGGGGGGGGGGGGGGGGGGGGCTATATATGCCTATAACTGCAATTTTTTTCAATACCATCCTTAATATTTCCGCTTCCAACGCCTTTCCAAAACATATACGTGTTTTCCAGGGGGGAGTCCGATTCATATTTGCGATAATTTCACTATGTAAATTTAATAACTTCTCATTTCCCCCCCCCCCCCCCCAACCCCCCTTCTAGATTCGCGCATGAAGCAAGATACAGAGCTTTGCTCACAATTCTATGTTTGCACACAGATCTGAGGCCATGCTTTTGTTCATTTACATTTTAAATGCTGATAAGGAAGTACCAAGTTTAAATCTTAGTTGAATGTAATAAACTCTTGCGAACAAAAAATTAACTCAAACCAGAGACATAAATGGCATGTTATTTATGTCTCTGCTCAAACCTAGCAGAATTGTGAGCTCTGTATCTTGCTTATAATTCTATGATTGACATTGAAATTTTGGTTGATTATTAGAAATGTCTCGCTAAACATTAAAGACCTGTACAGAAAAATTAAAGGGATGATATGCTGTAACTACTTTCTGGGCCCCCCTCCTTATACAATGAATTCTATGAAATCTACACCTATTTTTATAGTTTTTCAGACACGATTAAATAAAAACGATGTCTTTAAAAACAGTTTCCATAGTTCTGACACATTACTGTTATGGGGATAAATGCATTATCGCTATTATTAAGAAAATATTACAGCAGAAAACAATCTGAGGTTTGTACCATTTGTTTGTTTTTTTTAATGAAAATGAAAATATTGGGTGGGCCTTAGTAAAATAGAGTGATATGCCTGTCAATACATTGATTATAATAGCTCTTTAACATATCATGTGACAACATTTTTCATTAGAGTGTGTTCATCGATCAAGTGAGTAAGATTATTAAACATCACACGAGTTCATGCCAGGTAAATTTAAATATACGGTAGTTTAAATTTATATCTTGCATAGGATCTTCTTATTTTCAGTAAAAATTGTATTTCATAAAGGTACAATGTCAAAGATTAAGTGTATGCAAAAGTAAGTGTAAAATTCGGATACTTTACCATATTTATTTTTTGTTATTCTACCGAGGGGCCATACAGCACAATATCCTCTGAATGGCCATATAAAGCCATTGTTGCTCAGGTGAGCAATGTGGCCCCATGGACCTCTTGTTGCATTTATTTTGTAAAGACTCACCTTATCTGGTGATATATTACAGAGAGAAAAATAAATATTTAATGAAATTGTTTTTAATTAATTGGATTTAAGCTTTGAGTATCCATATTTACATACATTAGTTTAATAGTAAGAAGGATCAGTTCTTATTATAAAAATGAAGAAGTCAAAACTATTGTAAAATGTACTAAAAACAAAAAAAGTGTTGCTTGGTATTTTTCTCAAAAATCAATTTTTTTTAATGATTGCTTGTGTTTGCTATAAAAATCTTTTAGAAAATTACTGACACAAATAAATTGGGATAGTTACATATTCACCCTTGTCTTGCTAATTTTGTAATGCATGAAAACAACTGAATATATGTTGTCAATATTGTTGTTAAGAAGCTACATCCACTGCGCCACAGAGATAGACACCCGATTTTGGCGATATTGTATGAACTCTCTTAAAAGTGATAAATATTTTGTTTCACCAGATGATTGGGTAATACTGGAATACCTAGATGGGCAACCATATGGCATAAGTTGTGGTTCTGAGCCCAGGAGAGCAAGAGTGATGCTGAATTGTGATAGTAGTGTTGCAATAGGAGTAAGTACAGTTAAGGATAGCCCAGATGTAGGAAAGTTATAATACTCCTATTGTCATTACATGTGTGTTATAATACTGGTATATGGTGGTACACTTGGATTGTATTAAGATACATATATTGCTATATATGTCCTGATTTTTAACAAATTGTGGATCACTGTGCTATTTTTAAAAGTTTAATCAAGTTTCTGTATCAGATTACTTTCATCTTTTGTTGCATCTATTTCGGAAAAAATGTCCAAATTCTAGAATGTGTATACACCAAATTCAAGTAATCAACTGATAATTGGTATTTGACATTTGGTTTTACAATGAAAGTTCTTGTAATCTATTACTTACGTTTCAAGCACTCTCAGCTTTAATATTCCAATTAATGCAGAAGCGTCATGCAAGTGTAGGAACTTTTTATATAATTTCATGTGCAATAATATATTACAATATGGAGGTATGTATGTCAGTCGGAAGTATGTCAGTATGTGCAATGTAGCAGTATGGCAATATGTACATCGCAGAGGTAAGTCATCCTGTATAGTATGGAGGTATGTCAGTATGTACTATGTGGAGGTATATCAGTATGTACAATGTACAGGTATGTCATTATGTACGATTTGGTAGGTATATCAGTATGTACAATGTGGAGCTGTCAGTATGTACAATTAGGAGGTATGTAAGTTTATACAATGTGGATGTAAGTCAGTCTGGACAATGTGGATGTAAGTCAGTCTGGACAATGTGGATTTAAGTCAGTATGTACAATGTGGATGTAAGTCAGTATGGACAATGTGGAGGTATGTCAGTATGGACAATGTGGAGGTATGTCAGTATGTACAGTGTGGAGGTATGTCAGTATGTAATATGTGGAAGATATATCAGAATGTTCATTGTGGGAGTATGTTAGTCTGTAAACTTTTGGGGGGGATATCCCAGTTTACATATGTCCACGTTATTTTTCAGGAGGAAGAGCTAGTGGTATATGAAGAAGAAAGTAACAAAACTCAAGAATGTTTTTACCTGTTTGAAATGAAGACCAGTGTAGTATGTCCCACACCATCAACATCAACACCAGGCCTCAGTATTGGGTCCATTCTTGTCATTGTGTAAGCATCAATATCCAAATATACAGGATTTTTTAATATACAAATGTATTAAACAGTAGGATTATGCAAGAACAATACACATATACCAGTACTTTTGTTCAATGTCCACCATTAAATTGAGGAGAGCATAAACTTTCTTATTTCTACTCTTGTTCTGACAGGTTTGTGTGTGTGGTGTCGTTATACCTTATTCTGGGGTGTGCCTACATGCGATTTGTTCTTCATGCTAAAGGCAAAGAACAATGTCCAAATTATTCATTCTGGCAAGACTTTGGAAATCTTCAGGCTGTAAGTTGACCAGCATCTTGTTAACCTGTTTATCATGTCTGAACCTCTTACTGGTAATTAGTTAATAATCATTCTACACAACAGTTTAACCATAGCACTCTGATTTCTGTCTACAGGATGGCTGTGATTTGGTGTGTCGATCCAAAACATCCTCTGGATCCCGGTCATACAAAGGTATCGGAGATGATCAGCTAGAGGGGGAAGAGGACAGAGATGACCATCTCCTACCCATGTGATCTCTCCTCATTGACCGATCGCAAAGATGGATGCCTCCACACTCTTTCCAAATGTTTCATGCATTCCAAAGTGGTTTTTCCTACCTGAACTTCTTTATGTTGAAGAGAAAGGGATACATCCATTTTGTGCTAAATTTGAGTTCAGGCTTGCTTTACTTTTTGCAGTTCTTTGACAGTACTCATTGACATTACTTTAATACTATAACTCATGTTTACAAATGGTTGTCAGGGCTTCCAACCCTTTTTCACAAACCCAATAAGTTTTCCCATTTGAGGGTAATTTTAAAATCTAGACTTTTTTCAAGTTTATCTTTTCTAAAACACAATTGAACATTGGTCAAATGATATTTGGTTTTAGCAATAAATTGATACTAAATTTTCTTTAGAGAAGCTCCCACACACTGTAGAGCAGAATTATTTTTGTTTGAGCCATTTTTTATGAACTAAGTCTAGCTCATGCATGATATTGTATACAGTACATGGTTATTGCTCAAATAAAGCTATAACATTGACTTCTTATCCATCAAAAGTGATTGGTAAATTCTGGAACCTTTGTCAACCTTATAAGATTCCCACTGTCAGAAAAAAAAAATTAATATTATCTGTTTGTGTTTAGATTTAAACTTTTGTTATTGTAGCTGCAAGCAACCTCAGCATAAAAGTTGATAAGATGTATTGTCTGTTAATGAGATTTTGTGAAAGGTGCCCCTGGTACATGTACATGTATAATATTGACTAGTTTGTGGATATTTTTTAAAATTTTATGCAGGTATTAGGTTTATCTGCAATATTATAAAACAAACTAAAGAAGACATCAATGAAGTATTTTATTGACTGGTTTTTTTTTTGTAGGTTACCATCTAACCATAGTAACAATGTGTTTGTCAATATATTTCATGGTTTAGAACACAAATTAATCTAGCCCCGGGGCCATAACACTTAGATGAGCTCACTTTTGATCTCAGTCTCACTTTTCTGCTATATATTCCTTTTGTAAAAGTGAGACTGAGATCAAAAGTGAGATCATCTAAGTTTTATGGCCCCGGGGCCAGGTATATTAAGGTTTTTGCTACATCCTGAAAGCATTTTGTTTGTTAAAACATGCAGTTTGAAATCCTTATTTTATTTGTCGCATTTTTTGTTTTTTAGGGGGGGGGGGCTTTTCTTGATATATGGCAGTGGTTTTGAGTGTGTCTGAATAAGTACCAGCTATGTGGCCATCAAAGCAAACTTGATGCTCAGAGTAAACAAGAAATCAATTTTCTTTGAGTTGGTACATGTGTATGCTTTACATATCTTCATGTGAAAAAGAGTTGAACAAATGATTTTATTGAACGAGTGTGGTTCTGTTTAAATACTCATTTAATAGTGCTGTGTACAAGATCAGTTAACTTCTGGTACAGAGTTTGTAGGTTGATATGTATTTATAATAATCATTTTCATTGTATCAAACTCAATCCCAATGTTTGAAATAAACATTTTATATTGTATTTAATAATTTTGTATTTTAATTCACATGTTACGTTCCACAGTTTTTTAGATAATTCTCATTGATAGATTAATTCCTTTTTATTTGCATTTAAAGAGACAGTACGGCACATCTTATTAAAAACCGACTTGAAAAAAAATTTCCAATGAGGTTTGGTATTTTTTTGACTTCTCATAAACTTTCAGAAAATTACTTTCTCTATGAAATGAATCTTATTATTATAATATCATATTTTTCCCAAACACATGATTGGTCGATTGCTGTCACGTGACCGTGCTAAAAATTCTGTTATTATAATATCGTATTTTTCCCAAACACATGATTGGTCGATTGCTGTCACGTGACCTTGCTATAAATTCTGTTATTGACCTTGCTATACTAAAAATAGAAAATTTATTGACCTCACTATACTAAAAATAGATTTTCATGACAAAATACTGGTTTTGGCACGTGCGACATTGTGACGTCATAATAGCGAAATCAACACCTATACATTATGAACAAAATTTTTTACTATTTTACGCTTGAAGAAAATGAAGAGAATTGGTTTTTGATTTATTATAATAAAACAGTTATAGCCTTTTGATATCGGTCAATACATGGTTTTATAGACCTGATGAGAGTATATCAACCTCGGACTTCGTCCTCGGTCGATATACTCTCATCAGGTCTATAAAACCATGTATTGACCGATATCAAAAGGCTATAAGGCCACACCAATTTGATTTCTTGGTCGCCGGATCCGCGCGCACGTGCCTAAAGGCTTTCCAAAAAATAATATTAAAAAATAAATCCCGCACCCGGAAATTTTCGTTCCGTTTTCCGCTCAAGTTTTGGTTCTTTTATTTCTTATTAGTCATTATTCCGCTTTTTTTTTTATTTGATTGATCATACCAAAAATTTTCCGGTAGATTGTCCGCAAGGTTTACATGTAAAAAATGCCTGTATGTGAAGAATTAGAATTATTATAGAATTAGCGATCAGGAGGGGTCTGATACAATTGCGAATACAGTCACCAACTTTTTAATGCTTTTTACATGTATTTCGAAGGGAAAAAAATGACATTTTAAAATAAAATGTAATCGCTCGCCTCTATTTTTTTTTATGTCGCCCCAAAATTTTTAATTTCAGTTTTTTAATTTTAAAATTAATAAAGCGCCCGCTCGCCCCAATAATTTTTTGCCTTAGTATAGAATCCGAAGACCAAGAAATCAAATTGGTGTTGCCTAATTGTATATTATTTTATCAAAATTAATAATAATGTATAACCCATTTTATTATAATATCGTATTTTCTCCAAGTATACGATTGGTCGATTGCTTCCACGTGACCATGCTAAATCTCACTATACTAAAAACAGGCTTTCATAAAGTTGGTTTTGGCATGCGTGACATCGTGACGTCACAATAGTGAAACTAACGCCTAGAAATAATGAAACAAATTTTTCCCTGTATAATCGTAAAGATAATTAGTTTTTGATTTTTTATAATAAAACAATTACTAGTATATCCTTTTGATATTGGTCAATACATGGTTTTATATTCCTGATGAGAGTAAAACAACGTCGGACTTCGTCCTCGGTCGATATACTCTTATCAGGTCTATAAATCCGTGTATTGACCTCCTCAAAAGGCTATAATTGTATAATATAAATACAGTAGTGCCTGTTTGGGAGGGTAACAGTTGAAATTGACACCCCTGTTACCCTCCTAAACAGGCCCTATTTATTTTACTATACTGAATGTCTGAATTTTAAAGAACGCATAAATGACTTCGTTAGGAATGACGTGAATTCTGCGGCGAATTGTACGCGCATAATTAACGCGCATGTAACAATTCGTTGTGTTACCCGTTGTCAAGTCTGTTGCTAACGTTGAGGGTAACATAACGGAATATAAACTGCGTCTAAACCAATCGGATTTCAGTATTTAACATGAAAGTATAATAAAGAAATATGAAAAACCAGCTCCAAGAATTTGGAGGGCAATCTCAATCAACCAATAAAATCAACGAACGCAAAACTAAAATCCAATTGAATTTCTAGATACATTTTATCTTTGGCCAGAACCTTAATTACAGTAATTTCAACTCTAAGGCAATTTATGTCATGGTCAAGATAGCTGCCTGTTCTATTCAACTCACCATAACCGGATTTTTAAGTTTATAAAAGATTTTATAAGATACTTTAGTATTACTTTTTAAATTTACTTTTACAATTATTAGTACAAAATTATGTTAATTTAATTATCAATTAATTACTTTTATTAATGGATTTCTTAATTTAACAATTAATACATGTAAATCTGTAACTCCTACATTATTATTTTGTAAGCATGTATTTTGCGTTTTTATCACAAAATTCATTTTTGTAAGTGAGGCCCCATTGAGGCGTTATTTGACATATTTATGTACGTACATGTACATTTTAAAATGAACTGAAATTGGTAAACCATTTATAAATTATCGAGAAAGTGATGATGTGTTCCGTTTAGAGAGTCACTTATACCTTGCATTCCATGATGATGGTAGTCTGGCAAAGGTCTTGTTGTTTGCAGCACGTATCAATTACTGTCAATCAAACTCCACGTGGTACAATAAACGATATAAGATTAATCCATAATTACATTTATTAGGTACGTGAAAGGGATTTTTATGTACTTCAACTGTCACAATCAACGTTATTTTAATGCCCAAAAATGCAGGGTACATAACCAGGCTATTTTTGGATTTTGAATTTGTTTTTTTTTTAATTGCATACAAAATGCAATTGAATGATTATTGATAACGTCATAATATATATTTTGAATCGGAACTATATATCCAAATAGAAAAATATCATATAATTTGAAAATGTAATTATTTTTAGAATCATTAGAAAAAATAGAAAATAATGGAAGATAAGTCGATTTTTTTATATCAATACATATACAATGATCAACACTGCTTTCTTTGCAATTTGCTCTGAATATTGAATTGATCCTAAAAAAATGATGGCCTCGCATGATATAAAGAGTTATACAGGCGTACAGTTAGCGCTTTCAATACATAAGACCAGAATTATCAAGAACACTTATTAAATTTTACATTAAAATAAATATTCAAATAAAAGACAACAAATATTTAAATGCAAATCTGGCTTACAGAGCCAGAACGGAAAAGGAGTTATGATTGACTTGGCAAATAACGGGTTAGTGGTGTTAGTATGTGGTTTTCTTGTATTATAAAATTTGGCAAAGGCAGAGAAAAATGTATGTTTCCAATTTTGGACAGTGCATAGTAATTATTCCATGTTGTTCAAAGAATACACTAAAAATAATCATATTTACACCCTGATCTGCTTCTGTGACTGTACATGCTAACGATGACTAGTGGATTAATCAATATGATGCCAAAAACTACTTTCATGTAGCTGGAATGTTATGTGACTTATAAATGCAAATGCTTCAAGGTTATAAGGACTCATTCTTTGAATATTATGAGGTGATAGTTTTGGTTGGGGTGTGATCAAATCCGATAAAGCCCAAAAGGATTTATGAGAGATTTGATCACGCTATAACCTTTATTATCACCTCATACTATTCAACGAATGATTCCTTAATAATAGTTTTATTTATATAATCTTCACGATTTAATATTAAATTATTTGCATCAGTACTTTATTTTCATTTCGTATTATTATACAAATCCAGCACGCTCCCCCACATTACGTCATTCGCGCGCATCATCGATGAAATACGAGGGACTATAAGTGACATTTGCGTCGTAGTGTAATAACAGACAAAGATACTGAAAAATGTAAATATGCTAAAATATAAACAAGACATGTACACTTCTTTGATTCATTTATTTTACTGAAAACATAGAAAGAAGTCCATCTTGCATCAACTTGCATGACTTGAACAACTGTACATGTACATAATTGAAGCTTTAAAAACAATACTAAATAACAACAGTCACAATCAAGGAGAACGATCAGTCGAAATTAAAGACAAAGTAGTTCTTCTCAAAGAGAGAGAGAGAGAGAGAGAGAGAGAGAGAGAGAGAGAGAGAGAGAGAGAGAGAATAAAATCTAAATCTAAAAATACTTCAGATGTATTAAAAAGATGTTGCGTTTCGCAATTTTATATAATGATACTATAGTGTGCAAGATAATGTCAATACATACACGTGACTAGCAATACCAATAGACCAACTTACTACATATATATATATATATATATATATATATATATATATATATATATATATATATATATATATGTGTGTGTGTGTGTGTGTGTGTGTGTGTGTGTGTGTGTGTGTGTGTGTGTTTGATAGGAACTCCTAATAACAATATCCTGAACCGTACTCCGATACAGAAGACCTCAGAATGATAAAGAGTTGGTTCCCCTGTCCCGCCCAGATTCTCTCTTTCCTAGCCTCTTAGTGATCAACTGGAGTGCAAAGGCAAAAAAAATGAATAAACCCTGAGTACCCGTGATAAATATCTGCAGATAGGAAAACAGCTGAATCTGGAAAATGTGATGAAAGAATCCGAAGAACCAGCCTGCTCCGGTCAGTGTTGCTAGCTTACAGATCACGGGAACCATGTGGGCGTCGTTGTCCGAGTTCTTGAGATAGGAGTTTTTCATGTTGATTTCCCGGGCTGTGATGATCACCATAAAAACGTTGAGGACCACCATCACCGCTAGAGGAATGATGAAGGTGTAGAGAATCATCTGAGGCTCGGAGATGTAGCATGTGAGCGCCGAATAACCGTACTGATCGTCTTGAAACACGAAAGTGCTGATCAGCACATTCGTAAGCACCAGGAGACATGGGACCAAAAAACTGTAGAACGAGTTACACAAGAACCGCTGTCTAATATTAAGACTGTCTTCTTTAGTGAACCGCATAGAAGTAAAAGTGCGAAAGATGGAAAAACAGGTAACAGTTAACCACATGACCACTGCCAACCAGAAAAAGTGAGAAAGAACCCCAACTGTGCGACAGAACCATGGCATAAATGAAGACAACCCCGATAGGAAGTACAAGATATTGGCTATGAGCAATGTTATTGTCGTAGCTATGATATTTAGTCCACGGAGATACTTACCCTCACCAAAAATAAGAAAGATAACAACAGATCCTATACAGCCGAGGGATGATAGGGACAGAGAGACTGCTGACAGAATTTTCTCATCAGTAAAAGACACGAGTAGACCAGAGTAAGCAGCTCTCACCCCGCCCATATACTGGTCCAAACAAACTTCCACTCGTTTTTTGTCTCGAGATTCTCTGAAATATTCAGACTCGACACAAAAGTCGAATTCGACAAAACATAGAGTATAGTTAGAAACAACAATCCGTGTCTCATTTTTATGAATGACGACTTTAGTGCATATCGTAACGGGGGCAACAATCGACCAAGGATAAGCACCCAAGATTATTTCCCTGCATTTGACAATATTGGGCCTCCGAGTTGTATGATCCAGAAATGGAAACCAGTCTTCGTCATACATTGGGTTCTGATACATAATTACCGGTCCTTGTTTTGAACTCGGATAGTATAGCGATCTAAACGATTCACCGCTGAACACTACTTCGAACTTCATGGATAAGTTGAAAAACTTGAGTTTGAATAGATCAATTAGTTGTTCAGTAACTTCCACCCGACTGTGTAGCTCGCTGATGGACAGTAAGGCATAGAGAGGAATGTGATCTATGTGATTCCCTGATGAATGTTCTGATGAGGAATGGATATCACCAGTCCTCATTGCTTTAAAAAAGCACAGGTTCTTCGAAACTAGTGGATTTGTCTCTAATGCATACATTATTTCATAGATACTATGCACTGCATTATCAATTTCAGTCAAAGGTTTGATTAAAATGTTGACTTCGTAGATATACTGTCCGACTAGTTCATGGATTGGGACGCATTCTGAATGTTCGTATCTCATATCCGACTCACAAACTATCGGATGGCACTTATTCTGTTAAAAATAAATGCACACATTTATGTACATTATTATTGACATTGATGTTATGATACTGTTTAAATTATGCACCAAATACTACACCTGACATCGATGAAATGTGGAATACCACTGCGTAGAAACATATATGACAATTCATGATGGAGGAATATTATTATTATATAAATAGTGCCTGTTTGGGAGGGTACCTGTCGAAATTGACACCCCTCGAAAACCATTGTCAACCGACGCTTCGCGTCGGTTGACAATGGTTTTCGAGGGGTGTCAATTTCAACTGGTACCCTCCCAAACAGGCACTATTTATTTTATTATACTGAATGTCTTAATTTTATAGCAAATTTTTCTGCTTTTATATAGAAAATACGTGAGTTTTACGACGAACCGTACGCGCATAATTTACGCGCATGTAACAATTCGTTCTATCGGCCCGTTGCCAAGTGTAACGCTGACGGTATTAGAACGGATTGTCAACTGCGTCTAAACCAATCAGATTTTAGTATTTAACATGAAAGTATAATAAAGCAAACTGTTACTTCTTAGTTAATGCATTAAAATTACAACCTAACAGTTGCTATATGCTGTATTTCAAAAAGGGAGGGAGTTGATTGTTTGAATGCCAGAAACTATTCATTTAACCATTATTGTTACAAAAAATATTGCTCGCCATCTAAAGACGTCGACAACGTATGAAATCTACAACTCACGTATCTACTCACCATTAACACGTCGTACACTTGTTGTTCTGGACACTTCTTTAGTTGGTTTCTTTTTTTCGAGTACTTGCCTCTAAAATCTAGCAAAGCGGAGAATGATATCAGGTCATCACCTTCTAAATAAAACAGTTTTTCACATTCTATCATCAGATCTGTTGTCCAGTTCCCTACATTACACATGGCACAAAATATATTTTTGAAAAATAATTTAGATCTCGATTCACAAAACATGTACTTATCAAGGAAATCCGAATTGCATCCGTTTTCTATGTCTGCGTCGTAGTTTTTCCACATACCGGTGACGTTGCATTGTCGTTCCGTAGCTTTTTCCAGGAAACACTCCATGCTCTTCTGAAACATGTCTGAGGGGGGTACAAACAGAACGTTACAGGTGCGCGATGGACCAAAGATCCGCTGTTGTAGTTTATCCGGGGAATCTATTTGAAAAATGTCCTCTAATGCCTTACAATGAAAGGTGATGTCCCATGGTTTTAGTGAATTCATTGGTTCAGCGTTACAGAGAGCACAATCTGCATTTTGGTACGTTTCATTGGTACTTAAAGAGGTCACAGGCCGGTATCTCTCGTAGTCGTTGACATATTCAGACCTCTCACACTTTTCAATAATGTCCGCATTGTTGAAATATTCTGGACATGAAGTCACCATGAAGTATGGCTGTATGAAGCCTTTGAAACGGTGAATAATCGGCTCTCTACAATCGAGCGTTACGTTATCGAAACGTGAAGGCTTCGAGACTCCTACTTGATCAGTGTAGCTCACAAATTCGGGGGTGCTGTTTTGACTTTGCACATACGATCTCCACGGACAACAATTCTTCTTCCGTTCACAACCTTCACTGCAGCTGCAATAAGAACAGCTGTGTTCCGACTCTTCCTGTATATAGCTATAGTTTCGTCGGAATTGGTCTCCAAAACACAGATCCTGGTCGGGACAGAAGAGCATGTACGCGGTGACTTGAACTTTGATGCTGTCGTTCTGAATCCAGCGCGTCATATTGTCTACTAAAGCACGCTCAGCTTCAGATGGCTTTGTGCTAAAGCACGCATTTATCAATTGGAGATATATCAGCAATAACGAAACCCAGTCGTTAGAAGTCTGAAAAAAGGTAACACAGTTCGTTTACATGTATACAACGGGTGTATATTTTTTAAAAATCGTTTTAGTTTCTACACTTTGTGTACCTTTTCATCAATCAGACGTGTAAATAAGTCTTTTCAATATATTCGATCCGTGCTTACTATCCATTCAAGATATATTACTATAGTCAGGTACTCTTTACACAATTGCGCTGAAAAATATAGTTCTATTCATATCAGCAGATACAACATTACAACAAATGTTTAGAATATCGATGTATATGTAATACGTGTTAGAAAACAAAATTAATGTAAAATTAATTTAAAAAGCACCTTTCCCCAAGAAATGTAAATGTGAAGTATTCATATTCCTACGCTAGCTGCCTCCTCAGTCTTTTTCACGAAAATATAGGTCATTCTTCGATTGACAATTTAATCACTAATGAATATTGCTTATATTATTACAATAATCATGATTATTGTTCGTTAGTTATCATACAATCTCTTTTAATTATTTATTGTGTATGAGTGTGTATGATATTTTATTTTTTTAAATGACGGAATAGTTTTGTAACACCTGCACCGTATTTCTGATCGCACTCGTGTAGACTCTGTTTAAGGTTGTGTGCACTGTTTGTTAGTGATGCAAGACAGGTGGCAGTATTTGCTACGGACATGAAGAACTATATACGCCAGTTCCTTAACAAGTTCAGTGATTTTAACTTACAGATCGGCTGAGCACAGTGAAAATTCATTTTAAATTTTTAATCCAATGTGATCGTAAGCTTTCATGAAATATATGTATATTAATATTGTACAAATTCATCTATGATATTGTTGTACTGCTACGAGTATATGCTGATATATTTTTTCTTACCAACAACATTTCCAACAAGTTTTAATCTAATGTTGTTCTAACAAATTCAATGATGACTATAACATATTAGGAAAAAATATTGCAAACAATGCACAAGAGCTGAGATATATGAGCAATACCGGTCTACTCACCATTTCTCTAGCGGAGACGTACGTTACGTTTACGTCCCCTTTTACTCGGCTATGCGTCCCTGCGTCTTCGCCATATAAGCTTTCTCTGATGTCTATGGCCATTTTAATAGTGTTTAATGTGATAAAAGATTGTGTAATATTTATTGATATAGAGAAAATTATTTATTTATTTGGCTTTAATGAATCACCTCACGAAACTCCTAAGACGCCGCCATACATAAGATTATTGATAAAACTCGCACCGATACAACACGAAGATTTGTCTCCAGTATTTGCAAGTACCTGTATCGTCACCAGCAAAGAAATCGGATCGCTCTCCTTTTGCAAAGAATATCAAATTGTGGTACTTTTTCGCCTTAAATGTAATAATTTGTCTCCACTAAGATATGTTCATAAGAATTTTGTCTCAAATTTTCTTTTCTTATTAAATTATATGTGAATATAGCGTTGTTATCTTTAGAAATGCGATTAGAAGAAATAAATGGTGTTTACATGGTCGTGAAAAAAAGAAGACATTTTTTTTCAAGTCTAATTTTGATTAGATTGAGGAAAGAGAAAACGTTTGCTGATAACTGTTCCAGAATCTACAGCTATCTTGTACAAGTTTACATGATACTCTGAGGAAGATGGAACAATAGGTGAATATGGTACGTTAAGGAGAATGTCGTCATCCTAGTGGTTAGCGAGACGAGCAACTCAATGATGCGTAATATCTTGCATAAAAAATATTTTAAGAAGAGGCACTGCCCCGTTCCACAAAGTTAAAGAAGGTGTTGCAGTTCCTATGCTATTTTTCCATAAAGGAGTTGCATAGAAATAGAAAAGTCAAAGTTACAGAATTCGATTTAAATCTTTTTTTTCCATGCAACGTTGTACATAAAGCAGTGTAGAATTTTATTTGGAAAGTTTGTAGTAACTTATTTAAGACCATGAAATAAATTTGAAAATGGTTACACAGACAAATGTGGCAGAATTCACGCTATATTAAAGGGGAATCATCATCATTGTGAAAAACTGCCTCCTTGAAACAAAATTAATTTAATCTTAACGCTTAGAGTAAGACAATTTCTTGAAAACTGCCATTTCCGATTTTTGCTTCAAAGATGCATATTTTTAATAATTCTAACTTTTGGTAAAATCATTTATACATTTGAAATCTAAAAACGATGTATAAAATTTTCCATCCTATATTCATGTCTAGATTAGTCGAGTGGTTACGCAGTTAGAATAGACTAAAACCGTGTTTTATATTTTTGACTGGGTTCGAATCCCGAAAAAGTTGGATTTTGTTTTTTATTTCATTTCTTTTAATCGCATGGAAAGGTAATGTATAGAGATAATTGAAGAATGTCAGAATAAAGTTATTTAAACTCTTGTTAGTGTAATATTTTTCATGCCTGCTTAATTTTTTTCAACATTACTGTGTGAAGTCCCCGTTATAAACTTGAAAAACATTTTCTTCTGAACAAGAGATTTTAAAACAATGTACTCAGTATGCATCAATGTAGAAAATTGATTTTACACCCTTATGAAATATTTCAAAGATACATGTACAGGTTGTTAAAAGCAAACAAAATCATTTAAAAAAGTTTGAATTGGTGATGAAGCTATAGGTTACTGAAAATATGAACGGATAATTTTGTTCTACCTTTTTATCTAGACCTTTAGCGTTTATTTAGATACTATAGAAACGTAGAATGATTATAATTACAACTCTGACGGTTTTGAAGAGCCAGAATCAGATTTATTCATGTATCTCAAGAATGATATTTTAAACACGCTGGACAGTAGAAATCAAATTGATATATGTTAACATTCGAATACAGAATACATGTACATGGTTATCTTTCTAACTGTACTTGGTGACTGCCGTGTTCGATAGAAATGTTTGTTTATGATACCCCATCTTTGACACTTTTTGTATATAAAAATGGCCATGTTTTATTGTCTTATGTTTTCTGTTTATTCTAGTCACAATACTGTGTTATTTATCTGTGTTTTATATATGCAGGATTGTTCCTTTGATTAACAGTATTGTGTTTTTTTTGTAGTTTACATTATGTTTTGTTGTATTTTGTACTTTGTCATTTATTATATTATTTAATAAATGACCATTCGTATTCCTTTATCACAGTCTTGTGTTTCATTGTGTCAAACGGAGCACCACCATATCAGTTATCCATAAATGTTTGTTTATTTTGCCTCCGTACGGAACATACCCGCCATGTAACTATATAGAACTCTACGTAATGTGTCTATTTTTGATATGGCTCTCAAGCGATACGGATATTTAAAAGTCCTTTCCACGTTAGGGAATAATCCCGCTGTTTTGCACCACCTTCTTTCGTTTTGTAAATAGTAAATTTCCTTCTTTGTGCACTTGTTCCAAGTGGATACACTTATTGAGCGTGGGGTATATTGAACCTGAGGTAGAGTCAGCAGTCCGCCTTTGTTGGCATTGAAATTCATGAACGGCCATATCGATTGATCTGTACATGCAGCTGTTCAGTGTCAGCTTTTCTCATCAGCATTTGCTTCAAAATAACGCCCGACTATGAGGTAACTTTTTTTTATATTATTCAGCTAGTTGATAAAAGTGATGTGTTAACGGAAAAGTGTGTAGCTGTATTAGTATTTTTAAAAACAAGTTTCATATCAATCATAAATTTAAAACCAAATAGCAATCGGCGTGAAAATACACGTATGAAACATGTAATTATATTTACGTTCAGCAGGGCGGATCACACACTCTTTGATAGCATTTAAACACAGGCACTTGACATTATAAGTTTTTCTCATAATAAAAATAAATACCCTATATCTAATAATACACAAGGGTGTATTATTAGATATAGGGTATTTATTTTTATTATGAGAAAATTTATAAATTTTTCTCATAATGAAAATAAATACCCTATATCTAATAATACACAAGGGTGTGTTATTAGATATAGGGTATTTATTTTTATTATGAGAAAAATTTATAACGTCAGGTGCCTGTGCATTTAAATGCTATACATTGCTGCATGATGGTAATGGAAATGTGAACATTTATTGTCATTGAAAATAAAAACATATTCCCAAAGGAAATGCGATTTGGGAAATGGGAAATAAATCTTCATATCACCTGGACAGCCATGTTTTGATTGGTAATATACAGTGTTAACACATGCGTGGATCTAGGGGGAGGGGGTTCAAACTTAAAATTAATTACCAAAAACAGAGTAACCACCTCTCTACCCCACCAGAAAAACAATCATCCCTCGGACCCCCCCCCCCCCTTCTTTGTGAAAATTTTTGGATCTGAATGATGTAATATTTTTCTAAATACGATTGTGTTCGCACATCTTTACCCAAATGTGAATTTCTTTTGTCCTTTTCTGGTAATTATACACCATCTGGAGAAATTTGACGAAGATTTACCGATTAGAGATAACAATGAATATCGCGTGAGGTGAACCATATTAAGATTTTGTATAGTTTAATATGTAACGCCATAGCTGCCTTATGTGGCTATTTCATAAGAAGGTGGTGCTTTATTATAATATGCTGTGGTTATTTCATGTGAAGATGGTGCTTTATTATATGAAGATGGTGCTTTATTATATGAAGATGGTGCTTTAATATATGATGATGGTGCTTTTTGATGTGATGGTGCTTTTTTATATGATGGTGCTTTTTAATGTGAAGGTGGTCACTCGGAACTTTATTTTTGAAGACTGAGTTAAACATTTATTATCTCGAAATTTTGAAACTAGAACAAAAATTGATACAATTCAAATCCATTTAATACACCATTGCTAGTTCATCTTTATTAGCATAATAATTTAGTATTTATTCTTCATTATAATTTGAATTGACAAATACGATTAATAGAATACATTATTTTCTCAGTATGTGTTGACATTTTACTTTTGCCTTTACCACCCGTAAAAGGGCCTTCTTTGAGCTATATTATACATGTAACATAGTAGACCTTTCCCTCTGACTTTCCCTTACTTTCTCTTCAAGTCAAATCCTGTCACCTAGGGCATCAATCTGTTTAAAATCAGATCCTCGATCCGCTCCTTTATTTTTTTTTTTATAATGTTTTGTTTTGAAACCACTCAGAATGTGAACTCTTCCTCCAACACGCCACTTAGGTTAGAGAAGAACGGTCATCAATGACGAGGACCGGCTGAGCGGTGACAATAACAACATTAAGAGCGGATCAAGGAGCTGATTTTAATTAGATTGCTAGGACATTTACGCCTCATCGAAAAACCCGTTCTTCGCTTAAACACAAGTTAATTATTAATTTCAATTTTCTGCTCTTTAAATTTCAGGATAACGTTACTAGGCTTTAATTCTTGTAATATTCAGTCAATATTCCGTTGTCAAATAATACTTGTACGTTTGGTTGAGGTAAGGTCGTACACAAATCATCTTATTAGCTTATATACTAATTGTGCTAGAAAAAAGAGGAACTAGCAATGGTGTATCAAATGGATTTTGATTGCATCAATTTTTTGTTTTACTTACTTTCAAAATTTCGAGATAACAAATGGTTAACTCAGTATTAAAAAATAAGAGGAGTTCCGAGTGACCACCTTCACCTTCACCTTCATAATTATAACAAAGCACCATCTTCACATGAAGTTTAGTATTTATTCTTCATTATAATTTGAATTGACAAATACGATTAATAGAATACATTATTTTCTCAGTATTTGTTGACATTTTACTTTTGCCTTTACCACCCGTAAAAGGGCCTTCTTTGAGCTATATTATACATGTAATATAGTAGACCTTTCCCTCTGACTTTCCCTTACTTTCTCTTCAAGTCAAATCCTATCACCTAGGGCATCAATCTGTTTAAAATCAGATCCTCGATCCGCTCCTTTATTTTTTTTTATAATGTTTTGTTTTGAACATTTTTTTTTGTAGATAATTTTACTATGTAAATTTAATAAATTTTCATTTTCCAGGGGGGGGGGGGGGGGGGGTCGGGACCCCCCCTTTAGATCCGCGCATGTAGTTAAATCAGGACCGCGCTCTCTTCCAAGACCACACAATTGCTGCTCTGCTTTGGCTTCAAAAGTATCTTGCTGTAATATTAAAGTTTCTAAAACTTGATGAAAAACTATAAAAGTCCTCGTGTTTTAAGGTAACCAAACTTGCATAAAATGAATCGCATATAAAATGAAGAAAAACCATACGTGATATTTTCATTTGTTTCGCCACTTTCTCAGGGTTTACCGGTCCTTTGGTCAGTTATAGTTACTGGTGTTAAGATTGCGGTGGATTCAATTTTTGATCGTCGAAACATTTTACAACTAGTACTTGATTAATTTCATTATACCCGCACTTTCTAAAGAAAGTTCGGGTATATTGTTGTTGTCCTGTTCCGTCCGTCCGTCCGTCTGTCACGTTTTACTTTCTCAAACTGCTCTTACATCTTATAAACCAGCAAACTGAACTCTTGGAGTTTGATTTGGGGTATCATGTTGTTTTGTAAAAAGGTTTCAAAAATTCTCTGGTAGTCCTGGGGGTCAAATAATTGGTAAAAAATGACGTTTTTTCACAAAAAACCTTCTTCCTCGAACTCCTCCTACATTTTCAACAATAGACAAATCATCTTTTGGAATATGTTTTGGGGTATCCTATAGATGCGCAATAAGGTTTCGGAAATTTCAAATTTGCCCTGGGGGTCATTTGGTGGCTGAAAAATGACGTTTTTTCACAAAAAATCTGATTTAAAAAACATCATTTTTTTTTGGCAGTAGCCAAATGATCTTCTAGAATATGATTGGGGGTGTCATTTTGAAGTGTGATCAGGTTTCAGAAATTTTTTTTTCAACACAGGGATCAGTGGGCAACAAAAAATGACGTTTTTTTGCAAAAAAAGTATGGTTCCCATAACTCCTATTACAACTTTTGGTGTAGCTCTGTCATCTCTTGGGATATGATTGGGCCTGTCCTATAGATGTGCAATAAGGTTTTAGAAATTTTAATTTCATCCAGAAAGTCAAATAGTAGCAGAAAATTGACGTTTATCTCTCCTAAACAAAACCTACATCCCAGAACTCCTCTTATGATTTAATGAATAGACACATCATATCTTGGGATATGATAGAGGCTGTCCTAAAGATGTGCAGTAAGGTTTTAAAAATTTAAATTTCATCTAGGGAGTCAAATAATAGCAGAAAATTGACGTTTATCACTCATAAATAAACCCAGATCCCAGAACTCCTCTTATGATTTAATGAATAGACACATCATATCTTGGGATATCGTAGAGGCTGTCCTAAAGATGTGCAGTAAGGTTTTAAAAATTTAAATTTCATCTAGGGAGTCAAATAATAGCAGAAAATTGACGTTTATCACTCCTAAAAAAACCTAGATCCCAGAACTCCTCTTATGATTTAATGAATAGATACATCATATCTTGAGATATGATATGGGACTGTCCTATAGATGTGCAATAAGATTTTGAAAAATTCAATTTAATCCTGGTAGACAAATAGTAGCATGAAATTAACATTTATCCCATGTGCAGATCTAGAGGGGGGTCAGGGGTCCAGATCCCCCCTTCAAAATTCAAATTTCTTTAAATTACATTTAATTAAAAAAATTGCCGAAAAATGCTTCGGACCCCCCTCCCCCCCCCCCTCCCCGGCAAACTCAAATAACTGTTGCCCCCCCCCTTCCCCTGGAAAAATTTTCTGTATGTATGTATCCCTACTTGGACTTTAAATAAAATGACGGTTTTTTCTCTTAAAATAAAAAAAACCTTGCATTTATTTTTGCTTAAAATTAAAAATAAAACATTACATTTACACTTTTCTTAATTGTTGAATGATGTATTAAAATTAAAATATAATTTGGGGTCTAAAAGTTTTATAAACTGGTTAAAAATGTTTTTCTTAAAGAAAAAATCACATTACACCTTGCATAATTGACAAATGATCTATTGAGATATGATCAGAATTAGTTAAATGTTACACATGGAGAGAGACTCATCACAAGAAAGCATGGAAACACCGGAAGGAAGAGAGAGAGAGAGAGAGAGAGAGAGAGAGAGAGAGAGAGAGAGAGAGGGCTTAAACATATAACATGTAATGGTTCGGACTGGGTGGTGTGGTTGATTATGGGTGCTGATTCTGATATGTTAATCAAAGTAACAAAAATTATAAAATATACATGGATAATTAGAAAGATAAAATGATTGGTATTGTAATAGGGTGCATTTTATGATAATAATTAAATTCATGCATTATTCATATTTCATCAACATCATCATCTTCATCCTCCATTCCATTTATATTTTACATGTACATATTTAGAAACAGACTATTATCCCTATAACTCCCTGTCTTTTATGCACCTATCAAGTAATTATTATTTAATTATCTATTCTAGTGGCTTCTGATATTTTATAGCCTATAGGCATTTCACCTGTATGCATGGTCATGCACATGATCAGGTGGTTTACTATAGCCAACAGAATCCTTTAATCTCTATATCTGAATAAATGAAGAACCCTAAGTGGACTTGTTAATCTTTGGGACAACCCACTATCACAGTATCATTCACCTTGGGACTTAAAATTGAGTCTTTTCGATATAAAAAGGTACTAAATTACAGCATACTAGTATATATACATGTAATACATGTTGTTGAAAAGTAACAGAATTTTAAAAAAATGACTGAAAACTGCAACATTGATTTAGGTTTAAAAAATGTGTATTACTACATTTATAGAAACATGCATTTATTTCTTCTGAATTTATGCTAATTTAACTGATTAGGAGAATCCAGGTGGACACAGGTACATTCTACCTGTACCCCCTTAGAGGACCCCATAATTGCCTAAAAATAATTCTAATAGGTGTTTGTTTTGGCGAGTAGCCTTTCGGGGAATAAACCATCAGAAGTCTTATTTTCTGCCAATTATTCAAATTAAAATTAATAACAATAAATGATTAAAATTAAATGTTTATCCTCCACACCCCCCATCAGATTCAGAGTCTTCTTTAAGGTACCTCACTACACCCAGACTTATAATTTTTAAGACACTATGTCACAAGATGGCGATTTAAATGTTTTGTTAAACTGTTAATATCGTTCGATTCGTTCTGAACCGCAGATCATGAGTTTGAATCCGCCTGGAGCTTTTGTTCAAGTTTACTGAATTAAATTTTCTAGAATGTAATTTTTCATCCAAAATTGCACATTTTTTTGCCTATTTGACTTAAATACTTCTTATCCATTATGATATCTATCATAATCAAGTAATTTTCTGCTGATTTGAGAAAATATTTCAAGGTGTAGTGAGCCACCTTAATACATTCTAACATGTGTACAGTAGCAAATTTTAAATCATTTCTTGATTGGTATTTTTCTCTAGATGCACATAAAGAATTAGGAAATTGCTTTTTAATTCTTATCGATAAGATAAACAAAATGTTATATGTATTCGGGGCAATTGTAATCCTAAACAAAGCAGGGTCATCAGTAGGCTAGAAATTACCCACATGGATCAAACACTATACATATGAATAAGATAAAATACTTTATTATATCCATTTCTGGAAAGTCAGGGTGTCTCCAAGGGGGCATAGCCTATATACAATTTGATGCGCACAAAGAGCAAGAATAAATATGGGGGATCTCAAAAGTTAAAAATTATCAAAGTATATTATCATTTCCTATTTCAGAGGGTGGGGGTGGTTTAAAGACAGCTCCTGGGGGTCATGTACTTACACCATTTGATGCATCATAATGATTTTAGAAACAAAAATATAGTTGGTTTAGTAGTAAGGGTTCTCAACAGTTTTCAAGATTAATGGTATTTTCCTGTTTCATTGGGTCAGAACAATCCCATAGGGTCATGGCCTACGTTTTATTTGATGCATCATAATACATTAAGAAAAAAGACCCTTTCCTCCCTATTAAATAAAACTCATATAGACATGATAAGTCTCTACACTTATTTAAATGTAATACACAAATTTAATACAAACTGTCACAGGGTCAATATGGGGTCAACTTAATATTTAAATCTGACAAATGACAAAATAACTTTTGCAATTAAATGACAGAAACTGTACAAATGTGATAGGATGATGAGCTTATTTAGATATTTTAAAAAAGATGATGATACAGTATGCTGGCAAAGGGAGATCACTTATTTAGAAAGTGAAAGTAATACATATGTATACCGGTGTCTCATAATATTGTGCGAGTACTACATGTATTATGCTTACCTATATTGGTCAACATCATAATGATAATCCAATTAGAGCACAATATGAATCCATTAATAAGCCGATCATCACAAAAGAAATGTTTATGCATGTTAATTAATCCTATTCTGCACATGGAAAACACATACCGTTATGTACACCACGTGAAAGCCATCTAACTGAAGAGCTGGGTAAAACTAGTACCCGGTAATGCGACCTGTAGACCTATGCTGTGTACGTAACTTCGGACAAAGATCATTTTCTTGTAACATGCATGTATTTTCATGACTTTATTCTTTTAAACCCCTTGTACTGTTTTATTCGGTAAAAATATGTAAAGCACACATTTCAGCTTTAAGGTGGTACGTACAGGACACCTGCATATTGTAATGAACTCCCTATTGCAGAAATAAACAATAAAGTATAAATATAATAATTCCCCCCAAAATAATGTTACCTAACAGTGAAGTGCAATGGGTTAGAGCGTTAACTACATGTCTGTAGAGAGTTCAAATGCTGCTGGGGCTTTTCTATTTTTTTTACTTCAGATTCCAAAATTTTAAAAACTGATTTATCTTTTTTTGCTACATACCTGTATTGTAAAAATTTTAAATTATAAAACGTCACTGTGAAAGAATTTTGATTATAATGCACTTTACAACATGTACAGGCTTTCGTTGTTATCAAAATATTCTGATGTTTCTTTATCCATGAGGAGTGTGTGTGTGTGTGGGGGGGGGGGGGGGTGGCAAAGTAGTATGAAACTGTGTTTGCAGGGGGTGGGGGGATTGGGGTCCGAGGTGTATTGTTTGGTAATTTTACTACATGTATTAATATAATGTATTAATATAAATTATTTTTTTCAAGGGTGGGAGAGTCTGGACCCCCCCCCCCACCCACTCCAATCCCTTCTCTAAATCTGTGCACGCGATGATGTTGGCACCTAGAAGCATATCTAAATTAAGCCGGCAACCGCCGAGGGAAGGGGGCATAATTTAATTTTGTTTGTAATAATTATATAGACCATACTTTCTATGAAATGAAAACATTATTGATTAACTAAAAATTCACATGCAAACAGTTCAACCACAACTGTACATAAAGGGCCGCTCATGTGTATTATCATCGTCGGAACCCACAGGTTTTCTATCCGTTATACTGCATGCAGTGTAACGGATAGAAAACCCGTGAGTTCCGATGATGGTGTATTATGTGCACGTGGCCTTTGTTTTTACTAAAACTGGTACAAAACAGTGTTATTTAGGGGCAAACACTTGGTGCGGGTATTACTGTCTAATGACAGCATCTAGTTTTAAGTTTAGTTTAATATGTATGCCATTTTTTTCCCCGAAAACCGTGAATTTGCATGTAGAGTAAATGGAGTGTCCCAATGACAATTATTTCTAAAAAGCCCTTGAATACAGTGTATATACAAGTTTAAGCGACAATCATTCTTAAAAATGCATGAACAATGTGTGTAACTATTCATTTTTTGGTGCTGTCTGTTCCCCTTAGTTGTTTCCCTGATCTTATCCTTTTTATTAAAGTGTTATATGTAAATTTTTATTTCTGTCATACACCAATTTTAAGCTCACCTGAGCTGAAAGCTCAAGTGAGCTTTTCTGATCACAATTTGTCTGTCGTCCGTCTGTCTGTCCGTAAACTTTTCACATTTTCAACATCTTCTCTAGAACCACTGGACCATTTTAAACCAAACTTGGCATAAAGCACCCTTTAGGCAAAGGGGATTCAAAGTTGTGAACATTGCGGATCACACCCTTTTTCAAGAGGAGATAATTAGAAATTATTGAAATTTTTTGAGAAATTTTCAAAAATCTTCTTCTCAAGAACCATTTGGCCAGGACAGCTGAAAATTATGTGGAAGCATCCTCAGGTAGTGTAGATTCAAAGTTATGAAAATTATGACCCCGGGGGTTGGGTGGGGCCACAATAGGTGGTCGAATTTTTACATAGGAATATGTAGAGAATTTTTTTTTAAATCTTCTCAGAAACCAATCAGCAAGGAAAGCTGAAACTTATGTGGAAGCATCCTCAGGTAGTGTAGATTCAAAGTTATGAAAATTATGACCCCGGGGGTAGGGTGGGGTCACAATGGGGGTTTGAATTTTTACATAGGAATATATAGAGACAAATCATTAAGAATCTTCTTCTCGGAAACCAATTGGCCAAAAAGGCTGAAACTTGTACGGAATCATTCTCAGGGAGGGTAGATTCAAGTTTGTTCAAATCATGATCCCCAGGGGTAGGATGGGGTCACAATAGGATATGGGGGTAAACACATTTTTACATACGAATACCGGTATATAGGGAAAAATCTTCAAAAACCTTCTAAAAAACTATTAGGTTAGAAAAGCTATAACTTTAGTAAAAGCAACCTCAGATAGTGTAGATTTAAATTCATTAAAATCAGAATCTTGAGGAGTAGGGTAATGCTTCCACTACTTATATGCAAGCATTTATACATAATGCTGATTCTTTAAAATTGTTTAGACTGTGGCCCCTGGACAAATCTTGGGCCTCACAAGGGGTTCAGAGTATGATGTAGGTTTATATCCTATATATAAACAATTGTTTAGGATTTTTCTGAGAACTGCAATGCTCAACATGTGATATGATTATAAAATCCTCCTGCTTGAAAAGAGACTTGATTATAAACATAAGAATATCCGGGGGGGGGGGGTATTTATACAGGATCTACATGTATTATACTACATTGTCCAGATATTTTTTATTATGACTCAATTGAGCTGATTTTATCATGCCTATTGTTCAGGTTAGCGATGTGGCCCATGGGCCTATTGTTACTATCCTTTCCCATGCAGCGTGGCTATGTATGTATACTTCTGACGATTTGAATCTATGTTTATTTTGTGCATATATGTTCTTCTTGTACCAAATTATTTGGTATGTGAACAAACTAAACTAATCTATACTTTAAAAACCTAGCTACTTACATAAAAAAAATTTCTCTTCAGATCTCCAAACTTCAGAATGTTCCTCCTTACAAGGAAACTCAACAAGAATGTGATTTTCATCATCGGAGGTATTGGAGTTTTGTACGTTGTCTTGGAGTTTCTCGACAATTTCTGGAAAGCTACTCAGCAAGCTAACGAGGAAGTGCAGCTATCTCTTGACAACAATCGGACAAAACGAATACTTTACTACAACCCACCGTCCTGGTTCAAAGATTTCGATTTCGGCCATTGTAGATATTCGAGCTGTGTTATGTCCACGAACATGAGTTATCTCCCAGAAAGTGATGCTGTTATATTCAATCATAATCAACTTACATCGGTCCCACCAATTAAGACCCCGAACCAGAAATGGATATTCACGTGTTCGGAGAGTCCCTTTTACGGAAAGAAGACAAGTTCTGAACCCCAATGGCGCCACAAGTTTGACTGGGTCATGTCGTTCAGGCGTGACTCGGAATTCTTCTTTGGATATGGAGATATCGTCCCGAAGACTCGTTTTATAGAGAAAAATTATGAGAAAATCTTTCAACAGAAAAAGAAGCTCATAGCTTGGATAGCGAGTCATTGTGACACGCAAAGTAAGCGAGAGCAATACGTCCACGAGATGTCGAAGATAGAGAAAGTGGATGTGTTTGGAAGTTGTGGAAATCTGAAGTGTGAAAAATACACAGGTTCCGAAAATGACTCCTGTCATGATTTTGTTGGCCAAAATTACAAATTCTACCTAGCGTTTGAAAACTCGCTTTGCAGAGACTACACCAGTGAAAAGTTTTATAACGTGTACGCCTTTGATCATCCTATAATCCCCGTAGTTTTGGGATCCTTTACTTTGGAAAACTACTCACATGGAGCAGTCTATATTGATGCCAACAAGTACCGCACACCTCTTCACCTTACCAGGCGTTTGCTTTCACTGGGAAACGATAAAGATGCCTATATAAATCTTCTGCGAAAGAAGGATAGATTTGGTGCACTGACATCGCCGCAGACCTTTCAGACTGCCATGTGCAAGATGTGCGAGTATTTGAGTCTCGATAACCCAGGACGTTCTGACCTAGATATAGCAGATTGGTTCTTTGGCGAGGATCAGTGTCGTTCTCCCAAGCAAATAAATAAACCGGTTACCAGAAAGAGTATCGACATGAAGGAAGCTCAGAAGTACCTAAACAAAGTGTGACAACTGTTTGTAGCAACTGTGTGATGACTGTGATACCAAAATTCAGCCATATTCAGCCTTATTTGGATATTGGTTAAAATAAAAATATTTAAATAATTTTTAACATTATTGATAAAACTCAGCGATTAAAACCTAACTTAACCTGTGAACCATGTCACTTGATGGAAGTTTTTTGATACATTAACTCAACTTTGATCAACTTAATTTGATTATTTTTTTAAATAAAAAAAATGTATTCATCTTGAAGTTCCTTTTGTCAAATATTCTTTCATTTTGTATTTCAAATCATCAGCTTTGGCATTTTGATCATTGCAGTGTGATTTCTTCAAATCTTTTTGTGTTTGTTTGTTTGTTTGGGTTTTTGTTTTATTTGTGTATCATTGTTTACAAGGCTCTCAATGACTTTATGGAATGGTCGTCACTGCACTTTAGTGCATACGTTCATATGATCAGTACAACATGCATGTCTGTTGATTAAATAATACCTTTTTTTAAATACCCAGAGTGTGAAGGGAATTGGGTTGTCTGTGCTCTGAAATAAATTACCGATATATTGTTCGGTATCTTCGTCAGTCGGTAATTATTCTCCTTTAAGACTCACGTATATTGCAACATGATGACTTGACCACCAATTCAAACCTAACACGCGATCGAAGCCACGCTATAAATATGTTTCAAATACACAAAGTGTCTGTGAAAAACCAAAGGACATACTTCACAAGTCTTGTATGTATTGGATTAGTTGTCATTTTGTTTCAGTGTTTCCTTCTTAAGATTGTAATCGTCGGGACACCACGAAGTAAACTAGAAAACCAAACTGTTCACTCAATCATGTATTTTAACCCTCCTTCTCATGTTGATCCCCAAAAATGGAGTTTTTCAACATGTCGTATTCCTCATTGCCGATTTACAACCGATAGAAGAGAGCTGAACACTAGCAAAGCAGTTATATTCCATCATACCCGGATGCCGGATTACCCTCCTCCCAAACCAAAAGACCAGAAGTGGATCTTCAGATCCAAAGAGAGTCCAGTTTACACGCACAACACCAGTTTGTTACGTGAATGGAACAAAAAAATTGATTGGATAATGTCCTACCGGAAGGATGGAGACTTTTATGACGGATACGGAGATCTCGTGCGGCGGGAACAATCCCCCGACAAAAACTATTCCGACATATTTTCTCATAAAAACTTTGACGTGTCTTGGGCTCTAAGCAATTGCAAATCTCACAGCCAGCGAGAAGTGTATGTGAGAGAATTGATGAAGTACATTCCGGTGACTGTTTTTGGCAAATGTGGAAACAGGTACTGTGGTCCAAAGACGAAAGATGAGAATGATCCATGTCTCCATCTTGTCTCGCATAATTTCAAGTTCTATCTGGCGTTTAAAAATTCCTTGTGTGAAGACTACACGTCTGAATTTCCTCTACGATTTGCCTGTCATTCCGATTGTACGCGGAGCTCTAAATGGTAAGATAAATCTTCCCCGAGGAACATTTATTGACACCAACGACTTTAAGTCGCCACAACTTCTTGCAAAATATCTCACAGAAGTGGGAGACAGTAGTGAAGAGTACATTAGTTTACTGAAGAAAAAGGATGAATATGTATCTAGGAGTGTGTCTGAAATTTTTCAATCAGCACTTTGTAATCTATGTGAGAGACTTCATTTTGATAATATTACGTCAGAGGCGTATGACATGAAAGAATGGTACTTCACAGATCAGTGCAAAGAACCAACTGATTTGAGTTTTTAATGAATGCCTATCAATTCCACATTGTTTAAATCGGAGCTTGATTGAGCACTGTACGAAGGCAAATGTTAACATTTAAACGAATACCGGTATGTGATTAAAACACCTCCCTCTTAAGCAGTTTATTTAAGAAATAAACAGCAATTTAAAAAGTTCACCGGGATATGAAGTTGGTTGGTCACGTGATCAAATCCTGTGAAGCCCGAAGGGCTTCTCAGTAGATTTGATAACGTACCAACCAACTTCATTTCCCGGTGAACTTTTTAACATTGCTGTTTATTACTTATATTTACGTTTGAAAAAGACAAATCGTTTAGAACTGTTAAAATTACCGAGATTTTATGTTTACAATAATCAAAGCGACAAGCGATAAGCGCGTTCTATGATCATTGTGACGTCACGAAAAAGTTCATACAGAATTGAACGTTTTCGCTATTCTATAAGTTCATATAAGGAAGCATATTTGCAAATGTAAATATTCTGAATTTAGACACGAAATCAGGAATATAGCTATTTAACCATGTTTATAATTATCTTCCACTCGTCGCAATCGAAAGTGGTCTTTTTTCACGGGTGTATTCCTTTCAATGTTGCTTGCATAAATATTTTATTGTCACTTCCGTGTAGCTCAGGAACAAGTTATAAACGCGAGTGAACCAAGTGGGAAAAACCTGAAAGAAAAACAAAAACAACAAATTTGGAATATCTTAACAGAAGCGTTACTTAGACCATTCTTTACTATAACCAACCAGCGAATTGGAAGAGTGGGAACGACGTGGTGAATTTCAAGAAGTGTCCTTACATGGATTGTTCAGTGACGTCCGACAGGTCCCGGATGATGGGTTGCGGAGCTGTCATCTTCCAGCATAACTATCTGCCTGTAGCACCGCCGATGAAAAACCTTAAACAGGTTTGGATATTTACGTCACCGGAAAGTCCATATTACACAAAACGAACGGCGCTGATGCCTAAATGAAGACACGTATTCGATTGGTCAATGTCGTATAGGAGAGATTCAGACGTGTTCCTTGGATATGGCCTAATCATTCCCCGGAAAACTCCCCTGATGAGAGATTATGATTTAGTGTTTTCTGAGAAAAAGGGAGAATTACATGTATGTGGCCTGGGCAAGAAAGTAAAGTACATGTATGTGGAAAAGTTAAAGAAACATATCAAGGTGGATATATTTGGGAAATGTGGTGAAGCTTGTGAACCATACAAGGTTTCCTGGAAACGACTCCTGTCATAAAAAGATATCACATGACTATAAGTTCTACCTTTCGTTTTTTGAGAACTCGTTGTGTATTGACTGCACTTCAGAGAAATTGTATCACATTTATGAGTTGGATCTTCCTATCTTACCATTTGTTAGAGGGACCCTCGCGGGTAAAGCTTACCTCCCTAACGGGACTTACATCGATACTCTGGATTTCAAGACACCGAAAGACTTGGCCAATGTCCTCACGGAAATCGAAAATGATAAAACAAAATATAGAAAGATGTTGAGAGCTAGCGAAAGATGCTTATACGTCTCAACCATACTCACGAACTTATGAGGACGCCATGTGCAATCCATGTCAGCTGTTGCACCGCGGTAATCTTAATCGACCGCCGTTAAATGTCTCGCACTGGTTCTTTGTCGACTCTTGCCGGGAACCTTTGACTTGAGTTAAAAACATCCTGTTGGCCGCAACAGATTTTAGTGAACTTGATTACATGTATTTATTAAATGTTACTCTAAAACATTTCTTTGTTGAAAATTGCACAATGGTGGTGGAGAAGAGGGTGGTGATTTTTATTTCAAGTTCTTTCTTTTTAATTGACATAGATCTTTCTATAGATAGTTTTGCTTTTGTTAATTTGAGTTAAATTTTTAAGAGATTAAAGTTAGATATGTATGCATGCAGATCAAGATATGTGATCAAAGAAACGTGTCAATTCAAAATTAATGAACCCCTCCACAGATCTTTTATCATAATAATGAGATAATTAACTCGTTATAACGATATGTTTTCTCGTAATTACGAGATAATTAACTCGTAATAACAAGATCTTTTCTCGTAATAACGAGATAATTAACTCGTAATAACGAGATCTTTTCTCGTAATAACGAGATCTTTTCTCGTAATACGAGATAAAAAATATTTTTATGTGGCCCTATTCGTCGATTGTAGGTAT
Source organism: Magallana ariakensis (assembly GCA_020458035.1). Taxonomy (NCBI): domain Eukaryota; kingdom Metazoa; phylum Mollusca; class Bivalvia; order Ostreida; family Ostreidae; genus Magallana; species Magallana ariakensis. The sequence continues at coordinate 33,384,801 of CM035814.1, read as the reverse complement.
CAGAAAGTTGTTTATACTCTGAATTTTAACAATTACATATAAGAAAGTTGTTTATTTTCAGAAATTTAACAATTACATACCGGTAATAAACACACATACGATTGTTGCAATCTTTTCTTTGCACATAAATAAATCGAAGAATGTTTTTGAAAAAATTGTTTTACTATGTGAATTCAATATTTTTACCCCGTGAATAAAAAGACAAGGCTGTTTGAAAATAATCAAATCTTTAAAATGGCATCCGAATGGGCATCGTCTGATTTTGAACACTACTTACTTTAGTCATTTGCTTTTGGTATATGTGGAAAAATTACCTTCTTTAGAATTTAATAATTTTAAAATGATTTTGATCTTGTGCTGATACATGTGTTGTTGAGAAACAGAAAATATAGATTTGAATTTCTGGTATGCAACATGTAGTAAGTATGTTATTATACCTTTAGAATTTCAAACTAAAATATTGAAATTTTCAACATAAAAGTTGATTTTTCCAACTTTAAAGCTGATTTTTCCAACTTCAAAGTTTGGTTTTCTAACTTTAATCTGGGAATTTCTAGATTTAAGTTTGAAATAATCAACATTAAAGTTGGAATTTCAAACTTTAAAGTTGAAATTTCCAACTTTAAAGTTGGAATTTCCAACTTTAAAGTTGGATATCAACTTTAAAGTTGGATTTTCTTTAATCTTGGAATTTCCATTAGAAATTATGTAATTTTAGCAGTATGCATCATATCACAGGCAAACAGTGCAATAAACTTATACATGTAGTTATATATGTCTGATCCAGAAATTTTCATATAAATAAAATTGAACGGTATACATTTATACAGTATCAGATATCAAATATCGAGAGAACATTGAATCATATCAAAGTTATCCTAATATGTAAAATAAGAGGGTGTCGTAGTCTTGAAAACAAGTACACTAAGAGACGAATAAAATCGAATCAAAACAAAGCCGTGCAATTTGTGTATTTTGATTGTGCCATAATCTTGATATAGATGACTTGTCTGAAATTGAGAAACTTGTCGTTATTCGTGTATCATAAGAAAATTCCAAGATAAAAGTTAAAAATTCGAACTTTTAAGTTGAAAAATCCAAGATTTATGTTAGAAATTCCAACTTTAAAGTGGCACTGTTACATGTGTACGCTTCCCTATTATTTTGATAAAAAAAAAGAGCTATAATTATCTCGGCATCAAATCTTGGTACTCGGGAAATGTTTACCAACATTTGGTGCTTAATACAAACTTTATTTTCAAACATATTTTCAAATACAAATAGAAATAAATACATTCATATGAAAAATTGGTATATCAATATTTTATTGATTTGACAAAATCTGAAACAAAGACTGTCTTCAAAACGATTGTTATATGTTGTATGGACTTAGTCTTATTGTTAACACGAGTTTACGACTCTTCATTTGTTATTCATTAAGAGTGAGTGGACGGGGTACCCATAACGTGGTTCCAATATCTAATAAAAGCATATGTCATGTTAATAAATAATTTAAATAGACAGAAGACATACGCTCTGGAGGAACGTTAAAGCTAGGTTCTAACGTCAATGGCTATATTATAAAGCTACGTTCATGAATTCTTGAAGAGACCCCGCCAAACTGATCTCACATTAAATAATCCAATATACTACTCCATCGATTACAAAAAAGATTAATTAGTTACTTTATGAAGAAAAAAAATGATTAAAAAAATGTGAAATAGAGCATCGTGGCCAATTTATATACAGTACTAAATTACGAAATTCTACCAGAACGCCAAAGATCGAAATAACGTCGCCAGCGTGCGGCGAACATCCTTACCTCACGCTCTACAAAATATATTATCTTCAGAAATATTTATGATAATGCATTAGAATTTTCAGATCTGAATCGAATAAGGTAAATATCTCAAAGCACGAATTTTTGTCACTTTACGCGGATTTTTCACGATTTTATCGCATCTGTGATATTACTTTTGAATCAACCCTCGTACATATAAATAATTGCCGGCCGGGTATCTATGCGCGGATCCAGAAAAATTTTCCATTGGGGGGGGGGTCTGAGGGATAATTGTGTTTGTCAGAGGGGGTCCGAGACATATTTGCGATAATTTTACTCTGTAAATTTGATAAATTTTAATTTTCCAGGGGTACTGCCCCCCCCCCCCCCCCCCATCCGCGCAAGGTATCCTTATATATATATGTATAGATTTGACATTTTTTTAAATATACATGTCCAGCGGCGTTACAGCGTTCTTTCACCGATGATACAACGTCGCACCTCAACGTTGAAATTTAGTTGAATATAAGGACTTTGAAATTTATGCATGTACATTTACGTATCCATGACAGCACAATCGTGAATGAAGTTGCCTGTACTTCTTAAAATTAATCATATTAATTTGTAAAAATAATAAACAAGAATTTTGTAAATGACTAGACAAATCTTTGAAATTTAGAAACAATTATTATATTTTTAATATTTTGTACTTATTCTGCATCTATTTCATATATGAAGGTGTACTATTCAATTTATTAGACTTGTTATTAAAATTAATTATATAAATCACATCGGGATTGGGATTCGATAAACTCAGATCAATCTGTGTCCTGTACAGTTATTAGTCCTATCATATCAACAACAAACAACTTCTGAACTTGTCAACAAAATGGATTAATTCCACTTGAAACCCTGGAATATAAACGATTTCATTATGTGGCATTACTGGTGGGCACATTTCAGCTATCACCTTGTAAGATGGTTTCCAAGAGACAACAGGAAGAAGATGTAAATATCTCCCATATCTGCTAAGTTTTTAATGATTGTTTAAAATGAAATGTTGTTAGCATGATTAGCGTTCAACTCTGTTCAAGAAATGATATGATGCCAAAAGTAGGATTGCATACATACACATATATAGTCATATACACAATAAATATGTCTTGTCCAGATGATGAACTATGGTAGGTTGTTATGAGTTATGATACGTGTGTCTTTTAACTTTTTTGACAATCCTTATATACCATAAAAACTACATGTAAAATGTATTTTATATTATACATATTCATAGGGGTGGAGGATCAGCTATCTAATTAAATTTAGACTTGTAAATCTGCTCCTCTACGATACAAGTATAGTGTACCGTAGAGGAGCAGTTAATTAGATTGGATGAATCAGGTAATTGCATTTTGAATTTGCTGCTCTATTTCAGAAACATAGTGCTGGCCATTTTCACCATTGGACTTCTGGTGCCGCAATTTATCATCTTGGCCCACAAACACTCCACCAGATGGTGTCCTGCACATCTGTTTGAACTGCTCATTGTTTCGATCATATTCACCTTCATTTGTCTAGGTACAAACTTTCACCTACAGATCTATATAATCATGTAAACTTTCAAAACTTCAAGCATAAAATCTGAATCTGGTTTTTACAATGAAATAAAAGTTTCGATTATTTAACTGCAGTATACATGTATACAAGATATATTTATTTTGGTTTTTTTTTGTTAGGATTTTGTTTCCTGTTTATGATTATGAATCCTGTTCCTAGACCGGTCAAGATAGCATTTCATATTTTTGGTATTGTATGCTTTGTGGAAACCTTAGTTCACATTGGATATGCCACCAGCAATGCTGCAAAAGAAGACTGCGTAAGGGATTTATAATAAACTTATACAATGTCTCCAGTTGAGCTAGGGTTAAAATGTATTTTTCTTTTCTCTCCATCTTTCATTCCAATTTATATTTACAAAATCATATTTGGTATATAAACTGATATACAATGCACATAAATTTGGATTATGCTTTTTCACAATTAATGCTTTATTATTACTGTGCTAACTGCTAAACTGAAGAACTGAACACATTGCATTACTCTACCAATCAATACTGATGAAATGCAAAATGTTTTATTAGAAATGTCATTATTTCAGTCTTTAAAGAGTACCTATTCAAGTCATAAGCCCCCCCCCCCTCATGTTTCTTTGAAAAATAAAAACTGCATAACTAAACTGGTTCTCGTTTATCTAGAAATCTTCTACTGCTGCACTATATTACATTTCCTACGCATTCACATGGATTGGAGCTGCTAGTCTCGGTAAGTTAGTCTTTCATTATATGTAGTTCATCTGGATTACATCTTGCACAACTTTTTAGAATTTTTTCCTAAGATTTTAATTATTTACATGGGATAATAATCCAGTTTTATTGCATTCATAAATGAAATATGGAGCACATGAACTTTGGTGGGACTGACATCACAAATTTTTTATGTCAAACTTTATTTGTATTACTTTGACATTTCTTGATGTTTGATATAAACTCTTTTTGTTATTCACCATACACCATCTGATTTGTTTCTTTTAGTTTTCATTTTCCTGATGGTCCCTTTCTGGGTGATCAATGCTGTGAAGCGGGGCAGTGTATTGGACATGCGGACCAGAGAAGGGGTGTGCTATGAACCGGTCAAGTGCTGCTCCTGTATGTGGCACATTTAGACGTTTGGGGAGTAAACAGGGAAAATATCTGTCCCACCTTGAAAACTCATCTATTTTATACAAAATTGAACTTTTATCAAGAATTTAATTGCAGTATTAACCTATGTATCACTAATATTTCCACCCTCAATTATCACCTTCCAGGCATCTATGCTGAACTGAATGACACATACTAAATGTATTGGAATTTTCAAACTTTCAATTTAAGATGCATATAATGCTGTGATTACTGGTATTTCTGCCTATTTTTGTATTCACTGTTTTAATTTCCGTCCATTTTAGTTTACGCTGTGATAATTTCTGTCCAGTTTTGTATTTACTGTGATAATTTCTGTCCATTTTATACTCTCCTTTGTTTGATCCAGCTGGTCTGGCATTGAAGTAAATCTTGAACAAAAATGTACAATATTTTATAGAGATGGAGTATACCAGAACATTATTTTCAAATATCTATAGTACATATAGTCACAAATATTTTTATGTACATTATTTAAACCATGATTGATTAATTCTCCTTATATAAATTAATAACTGTCACATTTACAGTAATAAATTACATTAACAAAAATGAAAACGTGTTTTGATTCTTTAAGTAAAAATATTCTTAAAGGTACCTCTAAGGTACCTCACTACACCTAGACTATTACTTTTTAAGACACTACGTCACAAGATGGCGATTTAAATGTTTTGTTAAACTGTTTATATCATTCGTTTGGGATGTATATCGTCATAGCTCAGTGGTTAAAGTATTGGGCGTCTGATCCGCAGATCATAAATTTGAATCCGCCTGGAGCGTTTGTTAATGTTAAGTGAATTAAATTTTTGAAAATGTAAATTTTTGAAAATGTAATTTTTCATCCAAAATTGCACATTTTTTCGCCTATTTGACTTAAATACTTATCTATTATGATATCTATCATAATTAAGAAATTTTCTGCTGACTTAAAAATATTTCAAGGTGTAGTGAGCCACCTTAACCAAATACATTTTGATGCTGAATGAAATAAGAACTAGACAAGGTGTTTCATGTCAGATTTAAAAAAAAATGGAATTGAAATAAGCTTATTTTTTAGATTCTAAATATCCATGCGGACTTCATTTTCAAAGAGGTTTAGCACCTATTCCGATTATTTTCATTCCGATTACTGGTATTTTCTCTAATAATTTGTAGCTCACAGAGCTGAAAATATACTGGTAGATTTACATGCTGCAGAATTTTTGAAAGCTTGCTACTGAATATAAAATGATAAAATTGGCAACCTACATATATTCATTTCAAAATAGAACTATATACCAGTAAAATGTTAACCTAGACCCATCCACCCCCCCCCCCCCATATTCGTGCATGCAAATGCAAAAGCACCTCCAAGTTACAAGTTGGTCAGGCACATATTTCTCACTGTATTTTAACAGATGGGTAAAGTATAATTAAAAAATACCAATCTAATCCATTTTCAATAAGATGTAAAGCTAAACATGACTTAAATTGGCACTAGCACACAGGTTAAAAAAAAACCTTTGTTTTTGTTACTAGATTTCACAGATGTGCAATAGTTTGTATGTTGTCTTGGAGTTTGTACTTCAATTTCTAGCTCTATGTGCATTTTTCCGTTTGTAAATATAATGCATTGACTTGTATATTTGATGTTACTTTCTCCTTGCTTTGAATAAATCTGTAAAAATTGATAATTTCATTGCAACCAAATAATGTACTTTAATGTCCACACAGGTGAGACCTGTTCAGTGAAATACTTAAACTGTTAAGGTACTTCACTACACCTAGACTTATACTTTTTAAGACACTACGTCACAAGATGGCGATTTAAATGTTTTCTTAAACTGTTTGTATCAATCGATTCAGTTGTATATCGTCATAGCTCAGTGGATAAAGTATCAGGCTTGTGAACCGAAGATCACGAGTTTGAATCTGCCTGGGGCTTTTGTTCATGTTTACTGAATGAAATTTTTGAAAATACAGTATCAATTTTTATCCAAAATTGCACATTTTTTCACCTATTTAACATATATACTTCTTATCCATCATGCTTTCAATCATAATCAAGTAATATTCTGCTGATTTAAAGCTGAACACCGCTCGTAAATAGGCACTGTCCGCCATATTTCTCTTTCATCACTGCTGTCCCTACAACCCTTATATAAGGGGCAGACCTCTAAACAGTTCAAAGTACTTCGCTGTAGAGGTCTCACCTGTGTGGACGTACATCTTGTCTCGCCGTGTTACTCGGTCGCGATGAAATTATCAAATTTTACGCACTTTTTTCAAGATTAGAGAATACTAACATCAAATAAATTGGTCAATTCATTATTTACAAACAGAATATGCACATAGTTTAAGAAATAAATGCATAAAATCCAAAGACGACGAAAGGAATACTACATGTCGGCCACGAGTTTCAGGTGTGCAATCGAGTGTAATGAAATCGAAGGGTTTATATACCAGGTACTTGTGTGACGGTGCCTATTTACGAGCGGTGTTCAGCTTTAAGAAACTATTTCAAGGTGTAGTGAGGCACCTTAAGAGGTCTGTGGGCTTGTAAAGGGGTTGAAGGAATAGCAGCAAGAAAAGAGAAAAATGGCAACAAGGCCTTTCAAGTCGTGTTTAGCTTTAAACAAAACAAGTGACGTATTTAAAGTACTCGGCTTATTGCCCTAATACTACAATATTTATTTAGCCAATTTATACCGTAAAATATTGAAAATTGTAGGGGTTTTGCTACAGTGCTTTTTTTCCCCACAAAGAGTGTTATATTTCTCTTTCCCTGAACAATTTGAAACTACATGCAAATCGAAATGAAAAACTTCCACCAAGACTTTCAGACATTTACACATGATAAAGCCGAGTATAGGTTGCCCAAACAGCTATATGTATTTCATGCAAGGGAAAGCTGGTTATAGGCTTTTTGTAAGCATCAAATAATAGCAAATGGTGATGGAAACAGAAAACTGAAACAAGAGTATACCCTGTATAGCTGAATAATAGTACATTGTACATGTAAAAAAATTGTAGACAGCAATGAAGTGGTGACATGGCACAATAAACAACCCAGAACACTTGGCGAATGCACTTGCTGTTTTATTTTATGCAAATATTGATGTCACATGTCATTTGTTTCATTTCATGCTAGTTCAAATATACAAAAAAAGGTACAATTAAAAATTACATAGCAAAAAGTTGAAATCAAGATGTTTAAATAATTCATTCAATTTCTTAAAAAGGGAAACGCCCTCAGTCCACTCTAGGAGAGAAAGAGAGCTTTCACCGCCTAAACATCTCAATATAAAGTACAAAATGTGAAAAAATTTGTTCAGACTTTCATAGTAGCACTAAAACCTTTGTTTCAAAAAATTGTAACAAATTAGGTTTTGCATAGATCTTGTATAAAAAATTGTAAGCTTTCATACAAACAATTTACTTTTACCGAGGTTTTCTTTTTTTTTCTGTTTTTCATTTTTTTTTTTCCAAGTGTTTGTCTATTGTCCGTCATTTGTCAGGAAAAATCTTCACTTCAACTGGTAGTAGGACCACAACTTTTTCAATAGCATGTGCTGGTACAATCTAAAGCTCTTATCAAGAAAGAAAAGGACTACATAAATGCATTAATAACTGGTTGGTAATACACAAAAGTTGGCTGTTGTTACAACAAACCAGGTGTTGACACGCGTTATGACTATTCCTGTTGCTCATTTCTGTCCTCATTGCCTTCTTGTGTTGGTTCAGGAGATTCACCACCCTCATTTTCTCTGCCTCTCTCTCCATCCTCCTAAAAAACAGAAAATAAAAATATCATTTGACCTTTGACATCTCCAACATTTATACTTCAAATAAGCATGAATGAATCGAACCATGCTGGAAGTTTCGACAAATTTTCCTTCATCTATTTTAACCTCAATATCTCAATTTCTAACACATTTGAAGTTTTCTCCAACACATTTACTTAGTTTTGGTAAGTTTTGCAAGTTTTGGTCTTTGAACTGAAAATTAATCCAGGTTTCTGCGTGTGACTAGAGCAGCTTACCCTCCTTCTGAAATATCCCCTGCCACGTCCACGACCTCTGCCCCTCCCTCTGCCTCGTCCACGCCCCCCACGGTATCCATATTGCGGGGGACCTTCGTAGCCTTCACCCTGAAAAACAACATGACTCTTTATTGGCCTGTAAATTATTCAATTTATCTTTACATGAACTTACATGTACAAAAATCAGTTACTTGTATATACACCCAATGAAGAAATATTTTTTTCATTTAAGAATCTTTCTCATACTGACTTTTTGGACTGAATTGTACACACATATTGATCATAATCCCAAATTTGAAAAAACAAATTTATCATTAGCCAGGTGAGTAAAGGCCACCTAAGAACCCTCCTGGGGTCTCAAACAAGCAAGATTGAACTCTTTCTTAACTATAGTTCCCACAAATTTGCCTCCTCACACATTTAAAAGTTTTGCATTGTTATGATGAAAATTAAATAACTTGGGGCCATTTATAACATCAGTTAATCATATTGCAGAGTAATTGTGCAAAAATATACATTAGTTTTGATAATTTGAAGTACTATAGGATTCTCTTCCTTCACCATTTCTACTGCAATACATTCCCACACAATGAGCCATACTCTGCAACGAATTGCACAAGGTTATATCAGTGAAGTGATTCCCTACCTGGGCATAGTATCTTCGGTAGCCTCTCCTCCAGTATGGCCTACGGAACTGAGGTTGACGTCCCGGTCCGTCCATTATGGCGTTCTGGTAGCGAGGGGGTCTTCGAGGCCCACCCTGGTAGAAGCCCCTGTAGAAGCCTCTTCCTCCGCCTCCGCCTCCCCTGTAGTATGGTCGACGGGGAGGGGCTCTCTTCCCCTCATCAGTATCCTCTTCCTCATCTACTTCTTCTCCCTTTGATAAAAAACACATGGTTTGTTAAAATCTTGTTTAACAAAAGATACAAAGTCTTGAAATTAAATATTATACTGTATACAGGGTTGTTTTCGCCCTTCTTCATTTGCAAACAGTTTTGTCCCGTCTTGAATCCCCCAGACACAGTTGTGTTTAAAGAGAGATAATCAGAGACATTGGAATTCACCCAGTCTTAAATTCACCCGAGGACGAGGGCAAAAATAAAACGGGGTGAATATTTCTCTGTATACAGTAATCTTTTATTCATAGACATTTCAACATTTTAAAAAATTATCATCAAGTTAAGAGATCCAATATTTAATCAATGTTGCATTATAGTTTGCTTTATTTCACATGCAACAACCTTCCAAAGTTCATTCATTTAAATCTGCCTACTGTTGTATAAAATATTCATAATGCTTGGCATCAGTTTTTGACAGTGAAAAATAGATTATCACTATTATTATTTAAATGAACAAACAGCACACACACACACACACACACACATTTCGCCGATCTAATTGAGGTAATAAAGTATTCTTGGCTACCTTATGTAGACCTTATAGACCTGTTGATGGCAATTGAAATACTTATTATAATACTAATAATCTCACATCGCTTCTTGGACGGCCTGGTCCGCCCCCACGCCTCCTAGGGAAGTACCGACGGTAGCGCCTTCGGTCAGCGGCGTACTTGCTGCCTTGGACATGGGCCCCTTCAGGTCCGGTGACATTGGCTGCTTCATTCCCCTAATATTTGAAATTGAGAAGTTACGAGCAGCTCAAACTTATTTTAAAACACAGCTTCTCTCTGAAAACTATTTGTCCTATACCGACCTTTTCTCCCTCAACTACATCAAATTCTACGGCTTCTCCATCCCCAACACTTCTCAAGTACTTTTTAGGATTGTTCTTGATGATGGCAGTCTGGAAAAAAAAAAACATCAATCAATATAAAGACAGAACTAAGCAGCGAAGTAAGCATATTTTCAGTCTTTAATGACCTTTAGTGACCCTTTGGTTTACTGATTGCACAGTGAGCATCTGAATTCCATCTGAATTTGACTTTACAATTCAGAACTTATTAATTTTTTAGTTTTTAATACAAGACCATCCATAAATCCTACCTGATGGACAAAGACATCTTCCTTTGTGTCATCTCTACAATTGAGAGGATAGAAATCTTCATTCAAAATTTGTATATATGAACTTGTTAAAAGCAGAAATCAAAAACATTTTCATGTTTAAAAGATGACAACACTAAAGAACTGTTTATCAAAGCAATTTAAAAGCTGAACTACACATACTTTAAAACAGAAAGTTCTCTGTTCTATTCTTCACTTCTTCACTTACCAAAATTTCTTGTGTTCTTACAACTTAATTAAGGATGCAAGGCGTTTACAAGTACAAAACGTCAATTTATCAGCTTCTAAGGAAACGACAGGCAGTTTTGCATAAACTTTTAATATTATTTGTTATTGAGAGTAATTGTTATATAAATACAAATCTTTTTTAATTTTTAAATTTGCTTGTCAAAATTTTTTGGGATGAGTCTGCCCCCCACTTTCAAAAACAATGCTACGTACCTGAAGAGATCATACTAGGACGAAAATAAAAATTCAACAATTTGAAACTTATGATACTTTTGGTAGATATTGGAAGACATAAAAAACTTATAGGATTTTTTTTTAATCTTTCCAGTTTTTCAATGGGTAGAGATTTAGATGGTGAGAGCATTTGTATTTGTATTCAATGGCAAGTGTCTGATATGTAGAACTGCAACAGACATGTGGTATAGATAGTCAATTCTCTGCAAAAGTTTGGTATGGGGAGGTTTAAAAAGTTGAAAAATCTGAGAAAGATCAAGGTGTAAAAATATCTCTCAAAACAGTTAATTTTTTTGTACACATTATGGGCTGTAATTTTCTCAGATAGATATAAAAGACTTGATTAAGTCATGTGTAAATGCTACAGAAGAAGCACACATAATTCTCCTGTTATTATTTTGAAGCCCCCCCCCCCCCCGGCTATTGTAACTTTTATTAAGTTATGACAAAACATGTGTCCTTAGCCTGAGTAAATTTTAGCCAAAGTTAAATAATTATAACCCCCCCCCCCCCCCCCAAAAAAAAATTCTTTAAGTTTCGTTTCCATGTGTACTGTTGAAATGTTGTTGTTTTGTGTGAAAGGTGAACAGGATTCATCATAGTGAACATTATTATTGTTTAGTGAAAAAACTTGGACAACTATCAGTGCATGCACAACCTTTGTCACTGCATGCCTGCAAGTCATTGCTTGCACCGGGCGCACGTGTTCCAAATTGATCTCATGATTTAATCAGAATGAGAAGAGCATACCTGTTTATGAAGCCATATCCGCTTTTAACGTTAAACCATTTCACTGTCCCCGTTATTTTCTTTGCTAAAAAAAAAATAAATTCAAATTCAATTTAGCCTAACGAGATTTCAATATATGAAAAGGAAGTAGGGCACACCACGTGTAGTGCGTTCGTTGTTCCGGGAAAAAGAGAGGCGTTTATCATTTAAAAAAAACCAACTACACGGGATTAATAAATATATTTATAGATAAATTATGCAAATACTAAAAAGTACTGGAATATCTTCGAATAATATAATTATAAGGAAAAGTTCGCTTACAAGTGGTACACGAGGTGACCTGAAAATCGGACGAGAGCGTCGTTTCCGAACAAAATATTTTAAAAATATATATTAGCCTTAATATTGAAAAAGAGCACTACCTATGACCTTCTTTTCAACCTCGGCCTCTTTCTCCGGTTGGTTTTCGGAGTCGGACATGGCCTCTGATGGTAAAAAGATGTTATTTATCGTCCGGTGGTATGGACTTCCACTCTTTCCCTTTGTTCGCTCTCTGCAAAGATGGCCGCCCCCAAGGCGAACCATAACGCCGCATTCGAGCTTTTTGATTGGCTGAATTTCGTTTTCTCGTGATTTCATTGGTCATTACATATAAGTCAAGAATCGCTCTCGATCGAGTTTACCTCAACGTTGACCTCCATACCGACCCCCCCCCCCCCCCAGCCTCAGCCATAAGACTTTATGAGAGTACAACAAAAAATATAACTTTAGACTACTTTTAAACAAGCACACAAACAAAGGAAAACAGTTTATTTTACCAAATATTGAATATTGAACACAAAATTAATAATTTACAACCTAAAATAATATTTAATTTATATAATATAATATAATATAGTATAATATAATATAATATTATATATATATATATATATATATATATATATATATTAAAAATTGTCAAAATATCCCGGAATCGAGAACATGGGACAGAATATAAAAACAAATCATTTGCGATTTGAAAGCATTTTTTTTTTCAGCTGATAACTATAGTTTCAAGATTTGTTTACGACGGCTATCAATTTGATAAATATATAGTTGAAAATCACAATTTATGAAACTATGATTCGCAAACTTTTAAAAGTTTTATAGGTAATTCACAGAAAAGTGTATTTAAACTAGGTGTATCGATTGATAACTATAGTTTACGAACCTCAAAACTATAGCTAACGATTCGTTAACTATATAAAGTTTTCATCTGTAAAAATATACTTAACGGTTATACATGTACGTACCGAAACTATAATTTATAGTTAACACTTCTGAAACATAAATGATCGCGTTATTTTAACTATGGATTACAGATGTGATATATAATTAACGGCGTTAACAATAGTTTCACAGTTGATAAACTAGGTTTATTGACTGTTAACTATAGTTTACGAACCATAAGTTGTGGTTAATTGTCAACTATAGTTTACGAACTGTAAACTATAGATAACGATTCGTTGACTATAGTTTTCATATGTAAAACCACTGTGAAACTATTAATTCTGTCTGTAAATATACGTTAACAATATATTGCTGATAAATATAGAATCACATCTGTAAACTATAATTTACACTCGTTAAGTATAATTATAGATCTAAGAGTTGTTTTTCATAATACTCTTGAGTGAATAAAGAATTGAATTAAACAATCGTGAAACTATAACTATCAGATAAACTATGTTTTGCAATCGCAACTGGTTGATTTTAGCGTTAATTATAGTTTACGCTTTTGAAACATGTTTAACAGATCTGAAATAAAGATTAACGTTAACAACAGTTTTCTGTCCGTAAACTACAGATTAAAACCGATATACCGACTGTGAAACTATGTTTAGTTCATGTTTGTGAACTTGGCGTGCCATAATTAGGCCCCCTAGCTATTAATAATAGTTAACGAAGGTAAATTATAGTTTACAGATGTGAATCTTTATATTTTTTATATTGTCCATATTTATTAAAAATATATTAGCTCGATTTATTTAATTCCTGTACTCTTCCTAACTTGACCCTGCATTTGTACATTTGTAAATATATTTGTTTTCTTTTGTACCTCATGTACCATTGATATGGTTTGAGAGAAATAAACATTCGTTCGAAGCAAAATCTATTGTTAATGTTTAATTACAGTAAAATGTATATCTTGTATTGTATTGTTTATTTGCTAAAATTCAAATGAATTATAAGCAGTTGAAACATATGTACATAATTATAAATATATAATGCTACACTCTATCCAATCAGAATCAAACAGTTCGCTATTGACGTTAAACAATATCCTAAAAAAAATATTATTCATACATGTACATTCATAGGAGGAGAGACCCTATAAATCAATAAATCAAATGATTATAATAATGATAATAATGATAATAATAGTAATATTAATAATGATAGTGATAATAATAATACATCAGTTGGATGTACTAGTCATCCGACATCCCGTTTTTTACCTGCCTCACGCAGAAACATTGCGAGATGGCACAATTGTTTGCGATTATGAATGGCAAGGAGTTGAACTAACTTAAACATTGAAGGACGAGACCAGTAATATTTTTTTAAATACAATACCCGTAGACTTTTATAAAATGGACAGATAAGTATGAAATGGAATTCATCCTCGACTTCACCTAAATTACAATATTTACAGATACGCATCGATCTGACAGTTCCATTATAACGGCCTTGCTCTACCAAAAGCATATGCGATGACAGTCTATATTTCGTTAAAAGGACAACAAGGTTATCTACTGCGAAACTATGTTTTGCTCATTTTAGTGAATTTGGCTTGAGGACAGCTTGCAGGACCGAGGGGGGGGGGGGGGGCGGGGCGGTCCTGTCCTTAAGCACCTTAACCACATATTTCGTTCATACCTTTCAATAATTGATAGTTCTTAAATTAAATTTTTTATAACACTGTAAATCCATATTGTCAAGAATATCTAACAATATATCACAGTTGATTTTTATACAGGTAGTTCACACCTAATACAGACTATACTCAGTGCTCACTAAGGTGTAAAAATCACAATTTTAGCTAGGTGGGAATAAGAATTTCAGAATTTTAGCTACGTGGGAATAAACCAATTAAAGTACTTACTTAGCAATTATTATTTTAGATCTGAAGTAATAAGAAACGAGGATATTAATTAAAGATGCACAGAAGCTTAAATACTGGTATGTTGCGCAGTTTTATGAAAGAAATATTTTTTTTTGAGTTGTATTGAAAAACTATTTACTGTTGTGATCATAAGTTTGAATCAAAACAGGTGTTTTATTTGGCAGCCTGGGAAACTAATTACAGAAAATGCGAGCTATAGAAACCAATTAAAACAATAAATCAAAACCAAACATGCTTATGAAACCTGATAATTACAACTATATATACAACATAATTTCTATTCTTAACAAGCGATTGAATTTATTTTCGAACGAAATTGGAGTAATGAATATCCTCCTTTAACGAATCGTTACCTATTGTTTACGGTTCTTAAACTATTATTGTGAACAGTCGATAAATTTAGTTTATTGATCAACTGTAAAACTCTGTTTAGCTCATATTTTTGTGAATTTGTAGTGCTCTAAAATCAAGAAAATTACCATACTTCACATTTTGTTTTGATTTGATTAGAGCTTATCTGTTACATGTTTACTCTTATTCACACAGGTTATACTTATAATTATAATACTTTCATGTTAAATACTAAAATCTGATTGATTTAGACGCAGTTGACAATCCGTTCTCTTACCCTCAGCGTTAGCAACACGCGTGGCAACGGGCCGACAGAACGAATTGTTACACGCGCGTAAATTATGCGCGTACGGTTCGCCGTTAAATTCACGTCATTTCTATATAAAAGCAGTAAAATTGCCTCTAAAATTAAAACATTAAGTATAATAAAATAAATAGTCCCTGCTTGGGAGGGTAACAGTTGAAATTGACACCCCGAGAAAACCATTGTCAACCTCCGCTTCGCGTCGGTTGACAATGGTTTTCTCGGGGTGTCAATTTCAACTCCGCTTCGCATCGGTTGACAATGGTTTTCTCGGGGTGTCAATTTCAACTGTTACCCTCCCAAACAGGCATTATTTATAAAATGTTAATCATCTTTTTTATTATAATCTCTGTTTACTGTTTTAAAATGGTGTTGAAATTCAAGTAAATAGAAAAACTACATATAGAAATTCTAAAATACGTTTTTAAATTTATAAATGAATTATAAACCATTAATTAATGGTTTTCGCTGACTTTTCAAGATTTTATCGCAAATATGAGACTTAATTTACTTTTGGATCAATCCTTGCACCACTTTTATTCAATGACATAAAAGTCTTACATTTACAACACATATATAAAGGGAAAACAAATGATACTGCAATTTATTTTTGTTGAAAATAGATGATATATTTAGCTGTAATTTAATTTCAAATTTTGGAACCAAGATGAATTCTGAGGACAAAGGGTCGGTTTTCTCATCATTGGCGCTTTAATGATAATCCCACATATACATGTACTCAGTATTAGCCGTAGTTGTATCGTTGAAATACATGTATCAAAATGTAATAATACGTATAACCTGTCTTCGAGTTACGTTTTCCGCGTTACATTATGTTTTAGTTGATCATTCGGTACTTATATTTATTCTTTTGTTCTTTTTAAAATACTAACATATTATATAGTTCTTTTTTCAACTGGACAAAAATAATCAAAGTACTAAAAGTACTGATAAACATTGGTGTTGTTGAGGTGTTGTGTAGTTAAAAAAATATTTGCGAAAATCTTAGATGCGATATCAAAATTATATAAGTCAATGTCCATGTCCCCAATGGTAATTGGTTATTAACTTTTATGCCAGCATCATTAATATATTACTAAGGATATGAGAAGAGTCAGATATCGGTATTTCACTATTTCTAATAGCTCTGGCTTACATGCATTGAATGGGCCCTTAGCTTGATCGACAATGTGCCGAGTTTGTAGTCCGTAAGAATGCAGAATGACAGCAGAAGTAATATTTTCTCTGCTACATATGCATAAATAAATGAATGACGCAAGAAACTTTGGTGTACTAAAATTGAATTTAACGTCGTGCGATAAGGTTGATTATTTTTTTCCAAGACCTGTATTGTGACGCAAAACGATTATCTTAACTCTTGTAAACGCTTGTAACGCTTTCTTGATAGTTCATGAGATTATGAAGGTAGCCAATGTCCGCTGGTAATGTACAATTTTTTCTGCAATCATTGCTACCTGAAGACTGTGCTCTTACGGTATCCAAGTTTTGATCAATCAGAAAATAATCCCCGCGTATTCAACTTAAAAATTAAAAGATAAGAAAATCTGCACAATATTTATTACAGGTATATAAACATGGTTACTTAATGTTATAAACAAATTGAATGCTTAATTATAAGTTTGAGATCAATTTTACAATGTTTAAGAAATGAACATATTAGTGCCTTACGTTAGATTCTGAGAGGATTTTGGTCTACTAGACGCCGATTAACAGATATGAATTAATAACAACATTGATTTTATATCCAAATGAGTGCAATGTTAAAACAAGAACACCTGAGCATAGAACGAGGAATTTCACAATTTTTGTGAGAACATGAATAGCAAGAGGTCAAAGTCCCTCATGCAGATGACCTAAAATTAAGGCACAACAGACACACTAAACAAAACAACAATACATATATAGACAAAATCATCGTGTAATATAACAGGATTTTTTGTTACGTATGATGTCTTCAGGATACCTCAGCTACTAGTAAATTTTTCATTTTTGTTCTTTGACTTTTGTAGATTCCGACATCTGTGAACTTTGTACGATTGATTTTATTTTCGAAATGGAGATTCCAAATGCCAGGTACAGAAAAACGCCTTGTCCGCCATTTATAACAATATGCAGGATATCAAAGATTTGAAGTCCAGTAAGTTGAGCAAACAATCCAAACAACCATGTCGCTCCAGTAATGGTAGAGAGTCGGAAGTATGCTACAATGTTTGTTTTGTCCTTCGACTTTCGAATTTCTGTCCTGTTAGAAATTCTTAACACTGTGACTGCAAACATGAAAATATTGATACTAATTAGCAATCCCACAGGTAGAGCAAAAGTGAACAGAATCATATCAGATTTAGTGATGTAACAGTGGTGAATAGAATAGCCCAGGTTGTTTCCATTACTCGTCACATAACTTACGGTTACGTTGATAGCTACCAATGATGAACATGTAATCAGATTAACCACCAAACAGTATAGAACCCCGGAAGTTACTTTCACATTCGCAATGCTGAAAGATGTAAATGTCTGAAATACTTTAAAAGAAGATAAAGTCATCCAGCAGACGACAGAAAGCCAGCTAAAATGTACCAACATACCAACACCAATGCACAAGGTATGACTCCAGACAAAAAAGAAAGATATGGTGTGTGCTGTATTAGCCAAGCATATGAACAGTGCTAGAATAATGATATTGACATCCGCAATCCGACTGTATGATCCACTGACAAGAAAAGTAAATATCGTCGCTAGTGAACCTAGTGATGAGAATGAAAGAAATACTAGAGAAAGAGTTGCCATTAAGTTGTCAGATGACCTACTATTGCTAGCGTCGATAGCTTGAAAGTACTGGTCTAAGCATATCGCAAAACTGCGTTTGTCTAAGAACTCTTTGAAATACATTGTGGCAAAGCAAACATCGTAATCCACTAAACATACTGAGAAGTTTGATACATCGAGTCTTGCATCGGCCGTTGTTATCTTCACCTTTGGACAGCGATACCAGTCGGCGACTACAGACATCACATCGCCTCTTAAACAATTTGGCCCCTGTAGATCATTTGCATTATCCACTATATTGAGACTTTGATATAGTCTCATCTTTCTCCCACTCATCGGATTTACATGGAAACGAAAGCTCTGCCCAACTATTGACAAAGAAACATCATCTTCGCCTCTCAGTGGATCAGCAAGAACCACCAATTTCCGGTGCCTGTTGAAAATATCTATGATGTACTGGATCATCTGATCTATATCGTGAAAATGTTTTATGGAAAGTTCTATTACTACAGCTAGAAAATTACCATCTGAATAAGATGGAAGCAATACCGACATTTTACATAAATAGTTGGTCAAATTGTAGAGCTGTAATACATGTTTTAAAGACTCCACGACACTCGGTGTATGTATTTCCATCGAGGTGTCATCAGCAGAAGTAACAACGAGATTTATTTCATAGTTCATTTCTCCCAACATTTCATTGATGAGGCTGCAGGCAAAGTTTTGATAAATGTACTCCGCTTCACATTGAATATCAAGGCATTTATTCTGAAAGACAAGAATCATATTGTTCATTATCAACAAGTTTCTATTATATTGGTGAATTTTCTTTCGAACAAAACAGTTAACTAATAAAATTCATTGCACTTAAATAAAATATGTAATAATTAAACTGAGCTTTATAAGGCTAATACTAAACTTGTAAGTTGTAATTTATATTTTTAAGGTTCTTCGGTCCTTAAAACGGCTAAATTTCAAAACATTGTTAATATCGCAATTATTTGTCTGTTCTGCAAACATTATGTACTAGTACACATCGAATCAAAAGATGTACTTCTATTATATTTAGATATTTTGTAAAGTCAGATCACATTTATCCAAATGAAATGTAATGTAAAATCGGGAGATAAGTGTTTCGTTTATGAATTTTGATAGACGAGTTTGAGAGTCGAATCTGCATTATATTTAGACATGAAGTTTTGACGTTTTCATTGATACGACAGAGCCAAACACATTAACACTTTCAAGAAAACACCATTAAATTAGTATTTTAAATTTTCCAACATAAAAGCTACATGTACCTTATTATCAAAGTTATCGAACTTTGCCGAGAATCGAACATCATTGCCGTTTTTAACATTCATTTTGTAATCTAAACGGCAAAAATATTCATGTGCGTATTTGGAAGTTAGTGGAACTCTAGGTATAGGTTACATCATAGAAGCCGAGTAGTATTGATTATATCGTTTTCATGGGGCGTGGAAATCGCCCAAAATTTCCACGCCCCATGAAAACGATATAACCAATACTACGAGGCATCTATGATGTAAACTACTTGTCGCATATCTGATGACGTAAATTTCATTGAGAGTGTCAAGATTTCATTGAGTGTCAAACTTCCACAGCCAAATATTAAAAAAAAAATTAAAAAAAAAAAATAAAAATAAAAAAATAAAAATCGTTAAAGGGATTCATTTTATATGATAGCTCGTCAACATGTCGGGCGTTGTAAGCAATTTTGATTTTGATTTTTTGACCAATTTTGAAGATTTAGACGATTTAGACGATTTGTCTTTGAGCCAGGCACTCGACAGATATGAAATTACTGAAGAAAATCTTGGAGATTTTAATGATATAGACTTCGGCGATTTTGACCTGTTGTCTAAACATGAATGTGCGGAGATTTCCGACGGAAGACGTTTTCAATCCGTTAAAAAATCCGGAAACGATGATTTCAAACAATTATTCGCTAATCAGGAAAGAAAGAACACTCGGAGGAATACAAACTGGGCTAAACGTACCTGGGAGGAATGGACCGCGTGGAGAGGCGATATTCCAGGTTTAACCGAAATGAGTGTTGGAGATTTGAACAATTTTGTGTTAGAATGTAGACGGAAGGACGGGTCTGAATTTCCAGCTGCTACTCTATACCAAATTTGTGCGGGCGTTTTAAGATACATGCGGGACAACGGGGTTACCAATATGAACTTTTTGGATAATAATGATAAAAGATTTTACAACTTTAGGAAAACACTCGATGCAAGGATGAAAGAAATACCATCGAAAGGAATCGGACTCAAGAAAAAACAAGCAGATCCTATTTCGGCTGATGACGAAAATGTATTGTGGGAAAAAGATTTGTTAGGGGGTGCAACTTCAAAATCATTGTTAAAATAAAGTTTTCTATATAATTGCAAGTTGTTCGGACTTAAGTATCAGGCACTATAGCGCTACTTCAGACGAGAGATCTTTATATAACATTTATAAAACATATCTGGAACTAACGGAGTCGTCGGGAAATGGACCGTGTTTTATATATATATATATATATATATATATATATACATATATATATATATATATATATATATATATATATATAAAATTCATTTTCCCTATAAAATCATTATAAATTTGCTGCTACTATAGTAAGTTGTATAATTCATAGTACTTATATGTAAATTAATTTACAGGCGCCCCATAGGCGGAACTACTTCTCGTTTTTCGAGCCAGGTTTTGGTAGGAACAAACTGTCTACTTTTGTGAAGACGATGTGTACAGAGGCTGGTTTATCCGGAAACTTCTCAAACCATTCTGGAAACAGGACTTGTGCCACGTCCTTGTATAATAGCGGGGTCGATGAGCAATTAATAATTGGAAAGAACGGGTCACAGGAGTGATGCCGTAAGGAAATACAAACGCACCTCTACCTCTCAGCAAAATCAAATCAGCAAACTGTTGGATCCGCCTACCAAAAAGGCACTGTTATCGACAGATCTTAGATCAACGGGTGTGCGAGATTTCGGGAACGATCTCACTAATGTTCCCTAAAAAATCGGTTTTTGTTGAGTAACTGTAATGTAAACTTTAATGTACAGCATACTAGTGTCTTTTACTAATTAACAATTTTTAATTGTCAATGAGTCCATGACTAATTATAATTAGTCATGGACTCATTGACAATTAAAAATTGTTAATTAGTAAAAGACACTAGTAATTCATAAATAGATCAAGTGATGCTACCGCTTTTGAACAGACGTTATGTACTGTGCTATCTAGTGTGCATTGTGCAAAAGATTTAATTTCATTTATATTGAATAAATTTACGTTCTTTTAAGGCTAGAAAAGCTATTTAACGATGATATTTTTCGTGGTTTTTTTTTTTGTTTGTTTGTAGAATTGCATCAAATAAATTCTTTTGTTTTTCTCTTGACATGATTTTTGTCTCGTGCAGTGATATATAAAGATGCGTATGTGATATATCACCACAGAAAGATCAAAGAAAAATGCCGTAGATATGCGACAATTATATTTAAAATGTTTGACCCTGTGGGCATTAAGCATTAAACTTATCATAACTTGCCATTCTTTCATCGAAAATCTGGTTTTCTTTACATCTACTGCTCTTCGTGATTGGTGCTTCTACAACCTGTTGAAAATTCATGAGAGCTGTAAAAGGAGTAATGATGGGATCATAAAATACTCCTCCCCCTTCATTCTGTATGGTGAGATCATTAATGCTGAATTCACACAGGGCACAATATATGTTTTTGTAAAGTGTATTATAGGAGTAGTATGGCAGATAGTACTCTTTACAAGCTTTAGTTAGGTAGGAAGTCATTGCAGTATTCATCATTACGAAAAGGTTGCAGTTGACATCGTGCGTATATGTTATGCATGGCTGGACTACATTCTGGATAAATATGGGGGGATGGAAACCAATGTTGCAAATCGGAAACTCGGAAAAGACAGACTGATAAAGAGTCCCCATATCTTCAATGGAGAAAAGAGCCGATCGTTGGTTGCAAACCTTTTTCTTTTTCCAAGTCCAAAGATTATGCATTTCTTCTTGATTACAGAGAGCACAGTGTATATTCGGATAGGTTTGATTGGTAGCCAATGACGTCACAGGAATATTATTTGATATGTTTGTCGAGGGTGGTACAATGCAATTAATCTTATTAGGACATGTATCTACTATCCAGTACGAGGATTTTCCGGAACTTATTCCTGTTGGATTCCACAAGGGCTCCATGCACGACAAAGGCGTTTCTTTTTCTGAATCAATTACATTTTGTTGATATTCAATGAAGTCTGGAGTGTCCGTCTGTCTGTAGAACTTGGAGGGACAGCAGGTTGATCGTCTAACGCAGGAATCGTCGCATTCACACGGTGTACAGGCCGGTTGTTCCGTGAAAGTGTAGTTTCGTTTGAACATCGGCCCCAGACACATGTCCTGTTCTGGACACAGGATAAGGTAATCTGTAAGGATAAGTTTTACAGTCTCGTTGCTGATCCATGAGGTCAAACGTAATGCTTCATCAAAATCTATGCCAGTCGGCCCTTGGGTACTTGAAGTCCAGTCAAAACCGTAAGCACAAAGTGGTAAAATAAAAATGAACAAGAAAATCTGCAAGTATAAAAGCTAGTGAGTTAAACCACAGTGTGTCTAATACTAGTATACTAGTACGTGTAATGACAGCACAAATCAAATACATGTAAATGAAAACTTACCATTTTCCTTCTCAAAGTATCAAATACATATTGTAAAAATAGTAACGCAAATAACCGATATTTACTAGTTTTTATATCACGAGAGACTCATTTGTTTGAGTGACAGCCGCTTGTGCAAGTTTTTCGTTTCGTCAATGTATATAAAAAAAAATACATAAATATATCACTTTTTCATCTGAATATTGAAACCTGATTCTTACGACGGTATTTAAAATGAACTTTATCAGAAATCAGAAACTATTACAGACACCTTTAAATAATTGGAATATAAAATGCAATTTGTCATTTCAGTGTGACAAGTGATAAAAAAACGCTTGGAATACTGATATTATATTAGTTTTTTCACCTGCTCAGATCAAAAACTTGCTAGAAAAATCGGCTTTTGTTATCGTACTTTTCTGCATAATCATTCTATTAAAGGTATATCACATATGAACAAACTCCATCGGTTCAAAATTAACTTTACTGATTTTTATTATCATTTATTTTAACGTAATAAAATTCAGTTATAACACTAAAAATCTTCTGGTTTTTTTTTTAAGTTTATGAATATGTTTTGTTCATTTTTATTCTAAAATACTTATATTTCTTTCATGCTGTAAATTTTGAATTTACTGGGTGAGGGTAAATTTTACAATATTACACCCACCTTGTAAATTCAAAATTTTCGATATGACAGTTCTATAGTTGACGATGTTGATATTAATTGTTAAGTATACTGCCTTTACTATATATTATATATTTACATCTACCTAGTATATTCTCCATTATTTAAATAAAATCCCGAATGTGATTCATTGCTCTGTAGAAACCGACAGTGCTGAAATCTACACGATCCAGTTCTAACCAGTTTATCGATCGGTTAAAACCTTCAGCAACCTAGGAAAAATCACGGACTGCACGAAATAATCATGAGAATATTTGACTTGAATACTTGGCAATTTCTTTTATCTAACGATAAACAATAAATTCAACATTTACAACATATGACAGTACTGATGTACACAATAACTTTTTGTGACTTTTACTTACTTTTTACGATCAATTCATAAGTTTGTTAAAAGAAAGATGTAAATATGAATATTACATGTTTTCTTTGATGATTCACGCAAGCTATATTTACACTCAGTGTATATGTCCCCTTTTGCATTGGAAATATATGTCACGTTCAATTTTCAATAACACGCCTTGAACCTATAATCACAGCATATGAACAAAAGTAAACGTCATCACGCGCTTTTGATTAGATTTATTATTGTAATATTAAATGAAATGTTCAAACTTACAAAACCAATTTCATACGTACTAAAAAAAAATACTTAAATCATATCTATTCGTTATCGACATAGATTTTCTCGACAAGGTTTCTGGCACTATATTTTTAGCCGCGGAAGCGAACTAAATAACATGTTCTATGGCTGTTCCAATTTTTATTCATATCACTGAAAAAGAGCGTACATAATGGCTTTAAAGCGACGATACACAAATATTTCATATTAAAATATTTGACAGAGGTGAAAATTGAAAAAAAGAAATCGTAGATATTGTCATCATATTCGACCTTTTGATATGACCTTAAAATTTCAGGTGCAGAAATTAAGTCAGAACACTAGTGTTGGCCGTGTTCTTCTTTACTATAAAAAACCCACATGTTACACTTAAAGCTCAATCGCACAAAGATCAAATGAACATTAATAAAGTGGAGGTTTCAGAATTATCAAATTACGCTGTATTTTAAATGAGTAAATGAGGGGTATGATTTATATTTTGTTCTTAAGATAATGGATTGAAATTATTGTTTATAAAATATTTAGCCATTATTTTGTGTATTTGAGAAATACTTCAAATAATTATTTTCATGGGTGTTTTGTACTAGCTTAATTAGTCCGAGATAGATACAGATATGTAAAGTTATAAACATTAAAATGCTGTTTTGGTGATTCATTTGACCTGAGAAGATAGCAAACATGCCCCCCCCCCCCCCCCAAAAAAAAGTACATCACTCGCTAAAGGAGGCATGTATTTTTTCTGCAGTGCTAGCTACCTTCAAACCCGCATGAACCACTAAAGAACGATTTTAATGTCCAATTGATAACCCCTCGTATCCTTTTCAATTTTTCTTGTAATTTTGGTCCTGTAGAACTTTAAATTTTGGTCATGAATGTGTTGATGTGCATATTACCAAGAAATTCCAATTCCATGATTTGGGCGATATTGAGCTTAGAGGTCTGGCCAGTATTGAAAATGGTACTGAAACAATTGATCAGCGCAACTTCTCTGAATAGAGTTTAAAAATAAATGACAGTACCGAGGCCTGTAGGGAGGTATGGGACAGTAGAACGATTTTAAATAGCATCCATCATCCAAATCTCTACTCAAGCTCCTTGAACATGTTCTCAAGCTGAACAATTTTATGTTTAATAGTGAACATTACATAAAGATAAGTGGAACAGCTATGTGCACCAAAAATGGCTCCCTCTTACGCCAAAATATTTATGGGAAGATTGGAACGCAACCTGCTCCTTAGAGCTCCTTTCAAACCAATTGAGCTGATTGCGGTTCATAATCGATATTGAGATGAAATGGGTCGAAAACAGAGACTGCCTAAATGACTTCATTTTCTTTGCCAACTCCTTCCATTATTCGATTAAATTCACAGTGGACATATCTTGTTCCAAATATGTATTTTTGGACACTACATCAACTCTAAAAGATGATGAAATAAAATTCCGTCTCCATACGAAACCCGCTGATTCTCATCTCTATCTCAAGCCATCTAGCTGCCACCTCTACATACTTTTAGAGGAATTCCTAAAGGATTAACAACTCGAATCAGACGGTTATATCTTCTGATGAAATCTTTGAAGAACAGATCAGGATATTAAAAACCCAACTGTGTAATCGAGGCTAAAAAGCCCACCCAGTGCAATCTACAATTGATGAGATTGTTGTATAAGACTGGAAAACTCTTTTGCAATACAAAGAGAAAACAGACAAAAGCAGGATTCCACTTGTTACTACCTACCGGCATCACCCCACCCTAAAGAACCTTTACAGTATCCTTAGAAAAAATCTACCCATTCTTAACACTAACGAAATAATGGCTGACCTTTTCAAGGATCCGCCGACGGCTCTGTTTAAACGCCCAAAGAACTTAAGTCATTATTTTTTTTTTTTTACACTTTTACATCAAACTCCGATTCATTGTAAACTTAATTTCGCAGATGAATTATATAATTCGGATTTAAACCAAAGCGCCATACGACTTAACAACGGGGGTTTAAGTTTTCCCTTATTAACTCGGACGCCAATATTAATTAGCTAATACCTAAAAAAGTGAGTTCACTGCTAAATCTACAGAGGTCGTCAGCCAGGTCCACCCGTCGTCGGTCGTTTTGACTCCTTTCCTGGAACGTCCTCGAGGTGGTGAGACAGCCATGATTGGCCAAATCGTTGCCCGTCTGTAGATGGCTTCTAGCTCTGCACTGCTCTTCTCAACCATAACAAGCATGACTTCTCCGCTGTTGTTGACTGTCTCTGTATTCCAACTTTTCTTTCTTTCCCCTTAATTCTCAGAGCTATCATTGCTCTCCATGTAGACTGGGCTTGGAATCCTCTGTAGCCAATCTCCGCCGGGAAAAACCCATGCACTCCACATTTCGCTGCGGATGTCGTCTGCCAGATCTACCAATTTCTTTCTCTGGTAGACCTCCTCGCATCTCTCTTCCCATGGGACCGTAAGCTCCACCATTATTATCTTTTTGCCTTCGTGGGACCATAATACAATGCCAGGGCGGAGATTGGTGTGTATAACGTCTGGAAATACCAGCCGTCGTCCGAGGATGCCTGTATCTCCCATGATGTTGCTGAATCCATGATGGACATCTGTTCTTAAGGTTTCTTGACTGTTGTTGGATCGCTTCCTTCACAAAGTTGATATATTTATTGTTTTCTTCTGCCCTCTCTTCTTCTTTCGTTCCTTCTCTATGAGGTCAGCTAGCTCTCCGAGTACTTGGTCATGTCACTATCTGTACCTGCCCTGTGTCAAAGAGACATTACATGATCATAAGATGGGTTCCAGAGTACCTCTCTTTCCACATAGATCGCAGTGGGTTAGGCCCCACTTTTGTAAGTTGGTTGGCGATGACAGCAGATCAAACACTGATCTTAAAAGGAACTGGATACGGTGTGGTTCCATCCTCCAGGTTGCTTCCCATTTCTGTTGCTCTTGCCTTCCTTTGCTCTTCTTCCATTTGGCGGATCGCTGCCTGTACCATCTCATGTGTCTCCGTGTTGTTGCTTTTCATCCAGCTTTCTCTATGACTGCTTCCTAGCCCTTGTGTCCCCTCTACTACTGTGCCAACTATATCTGCATGCTTCAGTCTGCTTTCTACCTGGTGGACTGCGGCACTGGCTGACCACTTCCTTCCAGTTTTTATTTTTCTCCCTGCTTTCCGGATCTTCTCATCCTTCGAATCTCTTAACAAGAGAACTAGGCTGGCTTTGGCAACGGAGGAATCTATTTACCATCATTTCCATGCTTCCACTGTCGTACTCGAGACCTCGTTGAGGGTTAGAAGCCATTGCAGACAGGGCAGCAGGTCATGTTGGTACCTTCACGCATTAAACTTCTCCGGAGGCTCAGTCTCGTCTATGTTCTTGAGTCTCTCTGTTACTCTCTGTTACTCTCCCTTCCAGTTGATTTATGTTTACCTGGTCCTTCAGACTTGAGTCAAACCATTTTCCTAGGCACTTCACGGGTTTGTCCATAATAGATGGTATCTCCTCATTCTGTATCTTTAATGCAAACTTCTTTGTCACTTTCCCCTTCTTCATAATTAGGCTTCCTGACTTCTGGGGCTTGATCTTGATTCTCGCCCAGCTTACCGACTCATCAAGGGCATTAAGTACCCAACGTGCCTGGACGTGTGTTGTTGTAGTAATGGTAATATCATCTATGAAGCCTCTGTTTGCAGGTAGTCTTGTTCCTGTCGATGTCTTGAGGCCCTTCGTTTTCAGTTCTGCGGCGCTGATTATCAAATTTCATCCCCATCACAAACAAAATTACTGAGATGGTACAACCTGTTGTTAGTCCCCTTTCTAGCCTCTGCCATGCTGTTGTGATGCGTCCTACAGTGAATCTCAGGGATATAATTGTCAAAATAACTTCTGATGATATCCTGGATTTTGTCCGGTACATGATAAAGATGGAGTGCTTTAATGATGAGTGCATGTGGGACAGAGCCAGAAGCATTTGCCAGGTCTAACCAAACTGCTGTTAGATCTCCATGGTTTATTCTCACTTCCCTGATGAGCTGTGTTTTTGCACTGTTATGTTCTAGGCATCCTGGAAAGCCGGGAACTCCCCCGTTCTTTACTGAAGTGTCGATATATATCCATTGTACTGTCAGTCTTTTTGCCAATACAGCAAAGATCTTTTCCTCCACGCTAAAAGGTGATATTGTTCTAAACTGACTAATTTTGCTGGCGTCTATTTCCTTTGGTACCATGACTCCCTCTGCTATTTTCCAACAGTCTGTGATGACTCCTTTCCTCCATATGACCTTGAGGAGTTTCCATAGACAACGCAAGAGCTTTGGACACTTCTTGTAAACTTTGTATGGGATCCCACTCGGTCCAGGTGTTGATCGAGATCTTGCTTTTTTGACCATTACATTAAGTTCCTTCCACGTTGGTTCTTTGTTGTCTAGTGGTACTGCTGGTAATTCTACTTGTGGTACCCCTGAGCACTCTCCCAATAGCTCGTCTCTTTGGGGGTCTGAACGGCTCTGCCTTAAGTGGTCTTCTATTCCTTCCTTCGTAGCTC